>CM060959.1:37323635-37870130 GCA_030765055.1 Mantis religiosa
TAATAATAATAATAATAATAATAATCATAATAGTAGTAATAATCATAATAGTAGTAATAATCATAATAGTAATAATAATAGTAATAATAATAATAATCATAATAGTAATAATAATAGTAATAATAATAATAATAATAATAATAATAATAATAATAATAATAATAATAATAATAATAATAATAATAATAATAATAATAATAATAATAATAATAATAATAATAATAATAATAATAATAATAATAATAATAATAATAATAATAATAATAATAATAATAATAATAATAATAATAATAATAATAATAATAATAATAATAATAATAATAATAATAATAATAATAATAATAATAATAATAATAATAATAATAATAATAATAATAATAATAATAATAATAATAATAATAATAATAATAATAATAATAATAATAATAATAATAATAATAATAATAATAATAATAATAATAATAATAATAATAATAATAATAATAATAATAATAATAATAATAATAATAATAATAATAATAATAATAATAATAATAATAATAATAATAATAATAATAATAATAATAATAATAATAATAATAATAATAATAATAATAATAATAATAATAATAATAATAATAATAATAATAATAATAATAATAATAATAATAATAATAATAATAATAATAATAATAATAATAATAATAATAATAATAATAATAATAATAATAATAATAATAATAATAATAATAATAATAATAATAATAATAAGTGAAATATTAATCTAAGTGTCAGATCAAAACATGAGAATAAAAATAAAGTTATAAAAGCTCACTGTCATCTTACCCTCCGTTCCCCTACATTTATATTTTATTACACAACAATTTGAATATTTTTAAATGTCAATTACTACTTTAAAATTAACAAACAACCCTTCCTTGGGGCAATCTTTAAACAGCTGTTTCAGTTTTCCTTATACAATATCAACCTCCATCCATACATTGCCGAAATTGCCGTCCTGTCTAAGAACAGTCTGCCCAAACACCTAATTCTAGCTCAGCACTGTATGAAACGTTAACCTTATTAAATAGATTATTCTCTTAGTACGCTCTTGCACGAAGTGTGGTTCACATTTGTTTCCACACAATTTGCACAGGCAATGTTCATCACTTTTGTGGTATTTTTCCGCTTGGCATATTTTGTGGTGATGTACATGAATAGCAGAACACGTCATCACATGTCTGGAGGGTATGCCGCACGCTTCCACTGTTGTTTTAAACAAGGTGCCATGTTACCCTCATTTTGGGCTGTTGCTTGCATGGGTCCACATAGGACTTTATTTATGCTAATATAAAAGGAGTGAAATTTTGGATATGTATGAATGTGTAAAACTTCTCTCTTTTTATATTAGCATAGATCCTTGCAATTAACAGCCTAAAATGAGAGTAACAAAGCCCTTTTGGATGTGTGTGAATGTGTAATTCTGAGAAAATTAAAAAAACAAAATAGTATAAGACATAAAAATAAATAAAATAATATACTCATAATTTTTTACGGTCATAATCTTTCGAACTAAAATTAAAACTAATTATATTCTGTTAGCTTAATTTGAGACAATCACGCCGTAGTAGTTTCATTTTTGGTACTCCTGGTTCCCGCCTGTGAGCACCAAGCAAGTACGGCTGCAATGGCAGTAACATGCAGTTAAAGTTGATGTTAGAGGAAAATCCGGAGTTTCTTTCAAACGTAATCACTTCTGATGAAACTTGGCTACATCAGTTTGATCCTGAGAGCAAACAGCAAAGCTCAGTGTGGAAATCTCCTCCCTCTCCAACCCCCAAAGAAGCAAAAGTGGTTCCTGCTGCTGAGAAAGTTATGGTCATCGCATTCTTTGATATTCATGGAATTGTTTATCAGCATGTTGTACCTGCACACACATCAGTAACTGGACAATATTACAGGGATATTCTGAAAAACATTGCAAGTGAATATCAGGTGCAAAAGACCACACTTCCGTGAAGCAGGCTGGATGCGGCACCACGATAATGCGCGGCCGCATATTGCCAATGTTGTTGCGAAATACCTTGTAAAAATCAAAGTGAAGTGCATCTCTCACCCTCCGTATAGTCCGGATTTAGCCCTATGTGACTTTTTTCTATTCGTTAACTTGAAGAAACCCCTTCGTGGGAGGCATTATCCATCATCAGAAGCAATGGTGAAGGCTGCGGAGGCGATTTTGAAAGATGTCTCAAAAATGGTTCCAGCATGTCTCTGGAGACTGGCAGAAATGCTGGGACAAGTGCATCGCATTCAGGGGAGACTATTTTGGAAAGTACCATCAAATTTATGTGGATATGTAAAGGTAAGTTGTAAAAAAAATGTGATCATTCTTTATTGTACGGACCTCGTATTATACAGTTTTCAGATGACATGAAGTTAATGCAACAAAGAGAACGTATGTTGCAAATAAGCCTGAACAAGTTGCAAAAATTGATACAAGCCTACGGTTTTAATGCAGCAATAGAAAAGTATAAGATAATGGTGTGTATAGGAAATCAAAAATATCGAAGAGGCTGTTCAATAACTAATTCTTAGAACAAGTGGAGAAAGTAATTACTTGGGCTGTAATGTAACCTTAAAAGAAAGTAACGAAGAAATAAATAACAAAGTGAATAAATTGCAACATATTTGATGAATAGTAGTACATATCTTGGAAAGAAAATCCTGAAAGGATACAACCCTAAAATTGTATTAGACAATGTCTGTTCCATTTTACATGGACTTGTTAAAAATAAAGTTTGGAGTCAAATATAATCGACAAACATGCAGTATTTCCCAACAGAAAAAGTTTTCATAAGACAAAATCATATAAGTAATGAAGAAATAAGGAAGGAATCATATATTTTCGTTAACAGAAGAAATAAGGATAAATAAGGAGAAACGGTAAAGCCAAATGCAAAGAATGAATCCCGCACTCTATTACACTCATACAGATGTAAGCCCTCAGGTGTTAGAACAATAAAAAGATGTGAAGAAGAATGAGGTCAGAACTGGAGAATTTTCCTAAACCTTTAGGAATTTTTGTTGCTGCTGTTGGTGATGATTCCTTCACTATTGAAATCAAAATAAATAACCGAGAGCCAATAATGATTACAAAAGAGGTTAGACAAGGTTGTCCAATGTCAACCACTCTCTTTATTTTATATTTAGACATGATCAAATCAAGGAAACAGCAAAGATAGGGGGAATTAATCTAGGAAAAAGAACAGTACAAAAACTACTTTTCGCATATGATCAAATATTAATAGCAAAAGCAGAATGATCTTCAAGGAATTGTACATAAGTTATATAAAATAGCTAGAACATATCAACTGAAAATATCTAAAGCAAAACAAATACTGTGGCATTTAAAGATATTGACCCAGTTCGGACTAAAATAGTTCTTTAAAATAAAACTATTGAACAAGTGTCAACATTTAATTTCCTCGGGTGTGAAGTATCACACATATCGAAAACCAGCATAGATACAAATTAAATAAATTTAACTACGTAACAGGCACAGTAAAAGGTACTCTAAAGAAAGAGCAAGAAAAAGTTCAATAATAAAATAGTATGAGATGCGTTCAAGTTATAAACCTCGTATCTTTCAGGACTGGAATTCTTTTTTTTTTTTTCGGGCTGTTTTTGATACTTAAAATAGCGACGTTTACATTGCAAGAGCAGCGTGTGATCATTCGTTTTCTCCTTTTTCGTGATGTGGCACCTATTGAAATTCATCACCAGTTGAGTGAGCCATGTGGTGATGGTACCATGGATGTGTGTAATGTGCTTTCCTGGTACGATAGTTCAATGAAGGCAGAACATCAAGAGAGTCACGGCATTGCACCAGCTGGTCTGACGATGTGATCCAGCGAGTGGATAACCTTGTTTTGGAGGTTCGCCGATTCAGAGTTGCAACGTTCTCCACTCGCTGGACCATGTCGTCAGACCGGCTGGTGTGAGGTCGTGACTGTCTTGGTTTGTTGTCACATGGTGTTCTGCCTTCATTGAACTGCCGCACCCAGGAACGTACATTAGACACATCAATGGTAGCATCAACACATGTCTCACTCAACTGGCGATGAACTTGAATAGGTGTCACACCACGAAAATGGAGAAAATGAATGATTACAGGCAGTTCTTGCAATGGAATCGTCGCCATTTTATCAAAAACAGTTCCCGTAAGGGAGGGGATCCGTCCCCTTCAGCTGCCGTGGTGTGGGCGCTGCGGACCCCTAGCACTTGTGGTAAGGTCTGTTTAGTTAACTGGTGTGCACGTCAGCCGCTGAGTTTGACGAACCCTCATAATCGTTTTAGAACCCCCGACCCTCCTTCTCCAAGATCTTTGTGCGAGGTTGCCACCTTTCTCGATACGTCATTGGTATCGTACGATGTTTCGTCTAAATAAATTATCCCATGTCCATTACTGCAAAACTTCCTTACTTTTGACATATATATATACCCAAGCTACAGTGCTACTGGATTCCATAATAACCTTTATCTTATTCAAAGTGCGGTATTTGAAACCCAGCTCCTTAATAGGCCGCGCAAAGTGTATTGCCCATAAGGAAAATTACAAATTTCTTGCAAATGTGCAACCAATTCGTCTAAGGTGGGCGCTCTCCCTTTTGCATAGAATCTATAAATTTCTCGACGAATTAAATCGCATGTGAAATTATCCACTTTAGAGAAACGTTTCCTTTTGTTTTCACATTATTCGGCATCTCTGGTATTCCTTTCGTCACATTATTTCTTACTGTATTTCTGTGAATACCCGGAATGTATCAGGCTCATTGCATGAACCCTTACCAAGATTATTTGTCAGCACATATTTATACGTGTTCAAAACAAGCGCTTGAATTTGCTTAGAAACAGTTCCCGTTATAACTTTGTTTTTTGAGGCTTTTCCAGAAATATAACTCGGCCCAGTTATTCACCCTATTGTCATCACTTTGATTATTTTCACTTGACTGAATGTTATCTAGTACTTCATTTGCATTTACGACAGCATTTCCCTCCCACGGTCTTCTCATCGTGACACACAACGAATTTCTGCACGTAATGAAACAGATCAACTGGAAGTTGGAACTTGGGCAACTGAGACTCCACGTGGAGTAGACATGCGACTGTCACTTCGAGGAAATCAGGGTTGTTATTGGTCCTAAACGACAATGTTCCATTTCTGAAGTGTGAAGATAGATTTATGACGGTCATTAGTGGGCGGGAGGGTAGTTTCCTTTGAGTGGCAATCTGCACCCCCGTTCACTAGACAGACTATACCACTGACGTTACTAGAGGAACCTCGGGCCGAACATTCGAGCCTCTCCCTTTGGGAGTTGTTCGTATTGGGTTGGACTCGAGGGGGCAGTGGTTCGCGATACCCGTGGGAGATCGGGTACGTCTCCGGACGGGGTCGAGGAAAGCCATATATTCCCGCGTACTAGCCAGCATAGCTAGTAGAAGGTGTGCTAGATCACCAGGCGGCCCCACCGAGGTCATATCGGTAGTCTTCAACTTGAGTGTTGACGCGCGTAAGTGGCGTATCCACTTCCATCCCGTCTTGAGTCCACAGGACCAGATAGGGGGAAGCCTTGTTAGTCTCTAGGTCTTGCCCTATGGATAGCCCCACGGAGGCGCTAGGCGCCCTTTTAGGACAGCTCGGTAACTCCCTGGCCATTAGAGGGGTGGTCAATCTTCACTCTGTGAGGATCTGCCCTGGTAGATATATATATAAAGTCCTAAACGCACTTCGGATAAAGCAATGGCTGTCCCACGACTGCACAACATAAAGAAGTATACAAACAGCGAAAATGACGTTCCTTAGAACCATGGCTGGATATTTCACACTAGACAAAAACAAAATAATGAAATACGACAGATACAAATGAAAGAATTAAATAAATCGGTAACGGAATATATATTTAAATGAGTAGAGCCGAATGATAAATTCAGTGCCATAACCGTCATTCGCACCCCGGATCTCCCGTTCTCCGTACGGTTGCTCTAAACCTCTAAACCTTAGACATCATCTGAACATAATGAAAGAAAATAGAATTCCTAAAATAGTATACAGTTGCCAACCGCAAGGACGAAGAAATCTAGGAAGATGGAGGGAAAGATGGAAGGAGCAAGACTTTGGAGCCAGAACAGGCCAGATGTCTTAAACCGTGTTGAATAAGAAGAAGCAGACTATTGAAGTGCACTAGTCTTTCCGCTGGCCGTGGGTCATAACATGACCTCTAGTCAAAACCCTAAGACCAATTCCTGCTCTTATCCCAGATAATTGAACAACAGAAGATACTTTTGATCTTGAAGTTCTTAGGAGGATCTTGTAAGCATTCACGATGTTGATTTATATCCATCTTTTGTTAATTAATGCCTTAATTAATGTCTTAATTAACATAATTGCGTGGTAACTGTGTGTAATTTTTCGTTGCATGACGGAGACAGACAGTTTGCTGGAGCACGGGAAAAGTTTCTAGCAATAATGGGGAAAGCTATTAGCACAAAAAATAAAACACTCTTGAGTTCCAATGAAGTGGATATGAAAAGCGTCTGGGAACGGAAATGCTGAGATGAGTGATATAGCCAGTTGGTAATTAAGTGGTTTTGGCCACCCGAAGTGAAAGGGAGAAAAATATTACACGAATATGCTAATTAATTCGAAAGAGAGGCCAGAGGGATTTGATGATGAACTGGCATAAAAAATAATAAAAGGAGGATCTTAATAGAGGTTTGCTGACAAGAGGGAAATAGAAGGGGACTGCTGAATAAAGTCAATTAGCTGGATATAATTATATAGCTGCCAGCATGCTGCATCTAGAAGGCGAATTGCGTGCTGTAGTGGTTGCGGATTTAGGCAGTATTTCTGTTTCTTTGATTATAAATAAAATGTTCTTCCACGTACAAGTCTCAAGTTTGCTCACTTTCTTCTCGTGCAACAAGCCAGGTGAAAAGACGATTACATATCGACGTTTCGGGAGTGTGTATAGCTCCCATCATCAGGATATTTATAAAATGTTATAACTACAAATGAAATACTGGATATAACACAACTATAAACAAAGACAAAACACTATCAAAATTCGGATTACACTGGGGAACAAAAAAAATGATTTTTATATACCCGAAACAAAATAGGCAAATTCTTAGGTAAACTGATCTGCTGATTCCAAAAATTCCCCTCAAAAAGCTGTATCACGTAATGTTTTTTAGGTATTCATAATTTTTTATTAAAACTTACAGAAATGTGATGTGATAACTCATATTTGATTAATTGAAAATAATTGGTATTTTATTGCCAAATAGCATTGAAAACAATAATTATTATTATTAATTACTATTAAAATAAATAAATACAAGATAATGATGAAAACCAATACCGGAATTATCTCAGAAGTATTTCACTGTTGATTTTGTTTTTGTATTGACTCTCCCGTTTGAGAAACGAACAATAGTCTCCGAACATGGCTGAATCCCAGCGATACCCTGGTAACATCTTTCATTCTCAGAAATGTCCTGGTGAAAACGCTCACCTTGCTCATCCCTTACTACAGCTCCTAGGTTTGTAGGGAAACTAATCAAGGTGAGAGTGCAAAAAGTGGATTTTAAGTGACATACGGCAACCCATTTCTTTGTAGCTCCTTAATAATTATGAGACTAAAGTTTCATAATTTTCTTCTTTGTCATTGCCCAGCAAGCCTTCCACCACTGATTTAAATGATTTCCATGCTGCCAGTTCAACACGTTTAAGCTTTGATTCAAAAACACTGTCTTTAAGAAGTAGTCTTATTTGAGGACCGACAAATATACCTTCCTTCAATTTAGATTCACTTATTTTGGGAAAGATACTTCTTAAATACTCAAATGCACTTCCACTTTTGTCCAAACCTTTAACAAAATTCTTCATTAACCCGAGCTTTATGTGAAGTGGTGGGAGAAGAACTTTGTTTGTATCTACTGGAGGCACATACTTAACATTGCTTGCTCCAGGGGTATAGTCTTCCCTTTTCCCCCACTCTTTCACTATAAAATGCTTGTCAGTTGTCCTACTGTCCCATAAGGACATAAACAGCAATATTTTGTGAAACCTCCCTGCAGTCCCGTTAGCAATGCAACTACCTTGAGGTCACTACAAATTTCCCAGCCATGGTTTTGATAACTAATAGCATCTAAAATGATGGATATGGAATCGTATGTCTCCTTCATTCCTATGGCAAGAAATAAAGGTATTGAAGGTAGTAAATTGCCATTATGAAGCAACACTGCCTTTAAGCTGTATTTAGAAGAGTCAATGGTTATTATTTTAAATTAAGTCAAAATGAGTTGGTATCATATCTCATTTCCATAATTTTATATAAAAGAATAAGAATATCTCAATAACGTTACGTGATACAGCATTTTCAGAGGCATTTTTGGAATCAGCGATTCATTTTGCATAAGAATTAGCCTTGTTTGTTTCGGGTACAGAAAACGTGTTCCCTAGTGTTATTGAACAAAAGGCTGCTTTCAGTAAATTAAATGCCAGGTCAGGAGATGGCGTGAGTATAGAACATTGGGTCAAAGAAACGTAACTACATAACTTGATTATCGAGTTGTATTGATCTTTGCTTCCTAAATCGACAAATTTCCATTTTTAATGCCGGTTTCCAAGATGAGCTGAACTGAAAATAAATCCTTAAAAATGCAAATCCGTAGATTTAAGAAGCAATAATCAATACAGCTTGATAACCAAGTTAAGTAGTTACGTTTCTTTGACACAATTTTCTATACTCACGCCATCTCCTGATCTGGCATTTAATTTACTGAAAACAGTCTTTTGTTCAGTAATAGGAATTTTGATAGTGTTTTGTCTTTGTTTATATTTGGTGTTATATCCAGTGTTTCAGTTGTGATTATAACATTTTATAAATATCCTGAGGATGGGAGCGATGCACACTCCCGAAACGTTGATATTTAATCATATTTTCACCTGCCCGTCTGCCCGAGAAGAAAGTGAGCGTATTCGTGGCCAGGAAAGCTTCAGGTCTTTTTTTTTAAATCTCAAGTTTGTTACTTGCGGTAAACGAACGAATGGAGTAAGTTCAATAAAATAGTCAAAAATGGAGTGTGAGACCATATTTCATCTTAGAGATCATTTTATATATTCGCTTGTGTTAAAATGCCCCTGGTTCCGTAGTTTAAGAAGCTTAAAGGCGTCTTCTTCAAACTAAAATGCATAGCATTTGCAGCGTCCGGCGAAAAACTTCTTTGTATTACATAGGTGGTCTGAAAAGTGTCCGACCTAAAAATGATATGACATTTTTTTCTGATTTTTTTATATTTATTTTTATTTTTTAGTTTCCAATATAGTCTCCTTGTCACTCTACACACTTCTCCCAGCGATGCTCCCATCTCTATAACCCGTCCAAACAGTATTCGGCGTTTTTCTCGGTGAGGCGAACATCCTATTTAGCAAATACTATTCCCTGGTTCTAGTGAACATTTGCATCGCCTGTAATATTTTCGTAATTAGACAACTGACTTTTGCACGTCTGCAAATGATCATTGGAAGCAGTGAATGCTATATGTTAAATGGGATGCTTGCCTCACACATTACTGGATATATCAGTCAGAACGAGTAAAACTGCAAAGGCATCTGTGTGCTGTGAAGGTGTTTCGAATCTCCTACATAGCTATACTAATTGTTATGTCACGTAATACCCACAATTTACAAGTATTATTCTGAAAATTGTTACTATTTTTATTTTTGTTTTATTTGAATTTTATGGTATTGTTTGATGTTGCTGAATTGGTGAACTACAAGTAGGTAGTTGTTTAAACACACCTACAGGTACGAGCAGTTCAAATAAGAATCATTTTTCCCGTAGGGGAGGGGATACGTCCCATTCGGCTGCCGTGGTGCGGGCGCTGCGGACCCTTAGCACTCGTGGTACCTGTGACGTTACCAGAGGAACCTCGGGCCGAACTGCCGAGCCCCTTCCGTCGGGGAGTTGTTAGGATTGGCTTAGACTCGAGGGGGCAGTGTGTTCCCGACTCCCACGGGGAATTGGGTACCTCCGGCCAGGCTACGGCCGCCCAGAGGGGATACAGGGTGACTCATAAGTCCCGAGTACTAGCCTGCAGAGCTAGTAGAAGGTGTGCTAGATCGCCAGGCGACCCCACGGAGGTTTTCGGTAGTCTTCCCTGCCGGTTTGACGCACTAAGTGGCGTATCCACTTCCACCCGTCTTGACGTTGTAGTCGATGTGGGGGAGGGCCTTTTAGACTCAAGGTATTGCCCCATGGAAATAACCCTGGAGTTTTCCATCGCTCCAAGGTAGGAGGCCCGGGTCCTTTGTCCTACGGTTCGAGGACGAATGGGAGTAGAGCCTCTGGTGTTTAAAAAAAGGATCATGTTATACACATTTGAAAACATAGAACAAGGAAATTACATTATCAGAGTTTAACGTGAAGTTAAACACAATTTTGCAGACATAGTATTATTAAGCTATTAAAACTGTAGTATCAAATTAGTATGCTTTGTGGCTCTAGAATATCCCTCTTTCTATTCCTGGAACACGACCCCTCTTACGAAGCAAGTGCTCGAACTGATGGTCTTCTTGGGCAATGCACGCCCTCAGGGACTTTATAATTAAATTACTTTGAATTCGGTTTCCAAGTTCTGATGAACATAAAAAGTAATTACAGTGCTGAGACTCGAACCTGTCTCATTGAGGGTTAGGGCACAGGGAAGGTCATAATCCTATTCAGCCATTTCGGGACTTGACTGAAAGCACCTTCTGGGTTTAGTAGTACGACTTGTATGCCTGACGCTATACCTTTGCCACCTCGCGAGTTCTCATGCTTGATTTAGTCTTTTAAGACAGTTTGAAGCACCTGTTGGGTGTTTTAATACTACTTCCTTAAATGTCAAAAGCGCTTATGCATGTTAATTGTGTTGCACGATATGTAGTTTACGCAAAAGTGTAAATATGTCCGCTTGGATTGTACGGGATCCATGATGGATGAGGCCTGTCTAGAATATTTTTCTAATTTTCTGAAGGCAGCCCCTGCTTTAAGTACAAGAATCCGCCATTTTCTTTTTAGCTGACGTTGTAAGTATACTCATATGATAGGTCCATTCTTTCGGAGGCGTTTACTCAATTACTTTGCTATTCATACTCTAATAAAAAGTTTGTAAAATAGGCTGGAAGCCGGACATTGCTATCAGTAAAGCAGCCAAATGTTTTTGTGGAGTACTTAAGCAAGCAGTACGTTTTGTCTCTTAGGCTGCTATTCCTCTGAAATTTGCGCATTCCCCTCTCTAGGAACGTCAAGTAATACATTATAGGAAGCGCAAAACTGGACTAAGGCGTACTCGCCGTTTGATGGTTGGCCTAACTTAAAAAAAAAAAAAAAAAAAAAAAAAGTCGCGTTTGACACACCTGGTATATATGCGAGGCGTCTCCGTAAAATAAGGTCTCCAATTTTATTTAATCTAAAATTGTCAATGAATGTTACATTGGTGGAAAGGTAGAACCCAAAGTATTTTTCAACGTAATCACCATTTCGATCGATGCACTTTTGCATGCGCTGTGGTAGTTTCTGTATACCTTTGTCATAGCACTCTCCCACCAAGTTGCGCAGGTAGTGCTCAACCTCCTTTTTGCCATAATGCAAAGGTTCGGTCAAAATCTTGTCAATCGTAGTCTTACTGACTTCAGGGATAATTAAGCATTTCTTGCTCCACTTGTTCGTGTCGTGATTAATTTAATTCGGAGGACCACCTTGATTTTAGCAGAAATCAAGGAAACTGATTTTGTGGACTGTACTCGATAGAGTTGTATTCATATCACTAGATAAATTTATTGAACACGCTACCTTTCTTATGTGAATAATCATGAAGAAGACAACAATACATTTAATGTTTTAAATAAACTAAAATCGATTTTTCATTGGAACAAACGCTGCACGCAGCCACATAACCAAGCAAATCACATATCTTTACATGTCTCCAACATGTCTGCTACTAAAACCGGAAGAAGACTATTTTCTTGCGCGCTGGCGAGTCACATGAGCAGCTGGCCGCATAACCGGCGCCAAGTGAAATATTCATGCGCCCGCCAGAACAAATGACGACAATGGCGCAAACACCACTTTTGCAACTGTTTCGACGGAAATGGAATGCCGACCAGAACGCTGCTCGTCATGGACGTCTGTGCGTCCGTCTTTAAACTCTCTGATCCACTTTCACACGTTTTTGACGTCCATACGCCGTGGCCCATAGACTTCGCATAACTGACGATGAATTTCAGTGGCGGTAATGCCCTTGGCAATAAAAAAACGGATCACTGCACGCAACTCACACTTGGCGGCGGAAGTGAATGGAAGCTCTACCGCAAACGGCTGCCCAGCCAAGACTAATGGTTGCAACGGGTTCGTTTTGCTGTGGATTTGAAGGAGTGAAACCAAGCTACACGCCAGTTTTGCCGGATCTTGCGTAATAGCATTCATCATGGCTCCAGCGCCTTCAAGACCTTATTTTACTTACACGCTTCGTTTATATCTAGCCGTTGTTTGTCTAAACATAAAGCAAGTCAGAGGAATATCTCAAATATAGCCACTTGGAATGTCAGATGCTTTAACAGGATTGAGATATGAGACACAAATCAAGCGCAACATGGTATTTGGGGAAATATATTTTATATATGTGTTGAGCGTTACAATGACTAAACCAAAATGTATATTATAGTACAATGCAAGTCCTCCAGTGCTTACAAAATGCATAAATGCCTTTAGAAAAGAAATTTGGTGGTCCGCGCAACCACTCAGCACCGCGTACTGTACCTGTTCATCAGAACGGAATTTCTTTCCTCCCATTGCGTCTAAGAGTGGTTCAGATATATGGAAAACACCTGGGGCAAGGTCTGGTGAATATGGTGGATGAGGAAGACACTCAAAATGCAGGTATATGATTGTTGCAACTGTTGTACGGGCAGTGTGGGGCCTTGCAATGTCATGTTGCAAAAGGACACCTGCTGACAGCAATCCACGTCGCTTTGATTTGATTGCAGGACGCAGATGATTTTTTTGATCTGTGTATGATGTACTGGCGACAATGGTCTCTCTAAGCCTGTAATGCTCCAAGATGAAGCCTTTTTCGTCCTTAAAGAGAGTCAGCATAACATTCCCTGCCGATAGTTTTATTCGCAACCTCTTTGGTTTTGGTGATGAGGGAGGGCGTTTCCAGTTGGTGGAAGTGAACCCAGGTTTCATCCCCAGGAGCGATTCTTGCAAGGAAGCCATCATCTTCTCGTTCAAAGCGCCAAAGGAATTCTTCACAAGCATCGACAAGTCGTTCTCTCATATCAGGAGTCTGCTGCCATGGCACCCATCTTGCAGACAATTTATGAAACTGGAGCAAACATGCACAATGTGGTGTGCTGACCCATGACTAATCTTTAAACATGCTGCAGTGTCATTCAGTGTCCCTCGGTGGTTTTCCTTCACTATGGCTTCTACTGCTGCAATGTTCTGTGGAGTCACAACTCGTTGTGCCTGACCTGTACGTGGAGCACCTTCAACTGAAGTCACAACATTTGCGAAATTCCTACTCCATTCGTAGACCTGCTGTTGTGACAAACCTGCATCACCGTACTGTACCTTCATTCATCGATGAATTTCAATAGGTTTCCCACCTTCACTACGCAAAAACAAAAAAACAGGACGCTAAAATAAAACCTAAAGCTTTCCTGGTGACGACTATGCTCACGTTCTTCCCGGGCAATGTCAATTAATGCCAAGAAGAGTAAGTCCATTGTTTTTAGTAGAACCAAGGGCAAAATTATTGTTAACTATCACATGGGAGGGGTGCAAATTCCACAGGTGGACAGCTGCAAATACTTGGGAGTGCACCTGGCAAGTAATGCTGGATGGGACGAACAAGTAAATTCCACATCTAGGAATGCGTGGAAGGCATTACATTTCGTAATGAGAATATTGAAAAAGGGGAGCGCTAGGTCCAGGGAAATTGCCTACAAGACCTTAGGGCGGCCGGTTATGGAATATGGAGCAGCATGCTGGGACCCGTATAGAGCTAACTAAATCGATCCATTAGAAAAAATACAGAAGAGGGCAATAAAATTCATAAAAAGAGGCAAGTATTTTGGGCCTATAAAAGGAGATGAGACTAAATGGGAGGAAGTAAGAATTAGGCGTAAAAAACATAGGTTGGTAGCATTATTCAAAGCTAATGCTGGTGTAAAGGCATGGGTAGACGTTAATGTAAGGTTAGATAATCCGGATTATTATGGACGAAACGATCATAGGTATAAAATTAAGGGTAGAAGATACAGAACCGACGTAGGAAAATTTTCTTTTGTTAATAGAACCATTGAAGAATGGAATGAACTGCCTGTAGCAGTCTTTCAGGGCTGTCACCTGTCGCTGAAGAATTTTAGAAAAAATCTAGATGGTTTATAGTTTAACTTTTGAATTATAATGGTATATAATATGTAAATAGAGAAGTAATTAGATATGTTTTAAGTGACTAAAGTAAAATAATATCATGTTTGTATTGTTTACTGTGTTATTGTTGTAAATCTAGTATATGTAATTTGATCTGTATTCTTAACTCTGCCACCGGGTAGTACCCAATTGCAGTGAATAAATACATACATACATACAAGCAGAACAGAACGCTGTTTTTCCCTGGTGCAAGTCGCAAGTGGGGTGGCCATCTTTATACTCATACTGCGACTGTATGTGTGCATCTGCACTATAATACCACCTACAGGTCATTCTTCACGTTGTTTTTAGCACGCTTAACAACTTACGGGATAACGGCGCGTAATTTCTATTTGTTATTACAAATATAAGGTTTTCATTTGTCTCACACTCGTATTAAGCAACCAGAATACTTCTTTTAAATTTTTGTTTCCACCATTACTGCTGTAGATTCTAGAAATCCAAACCGCCATTTAACAGGTGCAGGTTATACGAGATGAGGTTGGAGGCTTCTCGTTTTAAAGCACCCGTTGATTCCGATGCAGCGGTTGTTAATGCAATGTGACCGGAACCAAATGATGATGCTACAAATGGAATACATTAATTAAATTTCACTTGCATGGACTCACTCTGCGTGCAAAACCACTTTTCCTATCTGCTATTTTGGATACGAGAGTGATAGCGTTTAATCAGCTGATTCTATTCATTAGGCATTTGGATAGCTAATCGCAGTTTACCAATTCTCATTTTCACAGTATATCTGTCATTTTTCTTAAGCTGGTACTCTGACACAAATATAATTGCAATTTTAATTACTATCTTCTTGGATAACCTGATATTGGTATCTTACTTAGTTGGTAAGATAAAATTACAAGCTGATATAGTGACAAAATAATTTTAGTTTTGATTTCAAATGGTAAAAGAGGCAGAACTAAGAAACAGGGTGAACGTAAAATCTCGATCCATTTTTGAGAAAACGGTTGATTTTGAATTTCTTTTACAGGAGACCTTAAAGATGCTGTCAACTGAATGAAGGAATGAATGTGTAGTGTTTAACGCCTGCTTTTACTACATACGACACCGCAGGCGGTACTGTCAACTGAAGAACGAATTGATGTTGTTTCTGAACATTTGAGGGGATTTGCATATCAGGAGGTTCAAGTGGATTTTGAACGAAAATTACACAAACCCGATCCCATATCAAACTACAGTAAGGCCGCGCCGTAGCTCAGTGGTTAGATCGCTTGGCTCTCACCAAGGCGGCCCGGGTTCGATACCAGGCGACCGCAAAGTGTGATTTGTGGTGGACAACACGGCGCTTGGGCGGGTTTTCTCCGGGATATCCGGTTTCCCCCGCCATCTCATTCCACCAGTGCTCCAACTTCATCTCATGTATCATCAGTGTCACCGCCTGCGGTGCCGTATGTAGTAAAAGCGGGCGTTAAACACTACACAATTACACATCAAACTACAGATTCAGAAATTTCAAACAACAGGCAGTTTGTAGGACCTGAAACGTTCGGGTAGACCCCGGGTGAACAATGAAACTGTACAGCAGGTAAGTGATTCTGTGACCAGAAGTCCGAAAGCATCAACCAGGAGGTTAAGTCGAGAGTTCGGTGTAGCACAATCGACAGTGTGGAAGATTCTGCATTTCACTTTGTAAAAACAGTCATACCACCTCCAAATTCGACATGCACTAGAACCGGAAGGCTACGCTTGTCGCAAAGCGATATGTTACGACCTGTTGAGGGCAGTTGAAGAAGCCAATTTATTGCAAAATGCTTTGTTTAGCGATGAGGACACCTTCCACACATGTGGCATCGTGGACAGTTTAGCCCAGAGGTTCTACTCCCATCAGTCCTGAACCCTTAGGAACTGGACCCGGGCCTCCTTCGACCAGGGAGTTATCCGAGCTGTCCCAAAGGGCACTCGGCGTCCTCCGTGGGGCTTTCCATAGGACAAGACCTAGAGACTAACAAGCCCCCCCCCCATCTGGTCCTATGGACTCAAGACGGGTTGGAAGTGGATACGCCAATTACGCGCGTCAACAGTCGAGGTGAAGACTACCGAAAAACCTCAGTGGGGCCGCCTGGTGATCTAGCACACCTTCTACTAGCTTTGCAGGCTAGTACCCGGGAGAATTAATGGCTTCCCTCAACCTCGTCCGAAGACGTACCCGATTCCCACGGGTATCGGGAACACACTGCCCCCTCGAGTCCATCCCAATCCAAACAACTCCCGAAGGAGGGGCTCGGCTGTTCGGCCCGAGGTTCCTCTAGTAACGTCAGAGGTACCACGAGTGCTAAGGATC
Source organism: Mantis religiosa (assembly GCA_030765055.1). Lineage (NCBI taxonomy): Eukaryota > Metazoa > Arthropoda > Insecta > Mantodea > Mantidae > Mantis > Mantis religiosa. The sequence goes on from CM060959.1 coordinate 37,340,454, forward strand.
CGCAGCGCCCGCACTTTGGCAGCTGAAAGGGACGGATCCCTTCCCCTACGGGGGACATGGTGGACAGACACAACTGCAGAATGTGAGCGGATTAACAACCAAATACAATCACAGAATGGGAACGCAACACTCCAAAATATCAGGTGTATGGGCTATACTTCTTTATAGAACAAACAGTGACAGAAATTTCGTCCTTGATATGCTACAACTGTTCCTTCAACCAAAAATACAGCAGAATGTCATTTTGAACTGTGGTTTTCCAACATGATGGAGCTCCTCCTCATTTCGCACTGATTGTTTAGGAGTACTCGGACACTACACACCCACGTCGATGGATTGGCTGGAGTTCACACCGCATATGGCCGCCACGTCCCTAGATCTGACACCTCTTGACTTTTTTGCATGAGGATACGTGAAATCACAAGTCTGCAAAATTAAAATCACCTGCATTGCTGATCAAAGTGTTTCAGTCAGCAGTGCATCGCTTGGAAACCTGTATGGAAGTGCAAGGTGTTCACATCGAATGAGACTAAGAAAACACGTTCATGGATTATGTGTTACTATGTATTTGTTTGAATCTAATGTTACGTTTTCTCGAAAATGGATCGAAACTTTATGTTCACCCTGTAGGTTACCTACGTAAAAACAGAGAGTTTATATATTATTCTTTCCTTCAGTTTCATATCAGTAAGGCCATTCAAGAAACCGACAAATAAATTGTTTTGTTGCAGAAGTATTGCTTTGAAAAGAAAGTGTTTGTCATCAACGGGGACAAAACAAAATTAAGGACATTCAGAAAAGGAGGAGCCCTGGCAACCCCGAATGATTCACCTACTGAGAGCAAGAACTAGAAATGGTAAAAGCCTTACAAATATCTAAGACTCACACTACAATTAATAGGCCACTCCTTCGCAAAACACGTCGAAGATAGAACAATAAAAGCAATGAAAGCGAACTTCAAGACAAATAAATTAAGCCTATTATCAGAGAGGACTGCCCTTAACCTCTTCAATGTGACTGTCACAACTGTCTCACACGGACTACGAGTACAACTTACAGAGACTCACATAAATAATCAGACAAAGCAGAGTACAAATATTCCAAAGTGAAAATCAACATTTCATGTGCTATTATATTCCAATTAATGATAATCGACAGCGAAATGGTTCTCTCTTGTAAGAAAATAGATGTTACTTCACATAAAAATTTTATAATGCGTGCTTTTTTAGGAATTAAAAACAAATATGTCATTTTTGGCCCGCAAAAGTAATCGGACATAAATTCAATGTACTTTGTGTCTCTCCCTGTTCTTTTCACTAATTCTAAGATCACTACACATTTTCATGAATGAGACACATCTTGGTTATGGTAGTGTGTGGAAAATTATTTATGACGAACTGCACATGTCTAAGGTGTCTGCACGGTGGGTTCCACATTTGCTAACCGTTTTCTAAAAGCAAACACGGGTTGACCATTCGAGACAGATGTTGATGCCGTTGGAACAGGGAGAAGATGGTTTTTTCATTGTCGTGTAACCATGGATGAATCCTGGAACTATCAGTATGATCCAGAGACAAAAACCATGAGCATGGAATGTAAGCATGCCGATTCCCACCCTTCCAAAAGGGCAAAGGTGCAAAAGTCAGCTGGGAAGGTCATGCTTTCAGTTTTCTGGGACTGTCGTGGAGTTATTCTTACAGATTATCTAGCCAAGGGTCAAACCATCACTGAGAGATGCTACTGCAATCTTCTGGATAACTTACTAGCAGCGCCAAAGTTGTTCGTCTTCTGGCTGAAAATGCACCAGCTTATTCATCTCAAGTTGCCGTTGACAAAACAAGGGAATGTGGCTTTGAGATCTTACAGCATCCGCCTTATTCGCCCGATCTCGCACCAAGTGACCTTTACTTGTTCCCGGAAATGAGGAATCCGTTGCGTGGTCGTCGATTTGAGAACACAAATGACGTCATTAATGAAATGGAAGAGTGGTTTAAAGCGAATTCTGCAGAACACTACAATCAAGGTATTCTGAAGGTCAAGAAAAATTGGGAAAACTTGTTAATATGGATGGTGTCTACGTAGAGAAGAACTAACCAGCTAACTAACTAACTCTAAATTTACATGGGTTTATAATTCTGGGTATGGCTTTTTATTGTCTTTGGGGTTCTTCTAAAACCCATACGGCGACCTGTTCTGAGGCCGCCGAGAACCAGTTTTATCTCGTTATTTGTCTCTGTCTTTCTTTTTCTTGTTTTTATATTTACACATTTACACTGCGCTTATCACACACACACACACACACACACACACACACACACACACACACACACACACACACACACACACACACACACACAAACACACACACACCCCTGGGCATACCACGTACGTCCCAATATCACACGCACTACACTGTACAGACTTGGATATGTACAATATTTACAATGTTCGGAGTTAGGCCAAGCGGCAGCGGGTAGCTGACTCCTGGGCTGCCGATGATGGCGGCCTCTGTCGGGGAGCGTGGCCTGAGCCAGGAAGGGTTGGGCGCGCATAATTTTGCAGTCGTGTTGTTTTTTTTATTTTTGTTTTTCTTCAATATGCTTTGATTCTGCTGTGTTTTCGGTGCTTGGGTTCGCCTTTCCCAATATTGTGTATGGTGGGGTTTTGATTGTGTCGGATGCGCGCCCTGATGGAAGAGGCACGTTTGTTGATGGCCTCGTTGATGTAAGGGACGTGGGTTTCTTGGTGAATGGTGGCAGTTGTTCGGAAAGGAGTAGACAGGATTTTGCGCAGGGATTGGTTTTGTAGGGTTTGGAGATACTTTAGGGCGGTGTTGGAGGCGTTGGCCCAGACCACGAAGGCGTACAGGACCACGGATAAAATAAAGGATCTATATAAGATGATCTTCGAGCGCAGCTTTAGCTGTTTGCTCCTAAATATGGGGGCGCACATCTTTAATCGCTGCTGCCCTTTGTTGGCGCTATCTCTTAGGTGGGTGGTCCAAGGCATCGTGCGTGTCAATGTCACGCAGAGGTACTTGACCTGCTGACGACAGTATAATATTTGACCATCGACCGTCATTTATACTCAGGCAGCTAAAGCAATAGCAAATTTGATGTTTTATATGCCCATGTCCTATCTACACTTTCTCCAACAAACTACTCTTGCAGAAACTTGTCCTTCCATTAACTTCTTCTTGATTGCTTTAAATATCCATTACACATTTACTCATTCCTTGTAGGCTGGGATATATTAGAACATGGGTTAGTTAAGTTTCCAAAAACCTTGTCGCTATCTAGTGGATTAGAGACTAAGTACTGAATGATCTCGACAAAGACGGCTAACAATTTATAAATGTTTTGAAACAGGAACTTTGGTCCTTGGATCAATTATTTATTTACTAATATGTTTAGTAATTACTCATAAATTTAAGAACTGCAAATAATTATGTTAGTTAAAGCAAAATTGTAGAAACATTGAGATGGATCTGGGCAGACATATGTAAGAAACCCTGCACTCCCGGACGACAGCCTAAAACGAGCGGATGTTTGGGCAATAGAATGGTATGCTAGCTATTTTGCGTACCGTTATACAGGTCAATACACCCTTAGTTTTTGCTAGTGACGTGGTGCTGCGTGTATATAAGAGGGTGGTAACCCCTACTCATCCCTCAGTTGTTACTCAGCTGCTACTCAGTTGTTGCGCATTGCAGTATTGTATACCTCCGTCAGGTGAGTTCGATTGAAATACCGCGTCTAATAAAATGTACTATAAAATGTCCGCCGGAAGTGCAGTTAATCAAGTGCCCGGGTTCCATTAATGCAAGGACGAATAAAAGCAGTTAAGAGAGTACCGTTGGTTTGTGTTGTCTCAACCGTAACCCCTGAGAACCCAAAAAGAATCCATGCAGGAGAAGCCGCTAGAGCCCAGGGTACAGCATGCAGCCGACGACGACGTGGAGACCGAGGAAGGTGTCCCGACGTCGACCCAGGTACGTGCAGCCGGGAGGCAGGGAGGTAGTACTGCCGCAGTTTGAAAATTTGCAATAAAATATCCTTGAAATGTTTAACTCTGCACATCCATCATTTGATCTATTCATTGTTTCCCAAGATCTAAATTATTGTTTAGCTTCGTCGGCAAATTAGGCAATCTCCCTTATGCACCTCCTTACGGGAACCTTTGGATATATAACCCTAGATTTAGCCATACAATCCTCTTTGCCTGATATTACGGTTATCACTTTTACGATCACTCTTTAATACTTACATAAAGTTTGATAGGGCTCTTGTCTTTCATTGAGGCATGCATAATTTGATCACCTTTATTTTCCTAACGCTATCATGCCCTACGCCAGAAATCTCTTTATAAATTGTTTCCCTCATCCCAGTTAACCTATATCCCTTAAACGTTCTTGGTGTTTTATAGACTTATTAAATCTATCCCCACAATTTAAAACTCCCATTCCATAATCATTCCCTTACCTCATGTTTCTCCGACACTATTATACCACTATTACAGCATATAGGTAGATTGCTTCCACTTCATAATTGTACTGATTTTCTTAAATGCAATGCTCATCTTTATACTTGTAATTAGAGAAGATGTTATGTGCGACAGAACACTTGGCTCCCGGTTTTCCCTTTAACAGATACTACAATATCAGGCGCTGAGCTACTATGTACATATTTTTCTTGGATAAATAATTTGTTACTTGGTCGTTTTCTGATCAGCTGTGATTTAGTTTTGTGTTAAGGTTCAAGTTTAACACTAGGAGTTCCTGACTTATCTAAATGGTCTTCAATTCAATTCATGCCAGCTCTATCCGTAGGACCAAGGACCCGGTCCTCCTTCTACCAGGCAGTTACCGAACTGTCCCAAAATGGCGCCCGGCGCCTCCGAGGCTCCTTCCTGGGGCAAGACCTAGAGACTAACAAGGCCCCCCCCCATCTGCTCCTGTGGACTCAAGACGGGATGGAAGTGGATACGCCACTTACGTGCGCCAACTCCAAAACGGGAAAGCTACCGATATGACCTCAGTGGGGCCGCCTTCCCCCAGGGGCCTACTTCGGTAGGTACGGGTTTGGCGCACCCGGGGTCCCGAGCCAACAGTCTCCCTCGTGTGGGCTCCTCTTCGTGGTTGAGAGAGACGGTCAACAGGCCCACCCACGTGAAGGCCGTGCGTGGAGACCCGTGTCGGTGGAAAGGTGAAAAAAAGGTGAAAAAGGTGAACGAAACTTTTAGTAGGTTTTGATTGATTTTTTTTATGTACGTGTATTTTTAATAGGTTTTGTTATACTTGTACAGTTTTTAGAAAGTTTTATATCTGGCTTTTGCCATGACTAGTTTGTTAAAGGGCGCTGATGACCGCCAAAGCTGAGCGCCTTTATATATCGTCTCATCATCATCATCATCATCATCATCATCATCATCATCATCATCATCATCATCATCATCATCATCATCATCATCATCATCATCATGATCATCATCATCATCATCATCATCATCATCATCATCATCATCATCATCATCATCATCATCATCATCATCATCATCATCATCATCATCAGTGGGCCGCCTGGCGATCTAGCACACCTTCTACTAGCTATGCTGGCTAGTACGCGGAAATATTGATGGCTTCCCTCAACCCCGTCCGGAGACGTACCAGACCTCCCACGGGTATCGGGAACCACCACCCCTCGAGTCCAACGCAATCCGAAAAACTCCCTATCAGGGAGGGGCTCGAATGTTCGGTCCGAGGTTCCTCTAGTAACTTCAGAGATACCACGAGTGCTAGGAGTCCGCAGCGCCCTAATTGATCTTTGTTACGCTTAATTCCTACATTACTGAACTTCATTGTTGGATTCCTTTTAGTAGTCTTTTTAAAACTGTATATTTTGATTTCTGCGGCCCAATGTAATCAGTGTAGCAGCATTGTTGTATTTCTCAACTCTGGCCTCGAGTTCCCTTCGGCTAAGACGATTTAATCGGCAAGAGCTATAACCTTTCAAATAATTTATTTTCTTCTAGGCCTTCTAATAATTCTCTCGTTGCTACGTCCCAAAATGTCTGTTTTAGGAAGAAATTGAGGATGGTGCAGGACATACTGACAATTATCACCCATGGAAACAATAAGAGTTATTTCTAGATACATTTAATTTAACGTATAGTAGAATAGAAGTGTAATATTCATGAGAAAGATTATAGAGGCTATAAAAAACACTGTAGTGTGCAGAGAAACTTTGAGATTTGGACCCAATATTACAGTTTGAGCAGTTTCTATTTCGATCACAGAAAGCTTTTCAGATATTCTAAGAATTCTTATAAATAATTTGTTCCCTTCGTTTACAAACCAGCTTTGGGCAATCTTATGAATTCTATCCTTACTAGATATAACGCTATTTTTAATGTTTCAGAATTATATTATTTATCTAATACATTAGTTTCCTATAGAATCAGAACCAAAACAGATGGCTTGCGTAGAAGCATATAGGCTTACACACATGATGTGGCTTCGATAACCAAGCAACATGATGAATAACTAATTTTCTGATGCTCCTGTTTGGTTAAAGGCTACAAAAAATCCCCTTTTCATTATTTAGGATTGTGAGGCACTGAGATATCAACGGTGATCAGCGATGCATGTTGGATGTGTTTTGGGAATAGAATACATTTTTTCTTTCCTGACATAGAACCTTCTGAACGAACTTTTGATGAAATATGACGTTTCATTGAAGGGAAAGCTGGAGAAATTCATTCTGGTAGAGTTGGAAACCCAAGTGTACGGTGCCCTTGCCACATGTTCTGATGATTCTTCATATTACGAGGGCTGTCCAATAAACAATGGTCATAATTGTTTACGGTCATAATTGTTTACGGTCATAATTGTTCGCGCTAAAATTCAAACTTATTATATTCTGTTAGCTTAATGCAAAACAAAGACGCTGTAGTAGTTTCATTGTTGGTACTCCTGGTTCCCGCCTGTGAGAACCAGGCAAGTTCAGACATGTTCAGTATCGCCTATCGCTGCAATGGAGGTAAAACGCGAGGAACAATATGTGGTTTTGAAATTCCGCTTTCATCTAAACAAATCTTCAGTTGAGGCCTATACAATGTTACAGGAGACCTATGGAGAGTATGTTCTTCCCTACAGCACAGCTCGAAGGTGTTTAAAATGTTTAAAGAGGGGAGACAATCAATTTCAAAGGAAGGTGGTCCTGGTGCTCCAGTTACTGCTCTTACGGAAGAAAACATCGACACTGCTGCTGCAATTGTGAGATAAGATTTACAAGTTACCTTAAGATCAGTTTCTGAAATACTGAACATTTCATTGGGTGCCACAACTCCATGAAGTAGGCTGGATGTTGCACCACGATAATGCGTGCCCGCATATTGCCAGTGTTGTTGCTGAATATCTTGCAAATATCAATATGAAGTGAAACCCTCACCCTCCCTGTGGTACGTATATACTCCCATGAGCCTTTTTCTATTCCCTAATTTGAAGAAACGCCTTCGTGGGAGGCATTATTCATCATCAGAAGCAGTGGTGAAGGCTGTAGAGGTGATTTTAAAGGATATCTCAAAAAATGGTTTCCAGCATGTCTTTTAAGACTGGCAGAAATGCTGGGACAAGTGTATCGTATTCAGGGGAGACTATTTTGAGAATGACCATCAAAATTATGATAATGAGTAAAGGTACATTGTTTAAAAAAGGTGATATTTTTATTGAGTAGCCTTCGGACATAAACGGGGTGGCTTATCAGGCAGGATAGGGATTGCAGCTCTGAGTGAGGCACTCCTGACCTGCACTAATCCAAAGCAGATTATGCAGCAAATGGGGTCAGCACTAAATGCGGTAATTTTACTTTGTACAAAGAACTTTGTTTAGTTGCTGTTCACGTGGTTAACTAGATATAAGCTTATTAACCAGATAACACTAGGGTTTAGTAAACCGGTCGTATATAGGACAGCTTTTGTGGTGTATCACCTTTAGCATCTCAGTGTTTGTGCGTGCCCACACCATGTTATCATCAATTTTTTTGCACCTGTGCATCACGAGAGTGGATTCACCAATTAATGTTTCTCAAAGGAAATGTATTATTAATTTATAAAATGTATCCATAAAGTTTGTATAAGTGGCGCCTCAAAGAGGAACGTTCGCAGAATATGCGAAAACTTGCTGAAGTAAACGTTTCTTAGAGAATGGCAGAACATATGTTAGCTTACAATGTTGAAAAGGAGACAGATCTAAGAGTTTTGCTATGCTATATTTGTGAAATGGTTTATTATAAAGTATCTAAACCTAGCACTTGTTTCAAGGGTAAGCTTGGGAATTCTAACAATGAACAGTGGTGGTAGGAGCTCAATTCTAAATCGATACAGAGGGAAAAAACATCGTTAATGTGAGGAGGAAATGTGAGTTAGATTTAACCAATATTGGGTCGCACAATAGCAAGAGGGTACAAACGCATAGTATAAAAATGTATAACAAGCAGACAAACAAGGTGCACTTGCTGCTGATGGAAATCGCACACATATTTGGAAAGTAGTGGTTAAACAGGTGATTGCATTAGCCATTTAGCATATGTCTGTTAAATTTATGTAAGGGACCCTCAAAGACAGCTTTCCTGTTACACAAAATTGAAGTAAAAACAATAGAGAAGAGATTTACCTTCGAACAATTGCCTACTTCAAGACAGATATAGGGTAGGGCGGGGCTATTCCGCTCACGGGGCCTTTCCGCCCGAAATAAGCAAATTGGTTCACTGCCCTACAATCATGGACAGTGATGACCTCATTGCCAGTTTAAGGTGATTGTGCCACGTTTCTATGAATTTACTTGAGGTTTTAGGCTGCTGTATTAATATTATTAATAGAAGAAGGTTACAAGGTAGGTAACTTATGTTGCGTTTTTTGCCTTGAATAAGAAATACCGTTTGTAACTTAGGGCCTAGTATCTGCAGATAGAGAGATCTTTGATTGAAAATCAGTGTCACTGTAGGTTATAGTTTAGGCTACGTCCATGCATAGCAGATGGCGCGTTTCTTTTATCATAGCTCTCACATGGTGTGCAAGTTCAAAAGTTAAACCACAGATAGAAAATTGGGTTTGAGAAAAAAATGTGCAATTTAGAAGTCATTTTAAAAGGTGTTAGTTATCCTGCCAGAGAATGGTGTTACGAATACCTCGAGATAAAGATCCCTTAATTCATCACTGGAGCAGATGCACCTGAACGAGATCAGTGACGTCATCAAAAGGAAGCGCACAACTATGTCGTCAGTGCCTCTCGAATCTTGGAAACAGTGTAGATTGTTATGGCAACATTGTTGATAGAATGACAATCTCTCTCGAATACCTCTGGGCTTCCCCTAAGACGATAACAATCTCTGTGTGCTCTGCGTTTGTGCAAGACCCATCATTGTTCATTACCGATTGACAATGAATACTGTACGGTATGAAACTAGCAAACACTACCCTTGACTGTAGTGAAGGTCTTGCTTAGCATCACACAATACTAGATGCACTTTCATTGGTAAACAACACTTATCTCATGAGAGGGGCGTCTACGCTTGCCCAGGATTCTATGATTGGTTTGCCTGCAGCAATTCCCTCTTATCCTAGAGGATCTAAAGAGTAAACAAGAAATTTCTGGACATGGGATTGTAGCCAAAATGTGACTACACAATATAGAACTATTTACCATCGTGCCTTTAATATCACAATTTTACATGATCTATTTAAGCAGGTATTCTCAATGAATAAAATTATTGTAGCTCATGTCAGATACTGTTAATTCCACAGCATTATTAAGTGTATATTTAATATATTTTAATCGTAATGATACTTTGTATCAGGCTTGTTGACATAAAGTAATAGGTGCCATTGGAAACCCTTCCTGATAACAATGGGTAACAAAAACTAATCTTTTAATGTTTCGAGCACTTCGTGAGGCAATATCCTACCAATGATATACAAAAGGTGGCAGTATTGCAGAAAAGCACACATTTTAATTGCATACATGTTAACAACAATAGAAGTGCATTTGATTTTTTTTAACTGGTAATTACATGCTCAGAGTTCTAAATTGCTGGAAAAATACTTCGCAGATAGTCGTGTCTGAACAGAATCATGTGGTGGCCTATTGACTTCGTCGTCTTTTAGCTTGCCTCTTGTGATGGAGTTCCGCAGAATCCCTACACAAAGACCAACAGTAATCCGCAAGCATTGCTTCATTCCAACGGCTCTGATATCTTTGTTCCATAACAGAAATGTCCTGATGGAATATCTCCCCACGTTGATCACTAACAGCTCCACAACTAGGAGGGAAAAAGTCTAGGTGGGAGTGGAGAAAATGGATCTTAAGGGACATGTTGCATCCAAGGTTATGGTATTTTAGCATGAGCACTGTCACCAAATGCTTGTAGTTGTGATCTCTTTTGTAGCCTAACAATCCATGAACAACACCCTTGAAGGTTTCCGAAGCTTCCTTTTCTTTCCCCTCCAAAATTTGGTGAAATAACACAATGAGAGAGAAATTTTGGAAATTAAGTGATGCAAAAGATAAGGAAGGCATTTTTGTCGGAACAAAATTAAGAGAACTTGTAAAGGATCCTGCATTTGTCCAAATTTTGGAGGGGAAAGAAAAGGAAGCTTGGGAAGCCTTCAAGGGTGTTGTTCATTGACTTTTATGCAACAAATGAGATGACAACTACAAGAATTTGGTGACAGTGCTCCTGTTAGAATACCGTAACCTTGGATGCAACATGTCCCTTAAGATCCATTTTCTCCACTCCCACCTAGACCTTTTCCCTTCTAGTTGTGGAGCTGTTAGTGATGAACATGTGGAGAGATTCCATCAGGACATTTCTGTTATTGAAAAAAGATATCAGGACCGTTGTAATGAAGTAATGCTTGCGGATTACTGTTGATATTTGTATCGGGATTCTGCGGAACTCCATCACAAGATACAAGCTAAGTGACGACGAATTGAATAGGCCACCACATGATTCCCTTCAGACACGACTATCTGCGAAGTATTTTTCCAGCAATTTAGAACTCTTATCCTGTAATTACCAGTTAAAAAAATCAAATGCACTTACATTGTTGTTAGCATGTATGTAATTAAAATGTATCTTTTTCTCTCAATCCGTTAATAACTAATACTTCCAAATTGTGTATATCATAGAAACTAGAGCTAATAAAATATTTCACTTTCATATTTGGTTTTCTCAACCCAAAATTAGTAGGAATTGCCTCATGAATTGCTGAAGCATTCAAAAAAATTTTTTTTGTCGCCCAGTGTAATCTAATAATATCAAAGGGTCCGTGCCCCCCCAGATCCCCTAACTTAACCTTATCGGATTTTTTCTTGTGAGAGAATTTCAAAATTAGAGTGTACAAGAATAGACCACGGACAATTGATGTCCTCAGGGAATCCATTCGAAACGAAATAAGTAACATTGGAAAGGATACTCTCCGTAAAGCTTCAGAGAATATGGCAAAATGAGTGCAAACATGTATAGATGCTGGTGGAGGACACTTCCATCATTTTCCAAATTGTGTATTATAATCTCTTAAATTTGCTTCAGAAGTTATGGGCTATTGAAGTGGTCCAGGTTTATATGGATCGCACTGTATAAGTAGTTCAGCTATCCAAGTTAATCAATTTTTAACTGATTTTCCATATCTAACTCTTCTTTTTCCCTGAAAGGAACGAATGCATCTGTATGCGAGTTTCATTCCTACATACCTGATGGAGTAAAAGTATATGTATCTTCTCTTTATGCTGTCAAATACCATTAAGATTAAATTTCTCTACAATCAGAAAACTGAATCTGAGTTTATTTACTTTATCCTTCCAACATTTAGAGTTGTAAATGTTCGTGTGCAATTTTAAAACGTTTTAAGTAAACGTACTTAATTATGCAGATGTGAGACGAGATATGCAGTACACTGTGTGTTTGTTTCCAAATCTTAAAATCTTTTATAGGTATTCTTGTTTCTGTAATTGCGAGTGAACTCAATTAACGGTGTAATAGAAAGCTCTAAAAATAAATAATTAAAATTGTAACCAATCTAATTAGCTCTCGGAAACTGAAACGTCAGATGTAAACAGTGTCGTTACAGCGCTTCAAACTCCTACCAGTTCTTTCTACATATTATCCTTAGTCCTCATCCGTGGAGATAATTGCACAAACACTAGAATTTTTCCTTTCTAGAGATTCTTTACCAGATATTTAATATCTGGGTATCATACCACTGCTGCTGCATGCAGAAAGAGAGAGCAGAACTTAAAATTTAGAGTTCAATCATGAACATTAGAGCATCTCAAACGGTGAATGCATAATCATTTGCGACGCATCTTTTTGCGACGGGCCAAAGCCAGCTGGCATGAAACGAAAGTGACAGCACGAAGTCACACCAACAGACCGGCCCGCGCAGCGCTAATGACGTGTCGAGGAGTGATGGGGTGAGGAGCGGAAGAGCCAGAGAAAAGTCTCGACAATTCCCTCGCAATTGCAAGGTTCCCTGAAGCTTCGCGAAGTTTCGCCAGACTTCGTGAAAAAGCCAATCCTGTATAAATGGTGAGCTAGAACTGGTACCAGCCAGTATCGGCAGAAAGCCGCTAGGTAGTGCAGGAAAGCAGTAAGTTCGGCAGGAGCAGAAGGACGAGTTGCAATTGTGTAGTGCAGACGGCAGTTAGAGTCAGCAAGCTGTTTATCGTATAAAGGGCGAGGGTATCTACGTGCCCTCTCAAAACCAGTAAGTTACCGAGCTGTCCCCGGCGCCTCCTTGGGTCCTTCCATAGGGCAAGACTAGAGACTAACAAGTTCCCAAAACACAAGACTGGATGGAAGTGGATACGCCATTTACGCGCGCCAAACTCAAAGGGGAAGACTACCGCTGAACCGCGGTAGGGTAGCCTGGTGATCTAGTACACATTCTACTAGCTATGCAGGCTAGTACACGGGAATATATGGCTTCCCTCAACCCGTACCCGATCTCCCACGGGTGTCGGGAACACACTGCCCCCCTCGAGTCCAACCCAATCCGAACTCCCCGACGGGAGGGGCTCGGCAGTTCGGCCCGAGGTTCTTCTAGTAACTTAGTAACTTCAGAGGCAAAGTCTGTTTAGTTAACGCGTGTGCACGTCGGTCTCTGCCTTTGAAGAACCCTTATAATCGTTTTACAACCCCCGACCCTTCTTCTCCCAGATCTTTCCGCAAGGTTGCCACTTTTCTCGATAAGTCATGGGTTTCGTACGAGGTTTCGTCTAAATAAATTATCGTATGTCCATTACTGCGAAACTTCCTTAGTTTTCACACACACATACACACAAATGTATATATATATTTCTGCACCTAATGAAACAGATCAACTAGAAGTTGGAACTTTGGCAACTGAGACTCCACGTGGAGTAGACATGAAACTGTCACTTCGAGAAAATCAGGGTTGCTATTCGTCCTCAACGACAGTATTCCATTTCTGAAGTGTGGAAATAGATTTATGGCGACCATTAGTGGGTAGGAGGCTCAGGTTGCTTTGATTCTGAACTGCACATGCGTTAACTAAGCAGACTTTACCACGAGTGCTATGGTTCCGCAGCGCCCGCACTACGGCAGCTGAAAGAGACTGATCGCCTCCCCTACGGGAGCTGTTTATCATGTGTGTGGATATTTAAGCTGTATCGGGCTGCGAGATGAGAACTGATAAACGTGTAGTGATTTGAAAGCGACTTCTTTTGTTTATGTACGCTTGCATAAGCCACGTGTGTGTGTGTGTGTGTGTGTGTGTGTGTGTGTGTGTGTGTGTGTGTGTGTGTGTGTGTGTGTGTTACGTCATTCTGCTGAAATCAGAATTGTACAAGAGCCTTTCTACGGAAATAAACAGCATTTTGAATTTCTGCAAACTGAACTTTTAATCTTACTAACTTAGGGATATTAGAATTGAGAACTCTGAAGCAGTGCTCAAGGAAAGTGAAGCCATTCTCAAGGACCTGACAAAGAATGGTCTGCAGCACGTGTTCCAGGACTGACAGAGATGCTATAAAAAGTGAATTGAAGTAGGAGGGGAGTACTTTGAAAAAGATTATGTAAATATTGAATTACAGTAATAAACATCTGTGAAAAAAGTATCAGTCGCAGTCTGTGTTGATCAGTCCTCGTATACATACGAGGGCTGTGCAGTAAAGAATGATCATAATTTTTTGCGGCCATAATTTTTCGCATTAAAATTCAATCTTGTTATATTCTGTTAGCTTAATGTGAAACAAACACGCCGCAGTAGTTTCACTGTAGGTACTCCTGGTTCCCGCCTATGAGAACCCGGCAAGCTCAGACATGTCCAGTATCGCCTACCACTGCAATGGAGGTAACATGCAGTTAAATTTGATGATTGAGGAATATCCGGTGTTTCTTTCAAACGTAATCACTGCTGATGAAACTTGGCTACATTATTTTGATCCTGAGAGCAAACAGCAAAGCTCATTGTGAAAATCTCCTTCATCACCAACCACCAAAAAAGCAAAAGTGGTTACATCTGCTGGGAAAGTTATGGTCATTTTATTCTTTGATATTCATGGAATGGTTTATCAGCATGTTGTACCTGCACACACATCAGTAACTGGACAATACTACAGGAATGTCCTGAAAACATTGCAATTCCATATCAGGCGCAAAAGACCACATTTCCGTGAAGCAGACTGGATGCTGCACCACGATAATGTGCGGCCGCATATTGCCAATGTTGTTGCTGAATACCTTTCAAAAATCAACTCGAAGTGCATCACTCACCCTCCCTATTGTTAGGATTTAGCCTCATATGACATTTTTCTATTCCCTAAATTGAAGAAACGCCTTCGTGGGAGACATTATCCATCATCAGAAGCAGTGGAGAATGCTGCGGAGGCGATTTTGAAGGATCTCTCAAAAAATTGGTCTCCAGCATGTCTTTGAAGACTGGCAGAAACGCTGGTACAAGTGCATCTCATTCAGGGGAGACTATTTTGAGAAGAACCTTCAAAATTATGAGGTTGAGTAAAGGTACGTTGTCCAAAAAATTGTGATCATTCAAAGGGAAGCTCCTATGATTTACGCTTCGAAAGATTACGAACAAGAATATCACTCATCGAAGTTTATTACCAAACTTGATTAAGCCTCAAAAGTAGCCTCTGGGTAACCAAAACTAGATTTGCATTGGATGATAAGCAGCAAAAGTTGATGTCTGGGAGATTTGGCCTGTCGCTTGACAGTCGCGTGAATAAGGCAGCCCATAAGGGACAAGTAGGAACTAAATAACGTGAGTGTCACGTGAGCAAAGCTGTATCGTCACCCATATTGCGTTCCTCAGCTGTTCCCGGCTTCTGCCTTCCACGTGTTTTACTGCTCGAAACAATATACTGTTATGACTGCAGAGTGAAAGATTGTGATTTGTGGATGAACTACAACAGTGTATCTACAGAGATTCTATTTTTACTATTTTATAAATTTTATATAGGTACGATGGTCTTGCGCCGTGGCGTAGGGGAATAAGGCAGCATGCCATGGTCCCTGGCCACCGAAGGCGGCCCGGGTTCGATCCCACCCATGGGTTGCGCATTTTGTTCCCCAGTATAGGACCAGTGCCCACTCAGCATCATGAGGAAAGTGAGGAGCTTAAGCAGGTAAGCGGCCCTGATCACGAAAACCAACATTTCGGCTGGGGGATGTTGAGATGCTGACCACATCTCCTCCCCGTATCGCTGCGTAAGTGGGCGTGAGACCGGCAGTCGGGTTGGTAAGCCTTGGCCCCCTTACGGCTGTCGCCCCAGTGGTTAACCTTTTATATAGCTACGAGGAAGAAGATAGCTTAGGAGTGGAACCATTGTGCAACGGACAGGGAGTGAAAAAGGCGGCAACGCTGCGGCAGAGCGGCTGGTTCTCCCAGAATTTAAATATAACTGTTATCTAAATAAATACTTTATTACACACCGAGGTGGCACCTTCCTGTTTACGCCCCCCAGGGGCCTACTTCGGTAGGTACGGGTTTGGCGCACCCGAGGTCCCGAGCCAACAGTCTCCCTCGTGTGGGCTCCTCTTCGTGGTTGAGGGAGACGGTCAACAGGCCCACCAACGTGTAGGCCGTGCGTGGAGACCCCTGGAGAAGGTTTTTAGATTGTTGTCTAGTTTAGGGTTTAGGATTTAGTACACGAAGTTTTTAGTAGGTTTTGATTGATGTTTTGTATGTACGTGTATTTTTAATAGGTTTTGTTACACTTGTATAGTTTTTAGAAAGTTTTATATCTGGCTTTTGCCATAACTAATTTTTTAAAGGGCGCTGATGACCGCCGTAGTTGACCACCCTTATATATCGTCGTCATCATCATCATCATCATCATCATCATCATCATCATCATCATCATCATCATCATCATCATCATCATCATCATCATCATCATCATCATCATCATCATCATCATCATCATCATCATCATCATCATCATCATCATCATCATCATCATCATCATCATCATCATCATCATCATCATCATCATCATCATCATCATCATCATCATCATCATCATCATCATCATCATCATCATCATCATCATCATCATCATCATTCCTGTTTACGGGATACGCATTTGCTAAAATGGCTGCCAGTTCACCGATTTATAAGGCGTGAGATTAAGGAGGTGCTGAAACTAAAGATCACGGAGCTAGTGCTGCGCAGTGCAGGTGTTTATTTTGTAATTTGGCTTTGATAAGCGTCGCATGGTCTCTGCTTGCAATTTAAAGTATGCGGCTTTCAGTTCAATGCTATAAAGCTCCTGCACTTTGTGGAATGTAAAAACAAAATCTGACCATAGTTTTTCTGTCAGGAGTATGCATTGGCTATTAAGTGCAATTCAGCAGAAGAAAGGGTTTCTAAAGCCACAATGGATCGTGTGTTATATTTGTTTAATTATAATTTGTCAGCAATGCAAATATATCAGAGAAGCACTTATTATACCAAATATTTTGATGCAAATTATGTTGCTTAATTTACTCTGTATTTAACTTGCAAACAATTTTGTTGCCAAAGCAGTAATTATAAGTAATTGTATAAAGCTATTAAAATTAGAACACCGATATTTTACATTAACCGATAAGATTACTTTTATCAGTAATGACATCATAGTTATCTGAAAATTCCCAAAGCTCCTCTTTTAAGGAATTCTACATCTTTTGAAAATTAAGGAGTTTTTTTCCATTATTGAATAAAAAATGCGACCAGAAAGAAGGCACAGAGTTTTAATATTTAACTACTTACGTATTCTTTCACAGTCATAGGGCACTGATACCCTATGCATAATTTCCAGAATTTGGAATACTAAATGGGCGAGAATAAGGAGGGAAAATGTGAGCTGATGTTTTTACTCGTATTATTTTGTGATGAATGTTGGAAGACTCTGAAACTCTATTTGGAATAACCGGATAGGAACAAATTTACAAATGTTAGGGGTAAAGGTGAGAATTCACTACAAAAATGGTCTATAATATTAGAAAATTGTGTCATAAATAACTGGGCAGCTGAATGCAATTAATTAATTTACAACTGGAGTTTAGAAAGCTAATTGTGAAATGCCGGATACTGTATATTAATATAATAATACAAAGGAAACTATCGTGTAATCTGGACCATTCCTGTAAGTACAAATTAAGCAATAGAAAGAAAATATTTCTCTCAGAATCTGGCTTCCCCTTCAGCTGTATTTTCACCAGCGCCCACCGAACTCTAATAATCTAACTTCCCCTTTTCACAGCAAGCAGACACGAGAGAAAAACCACCAAAATTTGAAGTTCCTCTGGGCAGTACAACAGGGAAAACCTGGAGAAATATCATTCATAGCGATATGCTTTTGTTTTCACTTCGAATGAAGTCATACATATGATGCGGTAAGTATCATTTTAATCGGTTTTGTTTATTAAAACACAACAACATAAAATCTTCAGATATAAATCGGCATTAGAAATTTCTTTAAGTACAGATACCATTTTAATATTTTGCTCTAGAAAATAATTCTGTTTTATGAAAACAACAAAACCTTCCAACGTTGTTGCTGATTTAAAGGGTATTGTAATAGGGCTATGAAATAGAAATTTGTCTCTTCTTAGTAAAGTCTGCGCTATTTACTTATAAATCATGGTTCATAATTATAGAGTAAACTTTAGGTATTATTTTCCTAAGGTGTCCTTTGCCTTTATTTTACTGTTTGTACATCGTTAAACTTAAATTTCGATGACTGGCAAAACATGTACTTTGGACTGGTGAATCATACCTCCTGCTGATCAAGGGAAATAACACACAGGTGGCGAGTAACCCGTCTCAATACGTTCTCAAATATGCAAACAGTGATTGCCCAAGATAATTCAATATTTCGGAGGAAAATAATAGCTAACGTGGGAATTACTGATTTGACTAGTAGCTGCCATATTGGGTAGGACCCCTATTTAAGCTTGGTTGAGTTAGCGCACACATCGCCGAATTTTGCTGAAGACATCGAGGAGTAAACATCACCTCCAAGAAACGACGCAACAACATGGGGAAAGAGAAGAACGCCACAGCACGGAGACAGAACCAGACAGTGAAGCCGCTTCCGCCGCAGCCTCGCCAACTAGCTCTCGGACGCCGTCTCCCGCCTCGCTGCCGGTATCGGCAGACAAGAGGGAGCCTCCCGCTGAGCTCATGGGCTACTTTTGGACCAGCACCTCGCCAGGGAAGCCCAGCGCTAATGCTAATGCAGAACCTGACGCCGCTCTACCACCACGCTGGGCTCTCGGACCCTCGCGTCCTGCAGAGCCAGCGTCCACTACCACGTAGCAGGAAGAACGTGCACCTGCAAGTACAGCAGGACATCTCACAATGAAATCAAAACCGATGCAGTGCTTCACCAGCAACGGAAGACGCTGCTTTGCTGCCGGAGGAAACCTCACCCACCGCCATCTCTGTGGAAGCTTATGCACCTAGCCCAGCTCTTGCACCTCCAGTTCATCAGGAGATCACGATAACGGTGTCAATGGACACCAGTTCTCCATCCGGTGCAGCTTCACTGGATCTGACTCCGCAGCAACACTGTAACCAGTATAGTGCTGTCATCGTTGGAGTGAACCGAAATATACCGGTTGAGATGCTCCACACGCATATTATTCGACTGTAGCTTTCACTTCCGAAAGTCGTCAGCATCCGGTCCAGGAAAGACCTGACGCCACTCGTGTGCATTGTCTTCAAAGATAAGGCTCACTACGACGCAGCTATCTCTGACAGGTTGGACATTTAAGGTCGTCCTCTATATGACCACCCGGATTAACCAGCAGGGGTCATCACCAACAGGTGAAGCGGCCCACTTTGAGGCTTTATCTGTCTCCTGTTCCACAGTAATACACCAACCACTACCTAAAGCATTCACCCACCACTTCCTAAAGCAATCACACCAAATCATACATATATCATGCACATTTATTTCGCAAGGGCGTAAGTAGGTACTCTCGTCCATGCTTACGTCCTGCCACCCCCTTGGTTCAGGCTTCTGCTTGGCCAATATACCCGCTCCCTTGAATTCGCAGGTGCAGTAGCGGTACTGCCTCAATATCACTCATAAATGCTCACCGGTGGAGGTTTTTTTAGGAGGCAGGGCTGACAGTTCAGTCTGTTAGTGGAGTCCCACACTCCAATCCCAGGGTTAGGCGTAACATGTATTTTTCCTCCACTCGGAAGAAAAAAAAAGAGAAACAAAAAACGCATTGACTTTAGGATACACTTTAGGGTGGGCTTTATGCTGGATGAACTTGATGCTGGAAGATTGCTCAGTGAACTGGCACAAAATTTTATTTTAAAAGTGCTTCTCGAAGTTATATCGTTAGCGGCCCAAACATCGTTTGCCAGCTGGACAAATTTCAGCCATATAACCAACACATCACGCAAGGTATAGTTACACTATGTCACTATGTATTTAAATATTTCTAAAGCGCCCCTGTTCTCTTCAAGGTCCAGAGAGTGTCCTGTAATATTCCTGAAATATTGCCATTCATTTTAGAATGCATTTATTAATTCGGGTTTTCATTTAGATGTGTCTTCTACACCCCTTTCATATAGCTCTACCATCCAATACCTTCTAGGCCCCCTAACTACGCTCCCATTTGCTTTATAGGGTTGTAAGTAAAACCCTTCCTTTTAGCCCTGAGTATGTAACGCTATATTAAATTTGTCTATCCATAAATAAACTACAGATTTTGAAAACTCGTAGCAATGAAGCAAGGTGGTTTTGTATTTTTACAGTCACTTTCCAAGTTATCTGTAATTGGCTTTTACCAACTATTTTTAAAATAAGCGAACATATATCTACTTTGTTAAAAATAAAGAGGAACCTTTAAACTTGCATATAAATGAAAGCTCCAAATAATATAAGTAACATCTTAAATAAATATGAAAGCTATAGCACAAAAAAACACAGTTAAAATGAAGTTATAAGAAGTTTAAAAGTAGAGAACATAAATGATATGGTAATTAGGAAAAAAAGAATTGTGGGCTCATACAATTCGGAGGAACAGTGAAAAAAGAACAAGAAAAATAAACAAATGAATAAGAACTAAAGATCTGTGAAAGAAATGATGGAATCGAATTCTATTGAAGAGTTTAAGGGAATATAGGACCTGGTACTGAGGTAAATAATAGTGATGATGTCAAATACAAATAACATCAAACATGATGCAGAGAAAAATATAATATAAAATTATATCTTACCTTCTCCGGAAACCATGGTGTAACGAATGGCATCTGAAATGTGTTGCTATACGAATGGAGCGTGTCAAACGAGTCGGGACTGACTGCTCCCAGCATGGAGAATACCCCTCGGGAGAACTGATTACAAACTGTAAACAAACAAACAAGAACGTTTTAACTAATGACAATTTATTAGAAACCTTTTATACAATATCGAAATTAAACTGTTTAAATTTATTAATTACTAAATACTCCACAATGTTTGAAACAAAACAAATTACCTAATTTTTATATAAAACTCTCAAAATATTGTAGAGCAATCAAGATAATATATTCGTTTTGCCATTCTAACCAACTAAATGTACAAATTCAACATTAAGCTGGACGCAACGGCGTGAGCAAGGAATGCTTGAAGTTTGAATGCAATTTATTCCAACAGACATCCCCATTATCCAATTTTTCATATATTTTCCTCAAACGCTCTTGAAAGGACGCGAAAGAGACCCACAGAGCTGATTTACTGATTCAGATTTTTCAATGCAGAATATATTTTAAAAAACTTTTAATACATCGTTTATTTTTTTGCCAGACGTGTTTTAACATTCCGTAAAATTAAACTTATAGTTTTAACCGTCCATATTTGAGAAGTAATATTGATCATGGTCGTTACATTGAGGCTTTAATCTTAATTTTTGAACATATTTTTTCTGCCAAAAATAGATGCACAAGTTTAACCAATCTTGGATAAAATTTGAACTGAATGGGACAAATTATTTTGTAGACAAGGATGGAGAACTTTTCTTCAAAAGGTGATACTAAATTTATTTGGATCTTTATGAAGATGAATGTAATCCAAAATGCTTCACTCTAATAGAGAGAAGGTAATGTAGGTGGCTTACGCCTTCACCACAGAAGAATTCACCGTTTAAGATTAGACATTCTTTTATCAATGTAATTGGTGTTACTTATTATTTGCTTCCTTGGCCAATAGAGATATACTATAAAGATAAACGACATATAACGATGTAGTTACATGAGGTCTTACAAGGTTGTGTGAAGAGATTCTTCAGCTATGCGTATTGTACTGATAGATATCATTGAATCTTTACATCATCAAAAAACAAAGTTCTCGGCAGAAGATTACTAAATAAGGACATTTTTGCTCATTTAATTATGTATAAAATAAGCAATTATTTGTGAATATATGCAGAAAGCAACATGAGAGAATAAGTGCCTTTACGTAACAGAGGATTCGTTGTTCAAATGTTCAGATGTTTCAGTCTGGCTCCATCTTTCCATAATTTAGCCTATACACGGCCAATGTGAAAGAACAATTAGTTTCTAAGTGGTTAACTACAAAGCCCGGGCCTTAAAGTACTTTTATGTTTTAAGTCCTCATTAAGGTAGCTGTCTGATGTGTTTATGAGAACTCTAAGTGGTTTACCGGGAAAAACACTAGTCAGTAGGAGAATTAAATGTCATGTTGGCACGTTGGCCATAGTAGCTCAAGGGTTGGAGCGGCTGGATGGCAACCAGAGGATCAGTGGTTCAAATCTTGGCTATGACATTGAATTTTTCTGTCTGACTATCTTTCCAATAATAATAATAATAATAATAATAATAATAATAATAATAATAATAATAATAATAATAATAATAATAATAATAATAATAATAATAATAATAATAATAATAATAATAATAATAATAATAATAATAATAATAATAATAATAATAATAATAATAATAATAATAATAATAATAATAATAATAATAATAATAATAATAATAATAATAATAATAATAATTAATAATAATAATAATAATAATAAAGTACTCAGGGATAATCCAGGAAAGTCTCCTGACCGCCTCGGTAGTGTAGATGGTAGCGTTTCTGCCTCACGTTCAAGAGGTCCCGAGTTCGAATCTCAGTCAGGGTGAGTTACCTGGATAAGGTTTTTTCCGGTGTATTCCCTTATCCTGACAGACGGATATCCGGTAACTGTAAGCTCCATGGACCCTGGACTCATTTCAGCATCATTTTATCCATTTCATTCATCGTACGATATGACTTAACGTTGGAGGACGTAAATTGCAAAAAAAGGAAAGTCTCCTGATTTTTTATGTCATACGTAACTGCTCTTACATAATGAGCTAGGCCATTAGTGTGTTAGTATATTACGTGAACCATGAAATTAAAGTCGGGGAGCTGAAAATAAGTATTAACCACTTAAATTCTTCTGTATCAACAGAGATTTAAGGATGTGTATAAAGGAAGTGGCATTTTGGAACACCCGCTGTCTCTTTTCTCATTAACATAGTCCATCGGAAACAAGACTATGAAGATTATGAAGAACACTTTTCAGAGCTAACTTGCAAAATAATAAAGCAGCGAAGAGGATTACTTTAAATACGTGTATACACCTTTCTTATAGTAGATACGAGAAGTTAAGCGGCTTTTGAAATGGGAGTTTTAGTACCGCAGCGGCGAATCCGCCTTTTTGGTCGGGAATTAAACGCGTACTCTTATATTAAATACTTAACGTACTGAATTTCCCAGGGAATTCTCTTATGGATTTTCTTGATGTACTGAAAGGTATTCCGAAATAATGCCTTTTAATGTTTCAACCAAAGAGATTATAGCCATTATGTACATAAATGGAGAAACTTCATCTCTATTTCCTCTTCCATTACTTTATAAATATTACTCGTGTCGAGAGAGAGAAAGGTGGACAAAAAGAGGGAGAAAGGGAGAGATGCAGAGAGGAATACAGATAAAAAGATGATGATGATGATGATGATGATGATGATGATGATGATGATGATGTTTAAGGGCGCTCAACTACTGGGACATCAGCGCCCTTAAAAACCAGCGGATTCAAAAATCAATTAAAAGGCTAAAACACTAAAAGGCAATCAGTCAAATAAAAACAAGACAAAACAGGCTGGTTCCGCAGCTCAGTCGGTAGAGCACCTACCTGCCGTGCTAGGGGTCCCGGGTTCGATTCCCGGCAGTGGGGCTGGGGATTTTTCTCCGACCAAGATAATTCTCCATCTTCCCCAGAGTCTGGAAGTATGAATGAGAGTGCGACTAATGATTAAAACCAAAAGATATGTTCCAAAGGAGGACGATATGACCATAGCAGTTAAAGGCGGGGTATAAATGGAACAAGGAAAACAAAAAAGAGGATAAAACACCCGCACGACGGTGGCAAAGACTAAAAAAGGAACGAACACCCTTAAAACTAGAAAGGTTTAATGGTTAAAATACCCAAACTGCTAGGGCTTAAACCCTAAAATTTACAGATAAAACAAACGCTAAAACTTTGCCCACCGCCGTCTCCGTCTCCGTCTCCGTCATCCGCAAGTATCTCTGCCAAGCTGGCCGGCAGCTAGAGTGACCTGCGGACGCACCGACAGTTCGGCACCGCAGAGCGGCCAAACTGGAGCCCAGCACGAGAGCGCCGCCCTACGCACAACAGGCCGAAAGTCTTCCGCGGTCGCAGATGAAATGGTTGCACTGGGATCCATGGTTGCCACGCTAACGCCAGAGGCGTGCAAACCCTGGAGGGCGTCTTGGATACGCTGTACGAGAGGATGGTGGTTGTACAGCTCACGAAGGCTCTAGAGTGCGCTGAGGGAATCACTTGAAAGGAATACAGAATAGATTTCGGGAGAAATAGTTTTCTTTTACGTCCACATTTCGGTTTATTTACAATATATAGAAATAATGTGCAAAATTGCATTAAAATTGCAGTTTTTTTCGGTTTCCTTGGCCATTTACTTTCTTGAATATGTAGCGGGGTAGTGAAATAGTACGCCCCATCTAATAGATTCACTAGGCAGTCAAACACAAAACTCTCCAAGCTCTCGTGGACGTAGCATCATGTTCTCACAAACTCACATGAAGAAGCGCACCTGTCACATTAGAAAAACTCACAACTGACTCACTCGATAACTCACTCACTGACTTACTCACTCACTCACTGACTCACTCACGAAATTTCAAACTTATACACGGTATTCATTTTATTCATTATTTCCCGTCCTTCGATTGAGCAAGGATGACATCATAGTTGACCGGTGAGCCTATCTTGAGAAATCATAGCGCCCTCTATGGAGAAAAAGCGGTAATTTTTGCGGAAAGTAAGCAAATCACAGAGCTTTCAGTGTGGCTGCTATGGTAACTAATTCAAGCAGCTTCCCCTGGATGTGAACACGAGCACCGAGTCTTCATATTTGAATGCTACTTCCGTACCGGCATTAAAATTGTTGTGACATATCTAGCTATAATTTAAGCCGCTACATAGAGGAGTTTATGTAACGCTACCCAGCATTCAGACAATTCCCTCGGAGCGTAATGTTGTCATAAGTGTCCAGGTGCCGTCAAATTGGCATACTTTTGTTTGCAACATAAACGTCTTAGGTTTTATTAGTATACAATATAAACTTTCTACCATTCTCATGCTTAATCAAATTGTTATTAATGGTGGTATCTTTATGTCTTTTAAAACCAATAGGTGCATCAAACATTTCCAAGATACAGGATCAGTTACTCGCAAAAAGTAACTGGACGATATAAAGTGACTGGTTCCAATCTAGAAGCAATAAATAACGTTATGACAGAAAGGCCTCAAGCATACCTTATCGCAATACAGACAATTGTTAAGGGGAAGGGAGAAAGGAAATATAAGAAAATGGACACATAAGACTATGTTCTAGAGTTATTTTCTTGTTTAGACGTGGATAAAAGCTTTGTACATATTGTAACACTAATTTATTTTTCATTCCTAGAACATGTCCTGCTAATTTTTTGGTTTGTAATGAAGTTACATTCTGAGAAAACTGTGGGTGACAGAAAAGAATTGAGATCAAATTGAAATATTTCTGTATTATGTGAGACGTTTGCAATATGAATATATGTCTACTATAAGAGAAAAACAGATGTTCATTGTGAAATAAATGTTCATTGACTTATGATTTCGTATATTCTCCATGGTATACTTTTATGGTTGCATAAATAGCTTTGCAGTGCAATGATTTTTTTTTATAAACAGTTATCGTATCTATGCACCAGGCAAAATTACGTACCTTTATATTACGCGGGCAGACCCACCTCTCAAATAGTATATTTACTTGCCGGCAGAGAAAGGCCTCAACACACTCACACGACTGGACATTGAGGATCTGAGTGTCAGACATTCGGTCTCAAGCCAGATCACGGCTAGGCCCTCTACTGGCAGTGGAGTGTTTTGTAAGGAAGGATAATATACGGCAGAAGATGAGGTTGGAGCTACATATAAGCCATCTGATATGATATTTTATGTGCCCTGAAGCAGCCTCGGGTATTTGTAGCGCTCTCCAGGATCGATGTCGTACTCACCTGGACCACGGATGAGGGAGTTGAAGTTGTGGGAGAGATTTTCATACAAGGAACGTTCTGTAGCAATGCGGAGGAATTGGGAGTGTACAATTTCAAGGCGGTGTAGGTGAGACTTGGCTGCTACTACCCATATTTCACTGACGTATGTGATGGCTGGTCGGAGTGCTTGCTTATATAGGAGCAGTTTTGTAGGCAGAGACATCACCGATCGTCGGTTATACAGAGGATAGAGCATACTCATTCTTTTGCTAACTTTATAGGAGGCCTCAAAGCCGCTGTCAACACATGTAAGCCCGCCTCGGTAGCGTAGATGGTAGCATGTCTGCCTCACGTTCAAGAGGTCCCGAGTTTGAATCTCGGTCAGGGTGAGTTATCTGGATAAGGTTTTTTCCGGGGTTTCCCTTATCCTTCAAGACGAATGTTGGGTAACTCTAAGCTCCATGGACCCTGAAGCCATTTGAGCATCATTTTACCAAATTCATTCATCGTCCGATATGACTTAATGTTGGAGGACGTAACTTACAAAAAAAAAAAAAAAAAAAAAAAAAAATATACGGGAATCGAACCCGGGCATCCCGAATGCAGTCGATAGATGAAAATGCCCAAAAAATTAGTGAAAAATAAAGAAAATGACCGGAAATGCATCTTAATGTTTAAAAAAATTACTATTATAAACATGTCTAAAAAATGCATTTTGATTATTATAAAGACATATATCTATCGTATTTTTTCCAGAATGCACTTAATTTCCAAACATCATCTGTGACTACTAAGAAAAAAGACTACTTTTCGTCAAAATCCGCGCTCTAGTTATTATATTTTAAAAGAATATGTGGTGTGATCCATATAAATCTGAACCACTTCAATAGGCCATAATTTCTGAACCAATAATTGAACACACGTACAACTTTGGGAATATATAATACACAATAGGGAGATTACATTACACTGCTTACATATCAGAGAAAATGTTGGAAGTATCCTCCACATAGTTTTAGAGTAATACTTTGTTCTATAGAACCTTGCCAGGATTTTAAATATTAAAGGAATACAGGTATATTTATATAAATTAATTTAAAGTAGTAAATATTAGTCTATTGTAAAAAAAACAGGTCAACTTAATCAGTATGGATTATATTTTCATAATACGTCAAAAGGTAAAAAAGTCAAAATTTGATAGAGTCAACATGAAAAATTCAATATCATGGCCGGGATTTGAACCACGGATCTCCTGGTTTCCGTCCAGTCGCTCTTAACCTTTGAGCTACCATGGCCAACGTGCCGTCCGGTCATTGAATTTTTCATGTTGACTCTATATATCAAACACCTTAGCCTATAAACGGCTAGTGTAGAAAAATGATTAATTTCCATCAATTAACCAAAAAATAAGAGTTAAATGATGAAGCCTGGGACTTAAGTAAGTCGCCACAAACGGTGTATCTCGAATGCGAGAGCCCCTAGTGGTCTACCGGGGAATATATGAGTCAACTGGAGAACTTAATGTCAGGACGGTACGTTGTCCATGGTGGCTCAAAGGTTAAGAGCGACTGGACGGAAACCAGGAGATCCGTGGTTCAAATCCCGGCCGTGGCATTGAATATTTCATGTTGACTCTATCTATCAAACACCTTAGCCTATATACGGCTAGTGTAGAAAAATGATTAATTTCCATCAAAGTCAAAATTTGTCATATAAGGCCTCTATGACTCCCCATGAATCCCAGAGGAGGGCGATGACTTTTATGGACGTCAAAATCTTTAGTATGCTTTGCTTCGGAAAGAAAGAAAAGCCATTGGCTCCGCCTAATCTATTTGCGGCTCCTATAAGAACCTCAAGTATGTTAATGAAGCCTCTATTATGGAAAGGTAGATTCAGACTGAAAAATTTAATGCCATAGCCGAGATTTGAGCCACGGATCTTCTGATTGCCGTCCAGCCACTCTAACTCTTGAGTTACTATGGCCAACGTGCTGACATGACATTAATTTCTCCAACTGACTCTTGTTTTTCCCGGTAAACCACTAGGAGTTCTCATAAACACATGAGACAACTACCTTAATGGCAACTTACTATGCTGTAAGTACTTTAAGGCCCGGGCTTTATAGTTCGGACCACTATTAGGTACAATTAATGCAAATTAATTGTTCTTTCACACTGGCAAGTGTAGGACGCACTATGAAAGGGTAGAGCCAGACTGAAAAATTCAATGGCATACCGGTATTTGAACCATGGATCTTCTAGTTGCCGTCCGGACGCTAACCCTTGAGCTGCTATGGCCAACGTGCCAACATTACCTTAAATTATTCAACTGACTCATGTTTTTCCAAGTAAACCACTAAGGAGTTCTCATAAACTCATGAGGCAGCTACATTAATGACGACTTAAATGTCAGTACTTTAAGGCCCGGGCTTTATAGTTAACCGTTATTAGGTCAATTATTGGAAATAAATTGTTCTTTAACACTGGCCTTGTGTAGGCTAAAGTTTGGAAAGGTACAGTAAGACTGAAGAATTCAATGCCATAGCCGAGATTTGAACCACGGATCTTCTGGTTGCCGTCCAGCCGCTCTAACCCTTGAGCTACTATGGCCAACGTGCCGACATGGCATTAAATGAGCGGCTGGACAGCGACCATAAGATCCGTGGTTCAAATCCCGGTATGGCATTGAATTTTTCAGTCTGGCTCTACCCTTTCATAGCGCGTCCTACACACGGCTAGTGTGAAAGAACAATTAATTTCCATTAATTGTACCTAATAGTGGTCCGAACTATAAAGCCCGGGCCTTAAAGTACTTACAGCATAGTAAGTCGCCATTAAGGTAGTTGTCTCGTGTGTTTGTGAGAACTCCTATGTGGTTTACCGGGAGAAACACGAGTCAGTTGGGGAATTTAATGTCATGTCGGCACGTTGGTCATACTAGCTCAGGGGTTAGAGGAGGGCACAATGGCTGGACGGAGATCAGAACAACTGTGGTTCAAATCCCGGCTATGGCATTGAATTTTTCAGTGTGACTCTACCCTTTCATAGTCTAAAATAGTAAATATTAGTCAATTGTAATAAAACATATATCAACTTAATCATTGTGGATTATATTTTCATAATACGCAGAAAGGTGAGACAGTCAAAACTTGTCATTTAAGTCCTTTATGACTCCTCTTCAATTCCAGAGGAAGGCGATGATTTTTATGGACGTTAAAATCTAAATATGGTTTGCTTCGGAAAGAAAGAAAAGCCAGTGGCTCCGCCTGATATATTTGCGGCTCCTATAAGAACCTCAAGTATATTAATGAAGTTTCTATTAATCGGATCCACAACAGTTATTAAAGTCCATAAATAAAAACTCAGTTTCGGAATTGAAAAGATTCCAATTCGTCTTTGCTTCTTGTTTTGTAGCAGCGCACTCATTATGCTGACGTCACGTCCAAGTATCAGAAATGCATGTGCTATCGTGGTCACGTGATGTCTTGTACAGTGACCTCGAGGCTACAGTAATTACGTTTGTAGAGCATCCTGCCCTTAGGCAGTTACTGAATCCCTTGTCTTATCATGCACCATGGGCAATCACCAAGTCTTAAGCTCCATTGTACATCAAACAATAGACTTGAAGCTTACCCTGAGAGGCACTATCGTTGTGCGGAGATGGTGCATATTAGAGACTAACCAAAAGGTACATGTAAACCATAGTGGTAATGGCGGTGGTAATGAAGCCAATTCAGATGCTCACATGGTAAACTTGATCCCAGGTCGCATTGTTGTGTCTTGTTCTCCACAGTGAAGAACAATGGAAAACCTTTTGTCAGTCACAAACAAGAACGGGCAATTGATGCTGGTTTAAATGCTCACATTTTAAAATATATTTAGCTCAAGAACAGGCTGCTGGTTTATAAATGACTTCCTGGAGTGGAGTTTTAAATATTTGGATCATTATCAAAAGCAGGAAATCTCCTTGTTATACCCATTGTGGTCTGAAACGGCCAGACTTCTAATCCCATTACCACAGAAAACAAAAGTATTGCTAACAGCATTGTCATACATATAGTTTTATTTTCTGTTGTATTTACCGTATTTCTTGCTGTTTCAGTTAATACCAGTTTGCTTAGTTATGAAACAAAAACCAGTTGTAATTATTTAAATAAAAACTATGCATTTGGCAATGCCTGATCGGTAGGCAAAGGACTTATAGGCACTATATATGTGTGAAATAAGCATGCAAAAAGGCACTAAAATGGACAAAATAGGCACTTAAGTAGGCACTAAAATTTGATAAGTAAAAACTAGAAATACACAACTAAAATGCACTACAAATGCAATGTAAATGACAATTATTGCAACATATTCTGGAAAAAAATTCGCTAAACACATACTATTTTACGGTTCCTTAGGCGAAATAGTTCTACATTTATTCCAAATTACATAAATGGCTCCACAGCAGGATAAAATAACAGATATTAATTAAAACACATATAAATCTACTTCACTAAGTAAAAACCATAATGTGCTGAAAGGTGTGGAGTAATTAATATGTCAAAAAACAAAGATGAAAGATGGCAAGCGTCTTGGCTCCCTCTGGTGATATCTGCCCAGGGTGCTCATCAAAGGATTGTTATGGGTTTGAATTTTGTCGTACATTCATCGCTCTCTCGGATGACATCGACAGTGTACGAGATGTTTGAATGTTCATGAAGGACATGGGCGGGAAATCTCCAGTCAGTATTGTAGATGACCCGTAGCGCCCTGTTCTGCAGTGTCTGGAGTCTGACGAAAGTGGTATTTGCTACTGTTCCCCAGATCTCACAGCCGTACAAAATCATGGGCGGGATGATCGCCCGATACAGCTGGAGTTTGAGACGGAGTGGCATGGTAGAGCGGAATATTGGATATAGGTTCCTGAGCGCGACGTGCCCAAGCTGGACCTTGCCTTTGACGTGCGCAGCGTAAGTTAATTTGCGGTCCAGCGTCACTCCGAGATACTTCGCCGTTTGAACCCATGGGATTCCACGACGCTGTAAAACGAAGTTCTGCTGCAACCGGTTGGTTCTGGTTTTCGCCAGGAGAATCGCAGAGCTCTTCTCCGGGTTAATTGCCATTCGCCATTTTGCGCTCCATTCGCCAATGGCCCGGAGCTGGGTTTGGATCTGCCGAAAGCTATACCTTGGGTTTCTGTTGACTGTGAAGATCATAAGATCGTCCGCGTACTGACAGGTGTAGATATTGTGGTGCGTGGGTATGTCAGCCATGTAAGCTGCAAAGAGTGCCGGCGACAGCACGCTGCCTTCCGGCACTCCAGTGCCAATGGGACGCTCGGTAGACAGCTTCCCTCCCATCTTTACTCGGAAGCTTCGGTTTCCGAGGAAACCGGCCACCAAGGAAATGTATGGACGGGAAATTTCATGCTCCAGGTGTTTGGAAATAAGTCCTTCGTTCCAGGTAGTGGCGAATGCCTTCTCCACCTCTAGCAACACTGTTACCGTTTTAGACCTTTCCTGGAATCCCAGGGAGGCCTTCTCAGCAACCCGCGGTAGTTGCTCAGTCGTGGAGTGGCCAGAACGGAAGCCAAACTGGTGTTCCGGGATTACGCCCCTTTCCTCTACGTGAGGGAGGAGCCGGGAGAGGAGCAGCTTTTCAAAGACCTTCGATAAAACTGGGAGAAGGCTGATGGAGCGGTAACTGGAAGGGAAGACCGGATTTTTCCCCGGCTTTAAAACGCACAACACGCGCGCCTCCTTCCAGACAGCTGGAAAGTGGCGCATGTATAGGCAAGCATTATAAATCCGGGTTAAATGAATCACGGCTCTGCGTGGAAGGTGCTTAAGCATTTCCGCTGTCACACGGTCCTGCCCAGGGGCTTTGTGTTTCTTAGAGAGTTAAGCGTGGTCGCTAACTCTCTAGGGGTAACAATGGGGATGTGGAACTCCTCGTGGTCAGGGGGCGGGGCTACGGGGGCTACTTTGGTCTTTTATACCTGAGACACACAGGAGGGCGGCCTGAGCGGGAGGTGAGAGGCAAAATAAGGCTGGTAGGAGTTACAAGCAGAAAGCAGGTCCTGCTACTTCCAAAATTGAAACTAGCCAACGGGAAGAATATCCAACACAGGGGCTGGGAATTGAAGACTGCTCCGTTGGTTAAAAGAGAGCATACTTTTCCCTGTCATGCACCGCCAACACTCCTGCCGACACTTAAAAACCTGAAACAGCCAAACGAATGAAAGGAAAGTGGAATGAGCAGTGAAGCAAAATTGAAGGGGCCCGAAATTAAGAGAATATCAGCAGGGCCTTAGTGGAGGGGGAACGCTAATGTACGCCGTCCCCTCACTATTTTTCGGAACGGGACGCATTTTCCTTCTAATACTATTATTTATACTCTTTTAAATACATTACCTTTCTTAATTTAACACACAAGATACTGAAAAAATATATAGATTCAAATAAAATTTATGAGTATTAACGGACCTCCAGTACATATGTGAAACCCAGAGGATTACATAAAACAATGGATAAAAAGTACGTATGCTGAGGACAACCAAAGCAGGAAGGCGAATCTACAAGTGCAAAATTCTGATCGGCTTCCAAGCATCTGGAAAATTTTTATTATATGTTTCAAATGGGAAGAATTTTGGAGTCCAGCTAATCAGATGCCGTTTCCCACTCAGCGCTGCCAGCTCCAAGAGCCAAGAGCCAAGAGCAGGTGCAGGTCGCCACGGTACCTATCCGCTGTGCGGATTTACCCGTGCGGTAAAATGGATATGAGTTATTGCGCAAGCTTGCGTGTCGTTATGTTAGACGGGGCAGTTGGCCTCTACTGATGCTCCTGGTGCCGGGATATTACCCTTGGGGGAACACTGCCCGTTCCACCCTGCTTTCGCTGTCGCTAGCGAGCCGACAAGCCATGGTGGAACCAGTAGCGAGAGGCCAGATGGAAATTGGGTTGATGGTGTTGGTATTTCCAGGTCTTGCGCGCGTCCCAGGGCACGACTGCAGGTGTTAACTTGCCAGCCGCGGCGAGGGCGCGAGGTGACCTGGCGGTGATTGGTAGGGGTGGGAGGAGAGGCAGACTCTACCACCCAAGGGCGTCCTTGGGTAGGCGATAGCTCCTCCGTCTCCTGGGGAGACGGTGGTCGTATTGACCAAGTGTGTTCACCAGCTGGTTAGGGTGGGGAATGATCTTGGCATACAACGTGCGTGTTCGTTCGCGAACGACGTCTACGACGTATGGTATGCCAGACTGGGTGTGCAGGAAGTGAGATGGGAACCTGCGGTAGGTACCGCAGATCATCCTTAAGGCCCTGTTCTGCACGACTTGCAGCCTGCGGAGGGTGGTATGAGCCACCGAACCCCAGACCTCGCATCCGTACAGGATCAGAGGCGGGACGATCGCACGGTATGTCCGCAGTTTGAGGCGGATGGGCATTGTGGATCTGAAGAACGGATAGAGTTGCCTGAGTGCAGCGTGGCCGAGGCCTCCCTTTGCCCTGACGTGCGGAGTGAAAGTGAGGCCGCGGTCCAGTTGGATTCCCAGGTATTTGGCGGTTCGAACCCAGGGGATTCTTCTCCGCCTTAACCGCAGGTCACCTTCTGGGCGCCAGCTACGTGTCTTAGCCAGCATAAGAGCCGAGCTCTTCTGCGGGCTAATGCCCATCCTCCACTTCTCACTCCACCTGCCAATGGCGTGAAGCTGACGCTTTAGAGGGGGGAGACAGTAGCGGACGTTCTTGTTCTGCGCCAGTATGAGGACGTCGTCGGCATAGTGACACAAAACAGTGCGTGGTTCCGTGGGTAGGTCAGACATGTAGGCGGCGAAGAGCAGCGGGAACAGGACACTGCCTTCCTGGACTCCAGCCGCTATGGGTCTGAAAGAGGATAGCTTCCCCTCGACCCGCGCTCTGAAGGTGCGGTCCTTGAGGAAGCTGCTGAGTATTGACAGGTAGGGAGGGGGGAGTTGTGCTTCTTTGAGTTTGAACAACAACCCCTGGTGCCACGTGGTGGCGAAGGCCTTCTCCACGTACAAGAGCACAGCGATGGTTTTGAGGCCGTCCTGGAATCCCAGAGCAGCCTTCTCCGCCAAGCGCAGTAACTGCAAGGTGGTGGAGTGGCCCCAACGGAAACCGAATTGGTGATCCGAGAGTAGGAGCCTTTCCTCGAAGAGAGGAGTTAGGCGGGGGAGGAGCAATCGTTCAAAGATCAAGCTGATGGTACCCCCTCACTTTATATTTCCCCCTCTCTCCACACACACAACAAGCAGGTCTGCTTGGCGCAGACCTAAGGGTAAGCCAATTATATTTTACAAACTTTTAAAATGATGCAGTTGCCAAAACCAAAATTGCAAAAAGCATTTTGGCAAATTATCTGTATTTTAAAATACTATAACTATAATTATAGTTTATGAATAACCTGTTTTACTAATCCAATGGAACTGCCAGTGGCTCATCCATATCCTTGTCATTGTCACTTCCGTTAAGAGACAATTCGTCACTGTCACGGTCTTCATCGTCTAAGTCTTGCAAATTTATGATTGTAGTTCCAAAATCCCTTCACGTACTATTTCTTTCTTAAAATCGTCTTCTTGTAGGTTTTTTGTGCATGCTTCACGCAGTTTTTCCAGTCCTGTTGTGTTGCCTTGTCAATTTCTTCGTAAACAAGTAGTTTTAAACTGACGGACGTTAAACGATTATTTCTGTTTGCAATCCCCCCTTTTATTTGAGCCCATACCAACTCAATTGGATTATATTGGCAGAGTAAGGTGGGAGGCCCATTACCTCGTTTCCCGTTTCAATTGCAATTTGATCCAGCTGATGCACTATTTCCGTGTTTTTAAACGAAAATACTGTTTGCAGCAACTCATTTTTAGTTTCTGTTTCCGGAAACATTTTGAACAACGTATACACCTTAAAAATAATACTTCGAGTCTGACTTCGCAATACCTGCCTTATTGACTCGCCACTAAATTAACCGCAAGGAGCCCCTGCACTATTTAGCTCTTATTCTATTGTTGTGTATATAACAGCTGAATGATATTGATCTGAACTCTCCAGAGTAAATAAACACTTCTTATCCAGCATTCATTCATAAACATAAGCATATAGCATTCCATAGGCTAACAGGAAATGAAGTGTTTGCTCTTTCTCGAATTTAACACCTTGACTTATTCACAGTAACTTTTTTATCCGTCATGTTAGTAGTTTAAATTTCAGTTATGAGTATATAAAAGTATATGTACATACATACACACACAACACTTTGAGTTCTCTAGAGTAAATAGAGATTACGAACTATTCATAAACAAAGATGTAATGTGACCAGATACGTTCTGCCATGGCAGCAGGAAATTTATTGTTTCCTCTCGCTCGAATTGGCTTATTCAAAGTAATTCTTTTGTCACGTCATGTCAAACATTTACGTTTCAGTTCTCAGTAATTACAAATATACGTACACGCATACATGCCAGCAATTAATGATAGTCATACAGTGCTTACGTCGCGATTTATTGTTATAATACAGTTAATAGAGGTTCATTTATTTGTATTAGAAAAACTATTTGAGCTAAAAATATGAGGATTTTATGGTCATGTTAGATACATTACTCTATACCTTCCACATGGATCAGTTTCAGCAAAATCTGAATTTTTCTCTTAGCGCGAATAATATTTCATACAGATTGAATCGTTTGGCGCTCGTCACGCTCCACTTAGCGGGAATGCAGTACGACAACACCGCAGGACTCCGATTGCTTGCTCACCTAGTAGCACTCAAGCACAAACACCTTCCCATTTGAAACAGATAACAGGTGAAGCAATAATGTTTATGGGTGACACACAATTCAACGTTGGGACGCCAATTTGAAGCAACAATATATGTGGCGAACAATGTTCCACTTGACAATACATTTTTGAAGCACTATTGCTCAGGGTAAAACAATGAGGTTTCTCACAGGTTATGCGTGGATGTGTGTGAAGGATATTTAATGACACTGGAATGCCCGTTTCCAACTTATTTATTTACTGCTTCTTTTTTTAGAACACCGAAATTGAAGTTGCCGACCAAGGGTTACCAATCTCCGTTTAGAGTTACTGACGGCAGAATGTTTATTACTCGATAAACTTTATTCGTTCCTCACGTATATATGAACCGAAAAATATCCAAGAGAGAACAGGAGGACTGCCCTAATAGGCTTCACGCCTCGGAGTGCTCTAATCGGCCTGACGCCGAAGACTCTTTTGATGGCTTCCCAGCCACGAACTGCTTTAATCGGCTCCACGCCAAAGACTCTTGTCCACAGCTGCGCGTGTGGGTGTATATGTCACTTTCACTTTCTGAAAGCCCTCTTCATTCAACCAAAAATCCCTTTGTGGCTGTTTTGTCATGTCATTCTGAATGGTTCAAAGAATACCCTATTCAACGCGTCAAGTGAGCCCCTTTAGAAAACTGCTAAGGACACTGTTTCTTACATTGCTTTTCTTATAACAACTTTCCCCCCAAAATGCTGTTCGACTTAACTGGCCTTTGAAGCAAATTCGCTTATGGGTGTACACAAAAGTCGGCGAGCAATGAGGTTTCTCTCAGGGTATGCGTGGATGTGTGTGAGAAGGAAATTTACAACACTGGAATGCCCGTTTCCAAATTATTTATTCACTGCTTCTTATTTCAAACCTCGAAATGGAAGCTGCCGACCGAGGGTTACCAATCACGGTTTATAGTGACTGAATGCTAATTATATTTCTCGATAAATTTTGATGACCTGACGAATATTCAAGACCGAACAAGTTGACCGCTCTCCTAGGCTTCACGTCTGACTCTTCCCCTTTACCACAGCTGCGCGTGTGTATTTATATGACTTTCACTCTCCAAATTCCTTTTTAAACAAAGTCCTTTTGTGGCTGTTTTGGTCGCTATTGTAAACGATTCGAAGAATACCCTATTCATGTACGTCAAGTGAGAATTCCTTTAGAAACCTTCTAAGGACACTGTTCCTTTCATTCATGGCATTGTTACTCTACTTTCCCCACTCACTGACCTTGCCCTGGGTTGTCACAAAGAACCCACATTCCTTTTACGTCTATCATTATTCTTTGCTTCTGGAAAACCCTAATTTCGGTATCAAATGCCCCCATAGATATTATTTTATTATCCCATAATGAAATAATATATATGTCTTGCCCGAATATAACGCAAAATATTAGATCTTTGTCAGCAACTTCCAATTCGTTTTACAATTTCTTTTAACAACATTAATTTTTTTACATGACATTTCCTAAAATTATTCACATGGTTATAGAACAACATTTCATTTAAAATTTACCAACATTCTGTTCTGCAATTTTCAACTTTTTAAATATTACTCAGAAAATATTTCAATCTACGTCATCTTTTTTTTTTTTTTTTTTTTTTTTTATCTGATCTACTTAAAATTAATTCTTATCGTGGTTACATTTGAAACAATTCCTAAATATACACTCTTATGTTTAAACCAATTGTACATTAATAATATTATCTCTATATATATACTTTTTACAACATTTCTGAATTGTTCTTCTGGATTCTATATAAATATTCTTTCCAAAAGTCTTTCATTGTTCGGTTTTTTTTTTTAATATATTACTTGTTTAGTTTTAAGTTTCACTGCACTGTCGCCACTGTTTATACTTAACCTAAACAATTTTACACTACACTGTTCATACTTAACCTATACAATTTACAAGTTTGTTTCTCTTCTAATTTTACAATTTTGTTATGGTACTTTAGTTCTTTAAAATACAGACATGTCTGTTTTTATAAGCAAATTATACTCATAACTTATCTAGGAATCAGGAGCATCTAACGGCTTCTTGTAAGGACGAAGGAGTTGTTTATGCCACCTACCTAGGAGTTTATTATTTTTGACGTCTGCTAATTCGAATGTATGTTCCCCAAATTTCGCGACAATTTCCGCAGGACCCTTATATAACAATTCCATCCTTTTATTTCTACCTTTTACTGCACTTGATAATTTATGGTCTTTTACCAGTACTAAATCACCAATCTTTGGCTCCCATTTATGTTTTCTTTCTTTTCTCTTTAATTTCCTTTTTTCTGCTTTTTGCTTAATTCTCTCAAAGGCAATTTTAGCCCTCTCTTCATTGCTTAACTGGGTGTTGTTGGTGTCTACATTTTCTTTTATTTCTTTGAATATTGGTTCCGGCTCAATGCCTAACATGAGTCTAACGGGTTCGAATCCTGTGGTTACGTTTATTGTATTATTAATAATTTTCTCAATCACGGGACAGTATTTTACCCAATCCTTGTGGTTCTTATGTGTTAATATTCGAAAATATATTCCAATGTCTCTAAGTATACGTTCTGTAGGATTTCCCGACGGAAAATAAGACGAGCAGTGGTACAATTTAATGTTATTCTCTTTCAACGTCTCTTGAAAACATTTACTGCGATGCACAGTTGCATTATCAGTTAGGATCGCTTCAACTTTGCCATATTTTGGAACATAATCATTAACTATTTTTCCCACGCAAGTTTTGCTACTTATGTTTCTTACAGGATATATTTTAACAAATTTACTAAAAACGTCCTGTAAAACAAAGATATACCTGCATCCGAATTTTCCCATGGGAAGCTCACCATGTGCATCTGCTGTAACTAAAGCATTTCGCTCTCGTCTAATAATTGCCTGCGGTTCTGTATTGTATTTAATGTTAAAAGGTTTGGCCTTCTGACACAGCTCGCACGTAGAACACACCTTTCTGACTTTCCTCGCCAAATGCTTTATGTAAAAATTTTCGCCA
The DNA here is from genome assembly GCA_030765055.1 of Mantis religiosa. NCBI lineage: Eukaryota > Metazoa > Arthropoda > Insecta > Mantodea > Mantidae > Mantis > Mantis religiosa. Next base: position 37,379,344 of record CM060959.1, read on the forward strand.
ATCACTAACGTTAATTTCTCGCTACCTGTATGCGCCAATGACTTGTGATATGCCATGATGAGTTGTTCTTCTAATGTTTTCGGAATTATAACCTTCCACTTTTGTTCAATTCTCCCGTGAAACTTATATATCTTTCCCTCATGAAGGCCTATGGTATCTTTCAAATTCTCCGTTATGGGCTGAGCGTTTTCTCTTAATTTTCTGATACTGTCATCCTCTCTCTGTAATTGCTCCAAATTTAAAAATTTCTTAACTAATTGTTTTCCCTCTTTTGTCTCAAGATATAAAATGGTCACCTCATGCTTATTTTCTCTGATAGTGTCAGGTATGGGATAATTTGTCTCCATGCGAGATAACAAGTCACTGAAAATATTTTGATTTCCGGGAATGTGTCTTATTTCCAAATTGTGGGAAGTAATCTCGTGGATGTATCGGGAAATACGTGTATTGGTTAGCTTACATAAGTTCATAAATCTTAGGCTTACGTGATCAGTGTACACTATCACTGGGTTATTATAAACATACTCTTTAAATTTGACCAGCGCGAAATAAACGGCCGCTATTTCTTTTTCAGTAGTGCATGCCTGTGCTTCTGTTCTCGAAATTCCCCTTGAGGCCACTGCAATAAGATGATCTTTCCCTTCTTCATCTCGTTGAATTATGACAGCACCGTAACCGCGCCCTGAAGCATCAGTAAAAATAATATATGGGAGGTTTTCCCTGGGTTTCTCTAACAAGATAGAAGCTGCAAATAATCTTTTCACTCTTGAGAACGCTTCTTCCTCCACTGGTGACCACCTCCAATCTACCCCTTTCCTCAGAAGTTCTCTTAATGGGGCGACGACGTTCGCAAACTCAATAATAAATCTAGATTGATAATTTAGAATTCCCAAGAATCTTCTCAGTTGTTTTATATTTTTCGGTGCCGGTATTTTGTTAATACTTTCTATTCTGTTTGGATTTGGCCTGATTCCTTCATTCGATATTATGTATCCTAAAAATTCCGTCTGTCTCACGAAGAATGCTGTTTTACTCGGTTTAATTGTCATATTGGCTTCTCTAAATTTACTCAGCACGTAATCGAGATGTCGCAAATGGTCATCCACGTTCATTGAGAATAATATAAAATCATCAATATATTGAGCTACAAATTTCTTAATAGATTCTCCAAATATCCCGTATAGAGCTCTGAGCAATGCACTACCACTAGTATTCATTCCAAATGCGCATACTTTGAATTGGTATAAAATCCCTGAGTGTAAAAATGCAGTGTATTTTCTTAAGTCTTCCCGAAGCGGTATCTGCCAAAAGGATGCCGTCAAATCCAATGTGGAGAAAAATTTTCCTTTCTTTAGTTTGTTTAGTGTTACTTCTACACTCTCTGGTCTAAATCTATCAGGTTTACAGTGTTGATTCAGTTTTCTTGCATCCAAAGTAACTCTAATTTTTCCATCTGATTTATTTACTATGCACAGTGGATTTACAAACTCTGAATTGGAGATTTCAATAACTCCATCGTCTAACATTGATTTAATTACTTTATCAACTTCCTCTCTGATCGCACATGGAATTGGTCTCGCTTTATGGGTGAAAGGTTTGATAGGCGTCATTTCAAATGAATGGGTGTAGCTGATACATTTCCCAGGTTTTTCAGAGAAAACTTCTTTATTTCTTACCAAAATGTCAAACAATTCCTTCTTCTGTTCCTCATTTAAGTCGGCTGCTTTACTGGTCTTTTCTCTTAATAAGTCCTCTATATCTATATAGTTTACCACACTACCGTACCTATTTCTTTGAGAGTGACTCAAATTTACAGAGGAATTCTCTTGGTGTTTTCTTAAAACACTATTAACGCATTTAACATCTTCGTCAGGCATCATATTCACGTTATTTTCAGTGTTGTATTCTTCAACGTTAATATCTGCCAGCTCCATAGCTCCAACTTGTATATATTCAACAAAAAAGGTATCTGCCCTAATTTCTTCTTCTTCTTTATCCCTGACAATGTTCTCCGAACTACTATCTTCCATAAATTGTATTATAACCGACCCTTGCTGTGTATCCAACTTCAAAAATCTACTTTCGAAATTTATTACCGCTTCCCATGCATAAAGACAATCACAACCTATGATTATATCTGTTACTAGTCTGGGCACAATCAGAAATAGAACCTCTATTGTTGTCCCATTTATTTCAACATTCAACATCGCCTGAAATTTCACCCTTTCCTTCCTCTTACCAACAGCTAGCGAACAATAAATGCCACTGACCGGTAAAGACATCACCTTAAAACCTCTAGTTATTAGGTCATCGTAGAACTTCTGCGAGCACACTGTGCTATTCGCTCCCGTGTCTAAAATCGCATCGTATTTTTGTCCATTAATCCCTATCTTGATCCTCGGAGGTTCTATTACTTTCTCATTGTCTTCTAATCTTTTCCTAACGTCTGAATTCCTTTGTATCATCATCATTTGCCCTCGAGAAGCCCTAGTTTCCGTGTACATATTACAATTTGTATTTATCCCAGTATATATATATATATTTGTATTTATCCATTTATTTGTATTTATTATTATTTAACTGAAGGCGCGTTTGACTGGGATTGGCGTTTCCCTGCGTCCGACTTACAGCTCCGGTTCCAGTTCCACTGTTTATATTCCTGGTTTCCGGCACTTGATTTTGATTGCTTTCTACCATCTGTCTTGTGGCATTAATGGCCTCAGACCTTTCTGAATTCTCAGGTGAATTACGACCATCTCTATTCCTGTCTCCCTGCCTCGGCGACCTCGGCCTAAACTCATAACTATCGTCATTCCTCCAATATTCATTACCAGAATGTCTTCTAAATCTAAATACTTGTCCCCTGCTGTTTCTATCACATCGGCCGGCATTCATATAGTTTACTTGGATGTTCCTTTCACGGTTCTCCCCATTCCGATTTCTATTGTCCCGGTCAAAATGGTTTCTACTCCTACCTTCCCAGGAGTTCGCTTCAACCCTCGGCACTGGACCTCGATATCTATTTCTTATGTCATTCCGATTATGATGTGACTGTGCCCCTTGCCCGAAATTACTCCATCTTTCGCTTCCGCTTGTCTCTTGATTTTTATTGTCTGAATTGTTTCTCGGCTTGTTGCTTTCTAAGGCTAATAACAAATCAATCATAGCAGCGACGTTATTGGGTTTGGCTATGATTAAATAATGGTGTATAGTCTCAGGAAAATGAGTTGTCATGAGAGTTATCAATTCTTTCTCATTGATAGGGGGATCTAACATTTTCGATTTTCTAGCTACCTTCATGAAATAGCTCACCATCGACTGTTCAGTTCTAGGGTTAAATTTCCCGTTGCTGATCTCGAGCCTTATACTTGCCTGTCTGTTTGCCCCCCAATATCTGTTCAGGAATAAATTAATAAAGGTCCCGAAGTCATTGTTATTTCCCATGGACAAGTCTAGCCAATTCGCAGCGTTACCTTTAAAACATTTTCTTACTATTGTCATTTTGTACTCCTCCGGTATACATTTTATCGCAAAATACTCCTGTAATCCTGCAATAAACACTTTAGGATCATCAGAATCCTCTTTCTCAAAAATTGGGGGTACAATTTCGTTAAGAATATGGTTCGGCCATGTCATATTCGGACCGCCATTTCTGTCTCCATTATTGTATTTGTTGTCATTACTAGAGGTGCTAGCACCCATATTTAGCAACGAAATGTCAGCTGACGCATTATTGGGCATCGCCTCGTTTCGTGCGTTTACTTCACTTACGTTGCTAGAACTACAGCTAGGAACATTTCCACTTATTCTTAGATTTTCTAAGTTTTCCTTTACTCCTTTGATTTCTACTGCTACCTCTTTCATGTGATCGGTAATTTCCTCCAAATTCCTCATCTGTCTTCTACTTTCCCTTTCTGACACTTCTAATCTACTCCTAGTTTCTTCTAATTCTTTTCTAGCTATTTCTCTCTCTTTGTCTAATTTCTGTGCTATTTCCTCCCTCAGTTTTCTGTTTTCACTGTCTGATTTTTCCTTAACTAAGTTAACAATTTTATTTTCAGAATTCTCTATCTCCTGACTAACCTCCTTTCTCACATTATCTGCTATCTGACCAGCTTCTTTCCTTACATTCTCTATTTCCAGACTAACTTGTTGTCTGACATTTTCTAACGCCTGTTGTTGACTCTCGAACTTCTTTCCTAGTTCTATTTGTCCTACCTCTAATTTCTGAACACTATTTTCTAACTTTTCTTCTATCTTTTTTAAACTTTGACTGTTATCATCTATCTTTTTACTTAAACTTTCATTTAAACTTTGATTGTTATCCTTCATCTCTTTTCTAAAACTTTCATTGTCTTTTCTTAAGCTTTCGAACATTTTTCTCATTTCCTCTAACATAATTCTTTCCCTTTCTACATTATTTAGGGCCGTTCTACTACACTCTGGTACTTCGACTTCCTGCCTACTGCTACTAGCATCAACCTCCTGGACTTCCATGCTTTCTACAGAATTTTGACTCAGCATTTTTCCACTCCTTAAATACATTCACAGTAGTCTAGAATATAATTTAACACTCTGTACCTTTGATTGTTTTTTTACTGGCTCCTGATGATGTCACTGATGACGATGCCGGCCTCGTTTCTTCTTTACAGTCGAACTGTTGACGAATTTCTTGATGGGTCGACCGTCCTCCTGTCGAACCACCTTCTACTGTTGAACCTCGTTGTCGGGTTGAAACTCCTACTAGGTTGAATCTGCTTCTCTTGTTGAACCTCGTCGTCGGGTTGAAACTACTTCTAGGGTTGAACTTCCTTCTCAGGTTGAACCTCCTCCTGTTGTCGAACGTCCTTCTCCTATCGTGCCGAACCTCCTTCTCTTATCGAGCCCCGCGTTGGCGCGCCAGTTTGAAGCAAATTCGCTTATGGGTGTACACAAAAGTCGGCGAGCAATGAGGTTTCTCTCAGGGTATGCGTGGATGTGTGTGAGAAGGAAATTTACAACACTGGAATGCCCGTTTCCAAATTATTTATTCACTGCTTCTTATTTCAAACCTCGAAATGGAAGCTGCCGACCGAGGGTTACCAATCACGGTTTATAGTGACTGAATGCTAATTATATTTCTCGATAAATTTTGATGACCTGACGAATATTCAAGACCGAACAAGTTGACCGCTCTCCTAGGCTTCACGTCTGACTCTTCCCCTTTACCACAGCTGCGCGTGTGTATTTATATGACTTTCACTCTCCAAATTCCTTTTTAAACAAAGTCCTTTTGTGGCTGTTTTGGTCGCTATTGTAAACGATTCGAAGAATACCCTATTCATGTACGTCAAGTGAGAATTCCTTTAGAAACCTTCTAAGGACACTGTTCCTTTCATTCATGGCATTGTTACTCTACTTTCCCCACTCACTGACCTTGCCCTGGGTTGTCACAAAGAACCCACATTCCTTTTACGTCTATCATTATTCTTTGCTTCTGGAAAACCCTAATTTCGGTATCACCTTGCACGTGTTCTAACAAAGAACCAACATTCCTCTGACATCCATCACGATTCTTTACTTATGGCAAACCTTAATTTCGGTATAACAGGTGTGCCCCCCTAGACTTTTGTTAGGAATACGATCATGAATATTAGTAACCTTACCAGCATTTTCCTAAAGACCAGAAAAACTCTCTAAGAACTCCATGGTTTAGGACAGTCGGCCGCGGGAACCGAATGAAATGAAAAAGGTAAAGTAAGTGTAAGTCGAATATTTGAACAACTCAGTACATAAATACTTTAAGAACTAACTAAAATCACAACCAGGTCTTCACCCTCGCAGTGAACATGTGTTAAATTAAACGAAATATCTTAACGACCTCTACAGCGTGGCAAGAATTCCCAAATTTTAATAACGTGGGAGTGAAATGTGTCATTAGAGCATGACGTACAGTATTGAATTTCGGTAAAATGTGTGAAAAAGCTCTATGATCATATCAAATGAATTACTCCCTCCCCTTTGATAGATAACACACAAAGGGGAGCGCCATAATGAAATTCTATTGGTTGTTAAGCGAAATCCGATACCAAAAAGGAATAACAACACCCGTATCATACAGACTGACTACATGCCACGAGTGTGGCTCAAACCAATGAAGCTGGAATTCCCTGTTCTCTCTCCCTCCCAATAATTCTATTTCTCCCTCGCTCTTTCTCGTTCTTTCATAAACAAATATATATATATATATATATATATATATATATATATATATATATATATATATATATATATTAATTGTGGTAAACCACTACAAACCTATCACAGTTAGAGAATAAAAAACAGAAGATGTTACATTAATTCTGTATTATATTTTTCAATAATCTTCTCTTCCGGAAAGAATTCGAGATGAAAAATTCACTGAAACAATACATATTCACAAAACTGCAACAGAAAGGATATCTTATTATACACTATTACATCAGTGATAGGGAAGATGGCATTCTGGAGGAGCCACAATGAGTTGGAGAGACTTTGAAGATGCTTCATTGTTGCAACAGCACTTGATGATGCAGCTTAAAGATTACCTGGAAGGGACAACCTTATAAATAATTTTGTTTAGTTCAAACTTGGTACACCCACACACCCACCCACCCACAGTCCGAGGGCTGTGCAATAAAGAATGATCACACTTTTTTTGACATCGTACCTTCTTCACCCTCATAATTTTGATGGTCCTTCTCAAAATAGCCTCCCCTGAATGCCATGCACTTTTCCCAGATTTTCTGCCAGTCTTCAAAGACATGCTGGAGACCATTTTGAGAGATCCCTCAAAATCGTCCCCTCAGCCTTCACCACTGCTTCTGATGGAGGTCAATGCCTCCCACGAAGGCGTTTTTTTAAGTTACGGAATAGAAAAGGTCACATGGGACTAAATCTGGACTATGGGAAGCGCGAGGCATGCACTTCACGTTGATTTTTGCAAGATATTCAGCAACAACATTGGCAATATGCGGCCACGCATTATCATTGTGCAGCATCCAGCCTGCTTCAGGGAAATGTGGTCTTTTCCGCCTGATATGGATTTGCAATGTTTTAAGGATATCCCTGTAGTATTGTCCAGCTACTGATGTATGTGCAGGTACAACTTGCTGATAAAACATTCCATGAATATGAAAGAATGAGATCACCATATCTTCCCCAGCAGAAGCAACTACTTTTGCTTTTCGGGGGGTTGGTGATGAAGGAGATTTACACACTGAGTTTTGCTGTTTGCTCTCGGATCAAAATTATGTAGTCAAGTTCCATCAGCAGTGATTACGTTTGATAGAAACTCAATGTTTAAAGAGGGGAGACAATCAATTTCAAAGGAAGTTGGATCCGGAGCACCAGCTACTGCTCATACGGAAGAAAACATCAACCATGCTGCTGCTATTGTGAGAGAGGATTGACGAATTACCTTAAGATCACTTTCTGAAATACTGTACATTTCATTGGGTGCCACCCACAACTTTGTGACAGAAACATTACACACGAAACGTGTTTGTGCAGGATCATTTCTAAGACTGTTGATTCGCGAGCAAAAGGACATTCGCATGCAGGTCTGCATACAGTTAAGTTTGATGTTAGAGGAAAACTAGGAGTTTCTTTCAAACGTAATCACTGCTGATGAAACTTGGCTGCATCATTTTGATCCTGAGAGCAAACAGCAAGACTCAGTGTGTAAATCACATTCATCAACCCCCCAAAAAGCAAAAGTGGTAGCTTCTGCTCGTAAGGTTATGGTCATCTCATACTCTGATATTCATGGAATGGTTTATCAGCATGTTGTACCTGCACACACATCAGTAACTGGGTAATACTACAGGTATGTCCTGAAAAAATTGCAAGTTCATATCAGGCAGAAAAGACCACATTTCTGTAAAGCAGGCTGAATACTGCACCACGATAATGCGCGGCTTTATATTTCCAAAGTTGTTGCCGAATATCATATAAAAATCAACGTGAAGTGCATCTCTCACCCTCCCTATGGTCCGAATTTAGCCCCATGTGACTTTTTTTTCTATTCCGAAACTTGAAGAAACGCCTTCGTGGGAGGCATTATCCATCATCAGAAGCAGTGGTGAAGGCTGCGGAGGCAATTTTGAAGCATACCTCAAAAACGGTCTGCAGCATGTCTTTGAAGACTGTCAGGAACACTGGGACAAGTTTATCTCATTCAGGGGAGACTATTTGGTGAAGGGCCATCAAAAATAAGCGGATGAGTAACGATACATTGTCAAAAAAAAAGAGATCACTCTTTATTGAATAGCCCTCGTGTGTAATAAAGAAAAGGTGAAGATTTAATCCCGAAACATTAAAAAAGCGTTTTGTATAAATTGTAAAGAAGTGAATAGGATCCGAATTTTGTGGAAATGTTGGAATTCTGTATATAAATATATAATTACTATCATATTTATAATTATCATAGCAGTAGTAGTGAATTCGTAGAGGTACAAAGAAATAAGATTGGGGCTTAGAATAAAACGTGGTTTAGACTAATTAGAACATTGTTGTCATGGATTTTCTTTTTAATTTATGTCCGCCCCAACGTTAAGTTATATCGGACGGTGAATGAATGGGGTGAAATGATGCTCAAATGAGTCTAGGGTCCATGGATCTTGGAGTTAGCCGACTTTCGTCTTGAAGCACAAGGGAAAACCCCGGAAAAAACCTTAATTAGATAACTCAACCTGACCGAGATCCGATCTCGGGACCTCTTGAACGTGGAGCGGGATGTTGTAAAGGATTGAAAGAACATTTAGAGGGAATGGATGAAGAATCATTAAAAAATCAAAATATAGGACGCCCAAATTACGTGTTACTATCGATAATAAATGAGGCGGAGTGATCTGAAGCTTAATTCCCATGCAGAATTCTGACTATTATATTTACTATTAGTATTTGAATATTCTTTGGTGCCAGACTATTGTTTGATATTCTCTTACATTTCACGTTATGTGCAAGAAGGGTTATAAACCGTACATCTGTTGCCTTATAAATTTATCCAGCTATATCTCTCGATATATTGTAGCTGTGATATTGTCAGATATACATCTTCCATATGGCGATGAATATGCAGTCACTCCTGCGAGTGAACATGTAAAAACTCCGACGTAACTACACCGCAAGCCAAGGGAAGCCGAGTATGATGCAAATTCATACATTATCAAATATCTGCTAGTTATGTATGTATAAGTGAGTTCAAGGCGCGCTTTGAACAAGTTGTCTCTCCTAGAACAAAGGCTCAGCGCGCTAATTAATTTATGGGGGACAGCACTTCTGCCACCTGTTTAATGAAGAAGGCTGTTGAGATCAAAGGCTGCGAGCATGTCCTACATATTCCTTGACTGTCACACCATGTAGTTGATACGTGTCTAGCCGGGGGGAAAAGTCATGATATTGCCTTTCGCTTGAAGACTCGCTCGCCGCAAACGTTCATTAATTCTTTCGGCGCGTTCGCGAAATGGATGCAGTTTCTAGGTTCGTATGTCCCCGAAATTGTTTAGAAAATTCAATTAAATCTATCGTATTTAGTACTGCGACGAAATACGAATAATATTGGATTTAAACTGCTTTATTTTTACATTATTACCTCCTGTTATCCTACAATTAGCTTTTCTTTTACATAAATGCAACACTTTGAAGCCTCACTACAGGATTCCTTTAAATCCCTGTGGCATGCACCCCTTCTGCATTAATTCTGAACACAACTCCGACATTCATATACGTAAACCGCTTCGCTGGCGTATCCACAGCTCGGCGATCCCTCACCCTGAACCGTACTTAATACCCGCGAACTTTTTTCTACAGATCCCACGGCCTGCAGACTCTTTATCACGGAACTTGGAGCATAACCCACTGACGTCGAAGCAAGACACTACTCTCACCGAGTCTACAGAGGTGGCCAAATTATTTGAAGCTGAATGTCAGTCATAAAAATGAACTTATTTCAGCATAACTTTGAAATAATGATAAAATTGGATGTAACAAAAATTGAATGATACTTAGGAATCATTCAGGGATATTTTATGATGATTTGTGGGATGTTTTGTAAGCATATGTTGGTATAACTGCTAAGGTAACTGTCAGCTGCTGTAAGAGTACATTTACTGTGTGTATTTAATATGTATCCATGCAAATTTATTGGACATGTCAAAGGTATATCTTTAGAACTCTTGGCTTTGTTTTGTCAATGAACTTATTCAGTATTCCAATGCTTTTAAAGTTCAATGCTGGCAGTGAAAGCCTAGAGAACCTGTGAGACCTAATATTAAAGGAAATATGCGTCTATGGGGAAGAAAAGTGACCTATCACCTAGAAAAAATTGGTATTACAAGGGCACTCAAGCCAATGTATTAACATTCAAGAAACAAAAGGCCAATAGAGGCACTTTTATAATTCCCATAAAGAAAGCTCAAAAGCTACTTGCAGCCGCAAATGGTGCTTCAACATCCACAACCAAAAAGATAAAAAAGGCATTCAGTGAGGTGCAGAGTGGTACACATTCTACATCCGTACTTCAAAACCGACGCCGTAGGGGAGGGGATCCGTCCCCTTCAGCTGCCGTGGTGCGGGCGCTGCGGACCCTTATCACTCGTGGTACCTCTGACGTTACTAGAGGAATCTCGGGCTGAACATTGGAGCCAGTCCCTTATAGGGAGTTGTTCGGATTGGGTTGGACTCGAGGGGCGCAGTGGTTCCTGATACCCGTGGGAGATCAGGTACGTCTCTGGACGGGGTTGAGGGAAGCCATTAATATTCCTCAGCATAGCTAGTAGAACGTGTGCTAGATCACCAGGTGACCTCACCGAGGTCATATGGGTAGCCTTCCCATTTTGGAGTTGGCGCGCATAAGTGGCGTATCCACTTCCATCCCGTCTTGAGTCTATAGGACCAGATGGGGGGAAGGCTTGTTAGTCTCTAGGTCTTGCCCTATGGAAAGCCCATGGAGGCGCCGGGTGTCCTTTTGGGACAACTCGGTAACTCCCTGGTCGAAAGAGGCGCGGGTCCTTTGTCCTAAGGTTTCAGGACTGCTGGGATTAGAACCTCTGGCATTAAATAACTTCAAAACGGAACAAAAACCGGCCGAAACAATGCGCAGATATAGCAGAATTCTATATGTGTCCAGTGCGTAGGACAATAAATGAACCTTAAGCTCGAGCATACCAAACTTAGGTATTTATACGACTGGTAGCAGTATTTGAATGAGTATGCATGTTCATTAAAGTTTTGGTATTCAACCAATCAGAAATGGCAACGTAACATTGTCAAAGCACAAGCACCGATTATTCTCGTTTCGATCGCAAACGGTATTAGCGCCAGTTTTTTTTTTTATGGGAAGAACTCATTTGGCTAGCTTCGGGAGGGAGGGATCTGTTTTCTCAAGGTGTTACTACTGCGGAGCACCGAGTCTGACGTCGCAGTGCACCAGTCATGACCTCCGCTTCCGACGCCGGTACTGCGCCACCTACGATGGCTTTAGCCACTTCACGGGCCAGGCGCAGTACACCCTTTATCCGCGCCGATCCACAACGGTGACACCTCGGGCGGCACAACAACTCACACCTGTACCACCAGCCGCCGCTACACCCAGCGAGGACCTGAGGACCATTCTTCAGAATTAACAAGAGATGCTGAGTATCAGCGCACGCCTTGCCTCGCTTGAAACCCAGATCGCCACATCCGCCTCCGCCGATAGCCTACAAGACCTGCACGCCGAGGTCTGCAACATCACTCCTTGACTAACATCTGTTAAAGACTCCACCATGACTACAACCGCCAAGAACCACCGTGCCATCCAGGCCCAACTGGCTACAGTAGTATCATACATCACCGCAATTGACGAATCAATCACACCACACCATACAAGACCAACTAACTACAGGAATCAACAACATCGCACAACGCCTTGACCAACACCTCAAACACACCGCCGCCTGCGACAACAAACTGCATCGCGCACAGGAATACTACAAGATGCTTAATGAGACTCTCGACCTTATCTTCATCGAACCATAATGCCACCCAGCAGACGCAAAAACACTCCACCACCAACGCACCGGTACCATAACGCCCTCCAGGCCCCGACCCTCCAGGAAATACCGCTGAATTTAACACCAGTAAATGCTTTCTACTCCGCCACTTAATTCCCAGTTTGGCTTCCAGGGCGCACTCCATGCCTGCCATCCTGGCCTTTAACTTACGCCACGCAGCACGATTCATGCTGCTTAAGCAACATACGACACCTTCCAGACTGCTCAACGCGGGATCTGCCCCCCCCCCCCAAAAAAAAAATCCATCCAATTTCCTTCACCTAACCCCACTTCTGCACATGAAGCGAAGTTTGTTGTTTCTGTTTTAATAAAGTCAAAAAAAAAAAAAATCCTGAGAAAAAAAATTGTGTTCGGGAAGAACCCGTTTGACCCTCGGGGGAATCTATCTTCTCTAGTGGCGCACATTACAAAATACAGACCTACACCCATGCCAAAGGCGGGACTTGAACCCGTGACCCTCTGTACGACGGAACGCTATAGACATGCACTCAATCAAGCGACCATGGCTATGAGGGCCGGCATGCACCAGTTTAGAAAAAATTCAAAATGTCTGACACTATTAAGTGTGATATTGAACTTAACCCCCCCCCCACCCCAGAAATTACGGCAAAAGTACTCAATGTTACCAAAACTTGTTGCCACAAAAGTCAATAAAGATATAAGAGGAATTCTATTCACAATTTATGGATTGTCACCATTGGATTGTCGTGGATTGGCACCAAATATACGTATCTAACTGAACAGCTTAATAAAACGCAAATCCGAAAGATATAAGGTGTAAAAAGCCAAAACTTTTACATCTGATTAGTTTAAAATGTTTATAAATGAAGCACCTGATGTTAAATACCTCAGGACAAAAGTAAGTTTTTTTTGTGTTACCAATGTTTTGTTTTAATGCTTTTAGGTTAAACTAGCTGTGTCACACGTTAACAGCTGTTCATAGGGAAGTAGTCAACACTTATGCCCCTACGTACTACGTCTAACTTTAGACAAAGCCATGGCGAAAATCCAAGAATTACGTTTTGAACTGCTTGACCATCCGCCTTACTACTCAGATCTAGCCCCAAGCACCTTCTTTTTGTTCCCTCATCTGAACATTGCGCTCGGAGGACTGAGATTTTTGTGGAATAAAGGGGCAGTCACCTTCGTGAACAATTATTTTGCAGAGAAAAAGGCTGAGTACTATTTGGACGGGCTACAGAGATGGGAGCATCGCTGGGAGGAGTGTGTACCGTTACAGGGAGACTTTCTTGAAAAATAAAAAAATATAAAGATATCTGAAAAAATGTCTTGTATATTTATTAAGTCGAAAACTTTTTAGACTACCTATGTACACTTTTTCTAAAGGTATATTGTATTTCCAGCAAAATGTCGATATAGAATTTTCAGCAGGGGATGATTTTCATTACCGCACGTGTGTGGTAGATAAAATTAATGTTTTTTTTTTTTTTTAATTTTTCGAATACTTAGCCACCTCTTTAGTAAAAAGATGTATTATCTCACAGATTACTTCGCAGATAAAGGAAAGAATGGATGCAAAACAATTCAATTATTCTCATATGTTCACGGATATATCTTAGCATGGTCGCCACTTATGAAGCAGGTGTTGTTAAGCAGCTATCGTGGAGAACGTTTGTTGGCTCCTGTTCATATGAAGACCTCATTTAAGTACATGTCCCCAGAATGAAGACCATTTTTTGGGCACAGCAGGTGCAACGCGCTATATAAGTCGCCCAGCCTGTTGCGTAGTCGTCACTTTGCTGGTTCTTCTGCTGCAGAGAGTAAGTGGGCAAGGGATGAGAAAGTATTGGTAGGAGAGGGATGCAGCGAACCGCGCGCACTCTGCCGGAATTTCCGTGAACCACATATCACTAATGTACGGTAGCTATTCATGCGTCATGGAATATGCATAGCTTGGAGCGAAACCGCAGAACGAACTGTACAATTAATTCTCCCGAAACGGTGGTTTAAACGTTAGCTAACCGGCGGTCACAACCTGTACTACCTCGATTCGGTATGCTGACAAGGGTATCCTGCTGCCATCCACCGTAAAATATATTAAATCCAATATGTCGTTTTAGGCATATAACAGCAATCTCAACAAAACCGATTTTTCAATACTTAACTATTTTTATTTAATGAGGAGGAGAAACTGTAATCAAGTACCTAAATATTCTCTTTTTCCGAGCATATGTTCGATTACTGCTCAGGATTTCATTCGCAGGTCTTACGCATTAACTTATTTAATCTCAGAGAAATAACTTCTCTTCCTCACAGAGGTGCAACCAGACACAAACTGAGAGATTATTCAAATATATCTGATCATATACATCGCGTAATAATAATGGAAAATAATAAGCAATAAATGGGAGCACCAGATGGAATCCTGCTGAGAGTCTCATTTAGGTTTAATGATTTTTGCTATTTTTGGTAGAAGTATATTAAATTGAATAATTTTAACTCCTTATTTTAATCAATGTATATTCTAAATAATATAGTATAAAAGTATAACTTTAAAACATCCGAATAAAAAGCAAAAATTATGACTTTTAAAGGAAATTTTAATGCAAGTTTTAGGAAATAGGATTTTAGAACAAATATCGAGTTTTAAATATTTAGGATGTAACATAAGTTTTAGAAGCAATGCTGATATAGAAGAAAAAGTAAACAAATTCCGAGCAATATGTGGGACAATCCAAAGAACTTTCAAAATCACAGTGAGAAAGGATAAACAATTGAAAATGTATAAGGTAATGGCTATTCAAACTTTACTCTATGGAAGCGAAACCTGGGTGCCAACACAAATGGATTTAAATAACATGCAGACTGCAGGAATGAAATATTTAAGAAGTGTTAAAGGTTGTACAATATTGGACAAAATAAGAAATGAAGATATTAGAAAAGAATTAGAAATCGAACCAATCCATGACAAAATATCAGAACGAAGGCAACAATGGCATGAACATATATTAAGAATGGAGGATGGAAGATATCCAAATGCAGTATTAAACTATAATCCAAAAGGAAGAAGAGACAGGACGATCCAGGAAACGCTGGAGAGATCTATGAAGCCGGAACAGGCGATATGCCCAAACCTTGGAGTGAAGAAGAAGAACTACTTATATAATTGGTTTACCATTTATTATGAAGATAATACAAATTTTTGTTAGATTATCGGGTTTCTTGCTAATAGATTCCCTTTCATACAACAGTACAACAGAGATGCAAAGAATCACTAAATGAGGGATTATCAAAAAAGCACAACTGATTTAATGCCTCAAAATGAACGGATGTAATAAGGTAATGACGGCAATATGTGTTCGTTTTATGCCAATAATTTCAATCTTATTTAATATATGTTTGCTTTATTTTTATAATATTAGCAGTTCTTGTTCTCAAGTTGAGAGGAGGTCACATAACATTTACTACACATTGCAGATGGAAGAGCAAGGTTAAAGCAGTTCGTCATACTATGAGGTGTGCTCAAGTTATAATAGCTCCAGCGGCGGCTGCTGTTTAAGAACACAAAAGCACGTCAACTCCCAATATTTGTCTTGTAGAAGCCCTTTTCCTCTTTTCATTCGTTATTTGTATTTACCACGCTCATTTCTTAATGTGTAGTAAGTAGACGGCGATGGCATGCGTGTGTGACAACGTTGCAGGTAGCACACTTCTCTTGTGCTAGCTCCTCATGTAACTTTTAAAGCTCTGCGAATGTGTGGATGACAAATGCTACAGACAGGCATTGGTTGGGTACGCCCAGATCAGCGCAAAATCGCGATGTGCACGTTAATTCACATTGGCAACGCCTGATTTCTTGGTCATCTTTGGGAAGTACTGCTATCTGTTGAGTTTAACTGCAACTATCTCCAAATACAAAGAATGTTTACAGCTCCTAGCGCTCTCAGCCTTTGCTTTGTTACTCTATGTTGCTTTGAACACGGCGTGTTTTACAGTGCAGTTTCTAAACAGATGTTTTGTTTTAAACACTGTGATAAACTTGGAATTTGTAGATGATCAGCAGATGAGACAATTGTGAGTTTCCTAGTGCATCAAGTACAACCAGTGCTTTGCCGCAAAACAATTACTCTTTGTTTTGTGCAGCGACCGAGGTTTTAGGTACTTTTGTGACTGTTGAACTTCTCTCACGAGGCTGCTGCGAACTCGGTGGATTCCATTTTAAGAAATAAAATAGATAAAGTGACTTGCGAAGGGAAAAAAATGTAATAAAGCGACTAGGACATCTGCAGCCCAATTTGACAGTTAAGCGTGCTACGAAAATCAGAAGCGAGGTTACAGGCGCAAATTTAACAATGCAGACATAACCTATAAATGGTTATACGGTTGCAGTATTAGAAATGCGCTTTTTAGCTCTTCTCCGCGCCTTCTGTTTAGCTCTGAAGTGAGTTAAGCTAACCACTGGCGTGACAGCCTTCACAGGAAAAAGGCCTACCAACCCGACTGCCGGCCTCACGCCCACTTGCACATGGCAGAGGTGGGCGATTATTCAACCGATACGGGGAGGAGATGTGGTCAGCATCTCGGCATCCCCAGCCGGATCGTTGGTTTTCGTGACCAGGGCCGTTTACCTAGCGTAAGCTCTTCACTTTCCTCACGATGGTCAGTGTTCACCAGTCTTATACCCGGGACTGAAAATCCGCAACCCATGGGTGAGATCCAACCCGGGCCGCTCTCCGTGGCCAGGTACCAAGACATGCTACCTTAGCCCGCTACACCACGGCGTAGGACTAGCTCTGAAATGAGTAACTGGACAAAAGTAGGATGTGCCTGCCGACTTAGTGAAAAGATAAAGAAGCACGGGAATTCACGCTGTCGTAAAAATGCATGTATTCAGTTCGCCATGTTTGGTCGTGTAAATATCAATACTCAGCTTATAGACTGTCAGTAAAGCGACACAACAATCAAGGTGAGAGGAATAGATACATTCTTTCTAGGCTAATAGGTTGTATATAATTTTGTGGGGCGTTGGAGCTAGCACTCATTAGTTGTAGTGATGGCAGCAGTAGCGGATACTGCTAGTGTGCATTTTAAGTGTAGGTCTTGTGAACACCCCCGTTTTTATTTCACAAGCCGCCACTGTATATCACGTCACTGAGGGTTGTGACAGAGAGAAAATAGGAATCGAAACCTCTTTGTGTCAAGCGACAAAACGTGTCTGTAATAGCAGTTTAATCTGCGTATAAATTAATTAATTAGCCTACCTTTTTTATCAGAGACACAGCTCCTAAGTGCTTTATTTGTGATTCTTCGCTTATTGTAGTAATTAGTAAACAAGATAACAATCGAATCCGGCGCTCGTCAGTGAACTCAAATCCGCCTCAACACTCTGCCATGTAATATCTACATTCTCAACTATTATCATTATTATTACTAATATTATTGTTACTGTTATTGTTGTCTTTTTGTTTTCGCAAAATATATTTATATTTTTCGGATTCTCTTACGATAATGTTCTGCAGCCTGTCACATTGGCCCTCTGTTTTCACGATATATATTATCCTTTCAAGCACTTTGGGGACTCCATCTCCTCACTTCCACCCTCCATTCAATATTTTCCCTGGTATTCTGTCTTCTCGCATTTGGCTAAAGTAGTTATTCATGTGCCTTTACTTTATTGTCCTGAAAATGTACCTCTCGACCATTATGGTTGCTGTCATGACAATGACTCGTAATTTCGTCACGGATAAGCTTCAAATTTCTATGCCCACTCCTCTTAAGATTTTTTGATTGGAGGGGTAGAAGAAAACTCTAAAAGATGTTTTATCAGCTCTCAGAATTTTGAAATAATTTTCTTCAACGTTGTATTATTAGCGTATAATTTGAATACTTGTTCAAAATTTATTACTAATTTCATCACACAGCGATAGAAATTCAAAATTATGGGGAAAGTAAAGATACTGAGAACAGAAAAGGTGAAATTAATTGTTCTTTCACACTGGCCGTATGTAGGACGTATGTAGGTAGAGAGACTGAAAAATTCAATGCCATAGCAGGAATTTGAACCACGCATCTTCTGGTATTCGTCCAGCCGCTCTAAACCATTGAGCTACAATAGCCACGGTGCCAACATGCCATTAAATTCTCCAACTGACTCGTGAGTCTCTCGGTAAATCACTAGGAGTTCTCATAAACACATGAGACAACCACCTTAATGGCGACTTACTATGCTGTATTTTAAGGCTCGGGCTTTATAGTTCGGACTACTATTAGGTACAATTAATGGAAATTAATTGTTTTTTCACACTAGCCGTGTCTAGGACGCACTATGAAAGGGTAGAGCCAGACTGAAAAATTCAATGCCATAGCCGGATTTGAACCGCGATTCTTCTCGTCTCCGACCAGCCGCTCTAAACCATTGGGTTACTATGGCCAACGTGCCAACATGACATTAAATTCTGCAACTGACTCGTGTTTTTCCCGGTAAATCACTAGGAGTTCTCATAAACACAAGAGAAGACCACCATAATGGCGACTTACTATGCTGTAAGTACTTTAATGCCCGGGCTTAAAAAAAGCATGGGAAAAACACGAGTCATTTGGAGAATTTAATGTCATGTTGGCACGTTGGCCATAGTAACCCAATGGTTTAGAGCGGCTGGTCGGAGACCAGAAGATACGTGGTTAAAATCCCTGCTATGGTATTGAATTTTTAAGTAAAGAGTGTAAAAGTACGAAATTAGAAGTTGCACAGGGAATAAGATACAAAACAATCCTTCGTTGGCAAACTAAAAGGTGATTTTATAATGTTTCCATAGAATTTAACACTACCCATACTGCCCTATGAAAGCAGTGCATTGAAATTTCAGTTACATATCCATTTTGGTGTCTTTGATATTATATTTAAGAGCTTAATCTTATTAAACTATGCTACAGGTTTACCATTATGCAATCATGGAAACGTTACAATTTCTTTTTAACAGAAGCTCTTCTATTTTACTGTTATTAAGTTCAACACTGTTTACTGTTACAATGTATCTCTATTTCCACTTACATCACTATTGTTCATTGTAATTTACGAATTTAGTTGTTTAATTTATTGTTTTAACATGTTTGTACTATTTGTTTTATATTTCACTGTTATCTCAATAATGCATTAGTTCTACCGTGGTCGCTTATAACCTTAGTTATTTTAAAACGATATTAAATAAATGAATTTAAAAAACAGCTGACATTTAAAATTCTTACAATTTATGTTAATGCAGTGCACAATATTAACATATGATTTTGTATAATAACCTCATTTCATAAAAAAAATGCATGAATTCAGCTTTCTCATTTTAATTTTTCAGACTTCTTCGTTTTGTTTTTGTAGAGAAGCTTAATAGAACTTTAGAATGAATAACTCAGGTAGCTTCTGATACATTAATGCCTCCATTGGCTTTATTCAACCAAATCCTTAATATTTCGTCAACATACAAATTAAAAAGTGCGGTTGATAAAGGACAACATTGTCTTACGCCACCATTAACTATTACTGGTTCTCTTTTATTTATTTTTATTTTTGTGTCAATGTACATACTTTTTATAACTTCAATTAGTTGTAAAGGTATCCCTCTATTGTTTAATATTTTCCACAGTATCATTCGTGATACTTTGTCAAAAGCTTTATAATAGTCAAGAAATAGTAAGTGCGTCTCTAAATTTTGTTTTCGTCGTTCTTCTATTTGTTTAAGAGTAAAAACATTGTCAATGGTGCTTCTTCCTTTTCTAAAACCAGTTTGTTCTTCTATGAGTATTGCATCTGTTATTTTGTTTAACCGAGGTCCGGGGCTACAGGGTGATACCGGAAAACTCAAAAATGTATACCTACTACTGGGTTTAAATACACCAATTCATTGTCTAATTTTATTTTTGGCTTATAAACATTAGTATTCTGAATATGGCTGAAGGAAAGGGCTACAGATTCCTACATTGATATATGTTTTTAGAAAGATGTGTGAATACAAATGAGATTTTTTGATTACGCTATCTCAAAAGGGATATGCACCATGAAATAGTCATGTATATAACTGTTATGTAGGATAGTTTATTTGCCTAATGCAAGGAATAGAAGAGAAGATGTTTCCATTTCACGTCTTTTGTTTTAAATGTCTCATGAATACATTTTTCTTTCCAGTAAAAGGCATCACAAAGGTAAAACATTTCTTAGTTATTCTGAAAGATGTAAAGCACAAGTCTCTACTCGGTATTTGCGTTAGGGCTTTGTGGAAAACTCTATTAAATCCCTTTAGAAACGCGTCACTTTTCTTTCCTAATAGTAAATTATTGTAAGACGTATTCTGAGCGCATTTACACATAATCCCACACTTTCATTTCCGCGAGTTGATACGCTTTGATACCGTGCTTGTGGGTCTCTTTTGCCTCATTTAGAATCTCTTTGGGTTTTCGCTTGCAGGCTCCATTCCTTGCATAATTACTATAACCAAAAGCAAAACGCAGCTGCGACGCCAACGTCTTCCTGTGAAAACTAATCCTGAGTGACTCATCATTCTTACTGCGACGCCTTTAAGAAGACAAAGTAGAGGAGTACGAACGATGAGACGCCGGTTATAACAGAGGAAAACAATGGAGACGAACGGCGGTAGGGACTTGGCTGAGTATTTCTCCAGCCTTTCGCTAAATGGTGATTACTTAAAGGTCCCTCAAGTATCATAAGAGAGATGACTTCAGCACAATGGACCACATGATGCCCTGGAAAGTGGCAAGAGTGAACAAAGACATAACGCTATAGTACATACTTCCTGCTTCTTTTCTTACTTTGTTCCTTTCCCTCATCGTATCTTAACAGTGTTGCCAAGTTCACAGCAATGATTAATTTTTCAAGGTGTCACTTCTCTTTACGCAACAGAAAGCGTTAAGTCGCCAATTTATAGCCTGCTTTGTGGATGAAAATGCGTTTCCGCTACGCTACGTCTACGATTTAGAGCTGTCAGCTGCCTCTACACAAAGGGATGCTGTGAGCCACCAAATTTTACGACCTCTGTCGCATTTTTTATATCTTGCTTGGATATTTTTCAAATGGACTTAGATTGATGAGCCAGGGAAGAAATTTACACAATGTTTAGGATGTTTGCCATGCCGACTTCCTACATGTTCACCTCATCTTAGTCAAATTTTCTGGATATCTATGTATTTAGCTTAAACACTTCTCTAATATGCAGTTTATCTGTAATAATTGTATATCCAATAAGGAGGTTGGATACAATATATTTTCTATGCTAAATTTACTAAAATAATCAACAATGATATCCGATATTAATTAAATGTAACTAAAATACTATTTATTAATGATATTTAATAAAATAATGAACCATTATTTCGGATAAAGGTGATGCCAAAAGTAATAATGAGAATAAATTGCACATATTGCAGAAGTATTTCAGATATTAAATAAATGGGGATTATAAATAGAATTTGCCAATACCAAATATGTTAAAATAATGAACCACTAATTCAGGAGTCCGCCTTGGTAGCGTAGATGGTAGCGTGTCTGCCTCATGTTCAAGAGAGCCCGCCTCGGTAGTGGTGGTAGCATGTCTGCCTCACGTTCAAGAGGTCCCGAGATCGAATCTCGGTTAGGGTGATTTACCTGGATAAGGTTTATCCCGGGGTTTCCCCTTATCCTTCAAGACGAATGTGGGGTAACTCTAAGCTCAATGGACCCTGGTTTCATTGGAGCATCATTTCACCCATTCTATTCATCGTCCGATATGGCCACGTTGGAGGACTAAATAACAACAACAACAACAACTCACGTTCAAGAGGTCCCAAGTTCGAATCTCGGTCAGGCTGAGTTACCTGGATTTTTCTGCGGTTTTCCCTTATTCTTAAAGACGAATGTCGGTAGCTCTGAGCTCCATGGACCCCGGACTCATTTGAGCATTTCACCCATTGCATCCATTGTCCGACATGACATTAAAGGAAAAAAATAACAACTTAGGTATTAATTCAGGACAGTTAATTTTCTCTCTTCGATGCTATATTTGTTGTGCCATATGTCACCAGACAAAGTTCTAATAGTATTCAGATGTATACGTTCTAACTCCACTGTTCTACCTTTATGCAATATACCTATTTGTTTTACAAAATGAATAACATAACTCTCTTATTAATCAAATTACACAATTATAAAAACAAATGGTTAATATACTTAATCAGATCTACAACAAAAGATAAAGGTTGTTTTACAAGTTCCCTTCTCAATTATTTCTTAGAAAATGAGTCATTAATAAAGAAAATGTCATTAACAGGAAAACTGCTTCAAGTGGAGAGTAAGTCCAGCTTAAGACATACACTATTCCATGACCGGGACTAAGCTGTTAGCATATGTGTAGGAAGACTCCCCGAGTGGTTCCATCTCGCCTGTGGGTTACGATGGGGAGGACCCAGGTGAAATAAACGGTGGTATGGCATGCCCGTATGTTGACAAGGCAGATAGAGCACCCAATGTGAAACCGATTTTTTTAAACTTTTAAACACATTACTATACTATGTTCTAATAATTATTGCAGGCCATAGCATTTTCAGTCTAAGGCAGACATAATTAAAACCACATGATGAAGTGCTCTGCCATTAAATACAAACCTCCTCCTTTTTAATGGGGCGACAATATTTAAAGGTTTTGATGTGCGGCTAGTAATTTTAAAAATATGGAGCGATGGACTCAAGAGTATCATTTGTAAAATAACAGATCACTCTAATTTTGAAATTTAATTCTGATTTTGAAAGTTATCTTTTTGTTATGCTGAGTATCCATATTTAACATTTTAGTTATGTCATTAATATTTACAGGCCGGTATATTGTTATTTTGTTGTTATATATTTGAAAGACATTTAAGGTATTTGTTTATTGACATTAATTTTTTAATTGTAGCATTTAAAAGCATTGAAATATGCAGATATATTGTAGTAAGTCATATACAGGGAGATAGAAGTTGATGATTTCCTAACGTTAACCTTTATCGTATGTGATTTTTTTAAATTTATCATTTTGCTAAATTTTTGGTTTCGGTGTTTAATATTTACCAATATGGTTATATGTTTCAATAGATAAAATAAGAGTTATTTATAGTTTCTTTGAGTTTCAGAGGATTTGTATCTGTTTGGAATGAATTTTGAGTTGCGTGGATGGTATGTATTGCATAAAAATTTTGATGTTTGTTGTATAACATGTTACTTATTATTTGCAGTATTTTGGTATTAGAATGCTGATGTTAAATTTAAACATTCTGGAGCGTCAGTTAAAACAGGAGAAATTTAGAGGTTGTGCTGGTTACCAGTACGTAATGTGACTTAGTGAGTTCGTGAAATGAAAAGTCCAATTACACAAACTCAACAATGTTCTTTATTTCCACCGACTTACGGTTGAACACTTGCCAATTACACAGAATTACGTAATGCACACAATTACGATTCACCAGTTCGTCCGTTACCGTTCCGATGCACGTACACAGTCTTCTCGTCCGTTCGCTAGCACGTCAAGCACTGACTCAGTCTTCTCGTCCGTACACTAGCACTGCACTCTTACGCCAAGAACTGACTGACTTTCCTCCAGCCCGACGTGCTGCTTATATAGGGTCAGCTGGCCATTCTAGAATGTTCTGGATTAGATGAAATATACCGTAAGATCGAGAATCCAGGTGGAGGAGAAAAAGAAGGCACAGTGGTCCGCGATCCCTCTCATAATCATCCCCTCAATTAGTGACTTACATTAATGGGTGGGTGTGTCCGAACGCCTCCGTATCCTGCTGCCGCTGCAAGCCGGGTCTATAGGGAGTTTCGACGTTTGGGTGACAGTAAGTTGCCGCCGGACTCCAGTGGAATTAGATAGTAGATTTAGAAATATTTTGGTTTTTAAATAGCCGGGTATCCGGTAATCATTTACTGGATACCAGGGAAATATTAGTTTAGTTATTTTTTATTTTGTTAAATGTTTTCGTAGATGAATATATGTTGTTTTAACAATAAAAAGAAAAAAGAATAAGGGTTTTAAAAACTGGGTAAAAATAAGTTTTGTTTTTAAGTCCTTTTGTGCTTTTTTAAATATTATCAGTAGAATTATTTGTAAATTTATAAAGTTAAATAAATGCAAAAAGTATGGAACATTTGTACCCTAGGAAAGAGTAGAGCCAGACTGAAAAATTCAATGCCATAGCCGGGATCTGAACCATGGTTCTTCTGGTCTCCATCCAGCCGTTCTAAACATTGAGTTACTATTGACAATGCGCCAACATGACATTAAATTCTCTGACTCGTGCTTTTTCCGGTAAACCATTAGGAGTTCTCATAAACACATGAGACAACTATCTTAATGGTGACTTACTATATTGTAAGTACTTTAAGGTCCGGACATTATAGTTCGGACCGCTATTAGGTATAATTAATGGAAATTAATTGTTCTTTCACACTAGCCATGTGTAGCACGCACTATGGAAGAGTAGAGCCAGACTGAAAATAATAGTGGTCGGAACTATAAAGCCCGGGCCTTAAAGTACTTACAGCATAGTAAGTCGCCATTAAGGTAAAAAAAAAATTAAAAAACAAAAAGAAATAGAAAACTAAAATCTGCTCAACACATGCCCTGGCATCTTGAAGCTATACCAGGGCAAAGCTCTTCACAGATTTATATTCTTTATCCTCCTGCCTTATTTATTAGTTCCATTTACAATACTTATCTTTGCAGATATTCCTTCATCTAACTTGCCAAATAATCCTAACCTACTAGCTAATTCTAACCTACTTGCTACTGGAAACCAGCAGCTTTAGAACTCATGAAAACTACCTACCCTACCTATATCATATATCCTACTTGCTATCATTTACATTCACTATTGTCCTGTCCCACTAGCTACCGGAAACCAGTAGTTTTACAATTCCTCAAACTAACTCACTACATAAGACATTCCATCTTTTATTTGCTGTAATTTCCTATCCGACTATTGGTAGTAATATTCCTCTCCGTTAGACTTGTAGTGTTTCCAACATCATTTGGAGAGAATTCGTCCATCAGTTCAGATTTCTTTCGTAAACATTATTCTATTGCAGATGTCTGCTAACTCCGCTCTTCTTCTGAGTCTTCCGCTAATCTGCTTGTCGCTCCTGCTCCCTTTCTGCGTATGGATGTCCAGTATTGGCATCTCCTGTTGATCCTTTGTGGTATTTCCTGGTCACATATATGTTGTTCCTGTTGATCTTCCATTTCATTTTCTCGCCTTATTCCATCTCTGGTTCCCTTTGTATATTCCTTTTTGACCTCCTTGGTTCTACAGCTGACTGTTCCTCTCTCCTTCTCCGTAGTTCTCCTCCTTCACGTCTTTCTATCTGTTGTATATTCGTCCATGACTCGCTTAGAGATGATCTCGGCCATTTCTTCCAGTTGTTCTAAAGTCCCCAGGAGCTCTAACGATATTATATACATATTTCCCTTGTAGCATACTTCTATGGTGTTCTAACAGATCTTTATATTTTTTACATTCAAACAATGTGTGTTCTGGTGTATCCTGTATATTGCAGCTGTCACATATATCACTATCTGAGCTTCCAATTCTTTTGAAATAGTCCGATATGGTTCATGGCCCGTTAGAAATTGTATACCTGCTCTTCTTGGCTGTATTTGTCTTAAGCGTAATTTTTCTCTTATATTTGGAAACAAATTGTACGTTCTTCTACCTTCCTCTATGTTGTTCCATTAAGGTAGTTGTCTCATGTGTTTATGAGAACTCCTAGTGGTTTACCGGAAAAACACGAGTCAGTTGGAAAATTTAATGTCATGTTGGCACGTTGGCCATAGTAGCGCAACATTCTATAACATATACGGTTAACTTGGTGTGACGCACGTGTCCCTTCTCCGTAAAGTAGGCCTGACGAAGTATATGATATCATTAAGGTGCAATGTAAAGAGAGTGCTGATACCATGGCAGTGAATGATGATGGGCCATTCGCCTGTTCTCGTGAGAACTAAAGTTTTCAGGAGGTGAATGACTACCACGCGCAACTAAACGGCACTTTGTAGCACAAAACTTCTCTCTCGCCGTCACCTGCTCTATTGCAGATCAGGGCCGGGGGAAGTGTCAGGGGATGTAGAAGATGTCGACTTCCTCCCGTCAACTTTCTACAATTTTTTTTTCTGCTTTTCCCCCCTACCATCTGATGCGACGCTGGAATTGGGCTTGGAAATCCCTCCTTTCCCATTTTCTTACGTGTCAGTTTTTTATTTTCACCCTTGTTTCTCGAAAGCGATTTGGTTGATAGTTTATTTCACGTTTTTTTGGTGCCAAAAGACAGCAGGTTAATGTTTTGCTTTGGTAAATAGCGATAGCGAAGGATTGTAATGCTCCGGGATTCCCCGCTCCTAACAATTCAAAGAAAAACATTCAGCGAAACAACGAAATCTCGCAGTTTGTTTACAGAAGGAATGATTAAACAGTTTTCATGTGCAATAACCGATATTTTAAATGTGTAATACTGCATATGCATACATAAATGTTATATTTATATTAACGTGGAAAATTCCTATCAATAAATGAAAATATAAATATTTTGTTCAAAAATCTTCTCGGGAAGCAAGCGAGGTAAAAGACGATTAGAAATCGAAGTTTCGGGAGCGTATCTGTCTCTCCTATCTCCAGGACATTTATTAAATGTCATAACCATAAAGGAATCACTGGATAATACAAAAATATAAACAACCATTACTGAACAGAGGACTTTTCAGTAAATTAAATGCCAGGTCAGGAAATGGCATGAGTATGGAAAGTTAATTGAGTCAAAGAAACGTAATTTCTTAACTTGATTAACAAGCTGCGTAGATCTGTTCTGTTTAAGTCCATGAATTTCCGTTTGTAAGGCCGGTTTCCAAGAGGAGCTGAACTGAAACTCTCGGAGAAAATGGTCAAAGCCTCCTTAACTCTCCGCTCCCAGTAACCGTTGCATTTTTCCAAGATGGTCGTCTCCCGAAAGTTGACTTTATGGTCATTATCAAAACAATACTCTGCCAGCCCAGACTTCTCAGGTTGCATTAAACGAATGTTCCGTTCATGTTCGATTATTCTAGTAGCGATGGTCCTTCCGGTTTGTTCTATAAACGCTATCCCACATTCACAGGGAATACGGTACACTCCCGGAACTTGAAAGTCCAGTTTGTTTTTCAATGGTCTCAACATATGTTTAATCTTCAGAGGTGGCTTCTGTGTGACAAGAACTTCAACATATTCGTCACCATGAAAACTTCAGGTCTTAGTATAAATATTATAATACAACTTTTTAGGCAAGTAAAGATTCGCATTAAACACATTAAAACATGTTTTTTTGACAACGTACCTTTACTCATCCTCATAATTTTGATGGTCCTTCTCAAAATAGTGTCCCCTTAATGCGATGCATTTATCCCAGCATTTCTGTCAGTCTTCAAAGACATGCTAGAAACAGTTTTTGAGAGATCCTTCAAAATCGCCTCCACAGCCTTCACTATTGCTTCTGATGATGGATAATGCCTCCAACGAAGACGTTTCTTCAAGTTAGGGAATAGAAAACAGTCACAAGGGGCTAAATACGGACCATAGGGGATGGTGAGGATTGCACTTCACGTTGATTTTTGCAGGATATTCAGCAACAAAATTGGCAATATGCAGCCACGCATTATCGTGGTTCACCATCCAGCCTGCTTCACGGAAATGTGGTCTTTTGAGCCTGATATGGACTTGCAATGTTTTCAGGACATCTCTGTAGTTTTGTGCAGTTACTGATGTGTGTGCAGGTACAACATGCTGATAAACCATTCCATGATTATCAAAGAATGAGATGACCATAACTTTCCCAACAGAAGCAACCACTTTTGCTTTATTGGGGGTTGGTGATGAAGGAGATCTCCACACTGAGCGTTGCTGTTTTTCTCTCAGTATCAAAATGATGTAACCAGCACTGATTACGTTTAAAAGGAACTCCGGATCTTCCTCTAACATCAATTTTAACTGCATGTTACCTCCATTGCAGCGGTAGGCGATACTGAACATGTCTGAAGTTGCCTGGTTCTCACGGACGGGAACCAGGAGTATCAGCAGTGAAACTAATATGGAGTGTTTGTTTCACATTAAGCTAACAGAATATAATAGGATTGAATTTTAGTGCTAAAAATTATGACCATTATGCATTGAACAGCCCTCGTAGGACCATTATTTAATAAAGTAATGATTATGAACAAAACTGAACATAATAATCCAATGGGTGGGAATAGATACCCGTTACTTATAAAGAATTAAAGAAGATGGCTGTGGCAAAAGGTAAAATGGCCATAAGGGTTATAAGATCCTGCCACAGTAAACTGCCAGATATAAATATCAAATGGTTGTAGAGGATTTATACGGGAGAAGTGGAAAATAGAATGTTACATCGATCAGAGGTATAGGAAGTAGATAAGGCTTGGACAGAGAGACTGGTAGAGTGCATATATACTTTTGTAAATATATTTTGGGATTACCGATAGCATCACCTTATGGGGCAAACCACAATTGGAAATGGGCATCCATTCTACTAAAATTAAAGTCTTGTCAAGGGCAATGAAATATGTATACAGAATCGCTAACTAGATGGCAATCTAATTAAGAATGTTTTCATATGCAAGGAAGAGGTAACTGAGATGGGCCTTGGGTACATAAAATGAATGACATGTTGAAGCAGGTAGGTATGGGTCATTCTTGGATAAGGGAGTATGGGTATAAGGGCTTTTGAAGAGAAGTTGAATTTAGAGGATATGGACATACGAGACATTTTTGCCAGTAAAACTGACAAAAGCTCACTGAGATTGTATAGAGAGTTAAAAACCACCTGGGTAGGGAAGAATATAGTGATATATGAATTAATTTAGGGCG
Organism: Mantis religiosa; assembly: GCA_030765055.1. NCBI lineage: Eukaryota > Metazoa > Arthropoda > Insecta > Mantodea > Mantidae > Mantis > Mantis religiosa. The sequence goes on from CM060959.1 coordinate 37,408,304, forward strand.
AGAAGGTTTTGCTTGGGCGGGGACAAGCCTGAGGAACTTGAAAGGTATGTGTGAAGAGAGGGAGCTAGTTAAATGTCCAATTTGTGGAGAAGAGAATGCAGATATCCATTATATATTGTATTGTAGTCAAACAAAGATATGGAGAGGGCAGGCTTGGCTACGTGAATAAGACAATTTGGGGGGTGAGGTAGTAATTAGACAAATTTGGTCAGTAAAACTGGAAAAGAAGAGGAGAAAAATATGGCATTATTTAGGGAAAGTTAAAGAGATATTACTTAGAGCAATTAAGAGAAAAATGTAGATTAGGATGGGTGAAATGGCAAAATATGTAGAAAGGAGTAGAGGGTCCCCAATACACAAAAATCTAGGGTTAGGTGTATAGGGACTGAATTTTTATTCAATGCCTAGCAACATGGTCGGATTTTCAGGATTTAGGAATATATGGCGTTTTCCTGTATGGATTTTATAATTGTAATCTTGATTTTGTATTTCCATTTGATGATTTAAAAGGAAAGATGAGAAATAAATCACAAATTACAAAGAATTACATTGCAAGAGGACGTCGAGGATTGAGACATTCTAGGAAGCGTGGGGCTGATGTTTTGCGAAGCCAAGTGACAGTTACTTTACTCCTCTTGTGATATAATTATCATAATCACGATAAGAATTCCATCCTTAGCTTGGAATGCAATTTACGCACTCCGTTTCATGAATTCAGCTGCTAAATTATCAGCGTCTGAAGCGAAATAGCATACATAATTTTTATAATTAGTTCACTTGCCAGGCTTTTACATTGGCAACCTTTATCGAATGACTAAGCAGTTTGGGGTAGTCAGTATGTAATTGTAAATCAGCGCTTCGGAACAATTTGTTCAGCTCACGTCAAACTCTGCTTCGGATGTTGATTCAATTTTGTATACATGGTTGATACAAACCCTCTTAAAATGTTTTTGCTTTTATGTCAACCGGATTTAATTTTATGGTGCTTCAAATTTTTGTTACATCAGCTTTAGCTTGTCTGTCCCTCTTGAGATCCTCGATAAAAGATTTCGTTGCTTTTATTTTAGATTTTACCTCAAAACCAATATTCCCATCCCTTCGTAATTTTACGCGAAGCCAAAAAAAAAAGCACGCACATGCACAAAAACAATGTATAAGTGTGCTTGTAGCCCAGTGTTCCTGGTAGTAGTTTCATCATGTATACAAGAAGTAATCCTTATTTTGTGTTTAAAATTACTTTCTATACAGTGTTCTACAAATAAAATAAACTTGGTCATTTTTGAATGAGTAGAGCCAGACTGAAGAGTTCAGTACTATAGCAGGGAATTGAACCATGGATCTCCCGCTCTCCCTGCGGTTGCTCTAAACCAACTGAGCTACTATGGCCAACATGACACTAAATTCTCCAGCTGACCCATATTTTTCCCGATAGACCACTAGGGGTTCTCATATGCTATGATGCACACACCTTTTGTGACGACTTACTATGCTGTAAGTACTTAAGTCCCAGGCTTCATAGCATCATCTCGGAAACGTTATACATTATTTCAACTGTTAACTGTGCATTATTAATATTGCATCCACCTCAGGTAGGAAAGAATACCTATTATAAACAATATTTCCGTTATTTAGAATAAGTATAATTTTGTAATAGTTATTTTTGTGCAAGGATGTTTTAGCTTAAGCAGTATTATGTCCAAAATCCAAAAATTTTCACTACAATGGGCTAAACAACAAACAAAAATAACCAAATAATCATTTCTTCCACAACAGCCGTGTGTAGGCTAAGGTTTGAATGAGTAGAGCCAGAGTGAAAAATGCAATGCCATAGCCGGGATTTGAACCACGGATCTCCGGCTCTCATCGCATATCTCATCTCATCCCTCCCGGATCTCATGTCGGCACGTTGGCCATAGTAGCTGAAGGGTTAGAGCGGCTGGACGGCAACCAGAAGATCCGTGGTTCAAATCCCGGCTATGGCATTGAATTTTTCAGTCTGGCTCTACCCTTTCATAGTGCGTCCTACACACGGCTAGTGTGAAAGAACAATTAATTTCCATTAATTATACCTAATAGTGGTCCGAACTATAAATCCCTGACCTTAAAGTACTTACAGCATAGTAAGTCGCCATTAAGGTAGTTGTCTCATGTGTTTATGAGAACTCCTAGTGGTTTACCGGAAAAAAATATGAGTCAGTTGAAGAATTTAATGTTATGACGGCACGTGGGCCATAGTAGCTCAAGGGTTAGAGCGTCTGGAGGGCAACCAGAAGAACCGTGGTTCAAATCCCGGCTATGGCCTTGAATTTTTCAGTGTGGCTCTACCCTTTCATAGTGCATCCTACACACGGCTAGTGAGAAAGAACAATTAATTTCCATTTAGCATAAGTTTTTTACTATTGGTAACCTTAGAAGTAAAGAATCTTCGGTTTCTTTCCCCAAGCTTCAGTTATCATCCACTAGTCTCGTATGTGTTTTGTTTTTATCTTTAATCAACAAGTTTTACGAAATATGTATCTAATTCACTATCTATACCGACCTCTAAATGTGCGACGCCATTTTTGCATTTTTATGAAGCAAAGAATAGAGCATTCTAATACTTTGAAGTCAACCAGAGGATTTCTTACGTTCAAAAATGGCAGAATGCTTTGCCTCAGACGTAAGAAACGCTGAATTGTGGGAAATTAATATATAAGGCTGTTTTAAACAAATGCAAAAAGGTCTGTTCAAGACTTTACTCGAAGGCATGACAAAGAAGTTCTTCAAACCAGTGATGTTCATCTTTTTGATAAGAGTGTAGAGCGGACTTGTTCCGCCTACAGTTCACCAAGCGTGTTCGTGGAACTCAGAAACAAACGTCCCTAATACTTGGTTTCTGAGTACTGTAACAGATTAGAGTTGAAAAGAATACAGAATTAATATGATTATTTTATTAAGATATATTTGAAGTCTCATAAGCTTACTGCTTATCTAAGGTAGTTAAAAGTGACAAAAAGAAAGGAAGTCGAAAGGATGAAACAGAATTATATATAGCAACTAGAGTAACAAAAGAAACTCAATATCTTCGGCACTTCAACCAGGACATCGTTCATATTTTTCACTTCACTTAGTTCAGCCAGTGTATGACAACATTGGAATCCCTTAGCTATGCTTAGGGAAGCTTCCTAATTTAATATTTTGCTAGCTTCACAAAACTTACTACACATATGAATTTAAATATTATATTTGTAATATATGTTCATGTTAAACAAAATGTATATCCTGCATTTTTCAGAGAACAGTCTGTGCAATTTTCTTCGCCCTGAATGGCTTTATAGAACTTCCAAGCCATACTACATAGAAAAATAATGCTATCAAAATTGCACAGCCCATTAAACCTCACTATACATGTAATCATTAACCATTTCCAAAATACATTAATTATTTGTTGCAAATGTCAAAGACCTTATATTTTTTTCATCCTCTAAGAGGCTATTTGAATACTGTCTCATAGACTTTGACAATAGCGTCAGACTGCAGTATCAATGTCCAACAAAACCATTTTTGCAAACTCCATTCATTTAATGGAGTGTGGGGCAAGTAGAAGAGAAGCTTTTGAAGCAATTTTAGAACATTTGTTAGTGTCATTCAAGGGATACATTTTTATTCATCTATCCCTTTCTTTTTTTTCTGACCTCTGTAAGGGATGTTGTATAATTACTCACATGGTCGCCACTTGGATTTGTTGTACACTCTTCTCACTAGACATTTTGGAGAAAATCTGAAGTGAAACTGGTTTGCGTTTAATATGGTTCGAGGTAGCCAAGAACCACATGTAAAATTCCATGAGGGCTGTTCAATAAAGAATCATCACAATTTTTTTTTCTGACAACATACCTTTATTCAACCTCATAATATTGATAGTTCTTCTCAAAGTAGTTTCAATTGAATGCGATGCACTTGACCCAGTGTTTTTGCCAGTCTTCAAAGACATGCTGGAAACCATTTCTTGAGAGATCCTTCAAAATCGCCTCCGCAGCCTTCACCACTGCTTTTGGTGATGGATAATGCCACCCATGAAGATGTTTCTTCAAGTTAGGGAATAGAAAAGGTCACATGGGGCTAAATCAGGACTATAGGGAGGGTTAGGGGTGCACTTCACGCAACAACACTGGCAATATGCGGCCGCGCATTATCGTGCTGCAGCATCCAGGCTGCTTCACCGAAATGTAGTCTTTTGAGCCTGATATGGACTTGCAATGTTTCTAGGACATCCCTGTAGTACTGTCCAGTTACTGATGTGTGTTCAGGTAAAATATGCTGATAAACCATTCCATTGATATCAAAGAATGAGATGATCATAGCCTTCCCAGCAGTAGCAACAACTTTTGCTTTTTGGGGGGTTGGTGTTGAAGGAGATTTCCACACTGAGCTTTGCTGTTTGCTCTCAGAATCAAAATGATGTAGCCAAGTTTCATCAGCAGTGATTACGTTTGAAAGAAACTCCGGATCTCTCTCTAAACTCAACTTTACCTGCATGCAGATCTGCATGAGAATGTCCTTTTGTTCGGGAATCAACATTCTTGGAACCCATAACGCACAAACACGTCTCATGTGTAATGGCATCCAGTAAATGGGTGGCACACAATGAAATGTTCAGTTTTCAGAAAGTGATCTTAAGGTAATTCGTCGATCTGCTCTCCCAATAGCAGCATCAGTGTTTTTTCTTCCGTAAGAGCAGTAACTGGAAAAATTAAATGTGTAGTGTGTAACACCCGCTTTTATTACATACGGTACCGCAGGCGGTGACACTGATGACACATGAGATGAAGATGGAACACTGGTGGAATGAGATGGCGGGGAAACCGGAGTATCCGGAGAAAACCCGCCCCAGCGCCGTGCTGTCCACAAATCTTACCTTGCGGTCGCCTGAGATCGAACCCGGGCCACCTTGGTTAGAGCCAAGCAGTCTAACCACTGAGTCACGGCGCGGCTTGCAGTAACTGTAGCCCCGGGTCCACCTTCCTTTAAAATGGACTGTCTCCCCTCTTTAAACATTTTAAACCAGCTTCGAGCTGTGCTGTAGGGAAGAACAGTCTCTCCAGAGGCGCCCTGTAACATTGTATAGGCCTCAACTGAAGATTTGTTAAGACGAAATCAGAATTACAAAGTCGCATATTGTTCCTCGCGTGTTACGTCCATTGCAGCGGTAGGCGATACTGAACATGTCTGAACTTACCTGGTTCTCACTGACAGGAACAAGGAGTACCAACAATGAAACCCCTGCGGCGTGCATGTTTCACATTGAGCTAATAGAATATCATAAGAATGAATTTTAGTGCGGAAAATTATGACGGTAAAATAATTATGATCATTCTTTATTAATTAGTCCTGGTATGATGTTTTGCGCAGATTCTTTTATTTAAAAGTTCTCATTAATTTATGTAGCTATCGTCCTACTTTATGCTTTCGTGGTTGTTGTGGAAATAGGGAAGAATGAAATAATGAAGGAGTTGGATTTTTCGAGAGGTTTCATATGTACGTATAGACGGATGGACAGATGGGGAATGCTACACTAATAGGAGTTCTGTATTAGCGAACGCATCTAAAAACATCCGGAAAAACGAGAATTTCATTTGCAGGCGCGGTTTCGTTTTTCCTTAGCATCCTTAATTATACTGAGTGACATTGATGACCTGTAATTGAAAGATGGGTAGCCTGGAGGTTCAATAGAAAGCAACGACTGGACAGTCCGTCAGCAACGTTGCTATATGACTGTTACACGATACGCCAGCGGTTCTGTAACGAGGACAAAATAGGAAGAGCAAGAACAAACATTACAGTGAGCTCAAAGCCATCCATTTGCTACCTTGTTGCTGACGATGAATGTGCTCCGGCTATGCATTCACTCAAAAACACTTTGTGTATCAAAGGAAAAGCTATTCCTATTAAGCTAAAAACAATGTCACAAAGCTATTTGCACTGTAAATACATAAATAGCAGCCTGTGTTTTCACACAATTGTTGCAGCTAGTTAAGCCGATTACCTGTGTTTTATATTAAAAACAGACACTAAGGTTTGATACACTTAAAGATAAATAGCCCCTTCCCATATGCAAATCGTTAGTAGTGTACAAATCCAGAGGTCCAGAGGTAGTCCTGGTCGGGCGGGGCAGTTTTCCCCGTCCGGGTGTCTTTTGCCGCAGTACCTAGCCGCTTTGCGGCTTAACCTGCGAAGTGAGTCAAGTGTGATTGCTTTTGATCTGCTGGCGGTAGGTTTTGAGTGTTTAAGATTAGGTTTCAACTGGTTGCCCTTGAGTGTCCTCTAAAGGCGGGTTTGTTGTTATTTTCTCCCGTTGGGGGAGGATCTGTTTTAGAACTTTTACCCCGTTTTGAGTACGGGTGTCCTGACGCTCGAGCCATCAGGCGTTTGTAGAATGAGTATTTTTGGGGTTTTCCTTGGGTTACCCAAGGGGCCCCAATACGTCTCTGGGGAGTTTGTAAGATGGCAAGCGTCTTTCCTCCCTCTGGTCATACCTGCCCAGTGAGTTCACCAAAGGGTTGCCATGGGTTTGAATTTTGTCGTACATTGAACGAGCCCGCTCTCGAATGACGTCGACAATGTACGGAATGTTTGAATGTTCGTGAAGGATATGGGCGGGAAATCTCCAGTCAGTATCGTAGATGACCCGTAGCGCCCTGGTCTGCAGTGTCTGGAGTCTGACGAAAGTGGTATTCGCCACTGTTCCCCAGATCTCACAGCCGTACAGGATCATGGGCGGGATGATCGCCCGATACAGCTGGAGTTTGAGACGGAGTGGCATGGTTGAGCGGAATATAGGAGATAGGTTCCTGAGCGCGACGTGCCCAAGCTGTACCTTGCCCTTGACGTGCGGAGCGTAAGTTAATTTGCGGTCCAGCGTCACTCCGAGATACTTCGCCGTTTGAACCCATGGGATTCCACGACGCCGTAAAACGAAGTTCTGCTGCAACCGATTGGCTCTGGTTTTTGCCAGGAGAATCGCAGACTTTTCTCCGGGTTAATCGCCATTCGCCATTTTGCGCTCCATTCGCCAATGGCCCGGAGCTGGGTTTGGATCTGCCGAAAGCTATACCTTGGGTTTCTGTTGACTGCGAAGATCATTAGATCGTCCGCATATTGACAGGTGTGGGTATTGTGGTGTGTAGGTATGTCAGCCATGTAAGCTGCAAAGAGTGCCGGCGACAGCACGCTGCCTTCCGGCACCCCATCGCCAAAGGGCCGCTCTGTGGACAGCTTCCCCTCCATCTTTACTCGGAAGCTTCGGTTTCCGAGGAAACCGGCCACCAAGGAAATGTATGGACGGGGAATTTCATGCTCCAGGAGTTTGTAAATTAGTCCTTCATGCCAGGTAGTGGCAAATGCCTTTTCCACGTCCAGCAACACTGCTACCGTTTTAGACCGTTCCTGGAAACCCAGGGAGGCCTTCTCGGCAACCCGCAGTAGTTGCTGTGTCGTGGAGTGGCCAGAACGGAAGCCAAACTGATGTTCCGGGATTAGGCCCCTTTCCTCTAGGTGAGGAAGGAGCCGGGATAGGAGCAGTTTTTCGAAGACCTTCGATAAAACTGGGAGAAGGCTTATTGAGCGGTAACTGGAAGGAAAAACCGGACTTTTCCCCGGCTTTAAAACGCACACCACACGCGCCTCCTTCCAGATAGCTGGAAAGTGGCGCATGTATAGGCACGCGTTATAAATCCGGGTCAGGTGAATCACGGCTCTTCGTGGAAGGTGCTTGAGCATTTCCACTGTGACACGGTCCTGCCCGGGTGCTTTGTTGTTTCTTAGAGAGTTAAGCGTGGTCGCTAACTCTCTAGGGGTAACGATGGGAATATGGAACTCCTCGTGGTCAGGGGGCGGAGCTTCTAGGAAGTCCTCCACCACCTGTTCCACGAGGTCAGCATGGTCATCGTCCATTGGCTCTACCCTGGGTTGGAATTGAGCCTCCAGATAATCTGCTAGTGCATCTGCCTTTTCTTTCGACTCGTAGACGAGTCGACCTATAGGGCTATGTAGGGGGTGCTGGTGTACGGTTTTTTCTTTCCGCAGGCTACGGACTATTCGCCACGGTTTTCTCTCCTGGAGATTGGTGTGCCTTAGTAGTTTTTCCCAGGCCTCTTGGCGGTGTGCTCTTAGGAGCCGTCTCACCAGGGACTTGAACCTCTGGTGTGCTTCTCCTATCCTGGGGTGGCGAAATCTCTGCCACAGCTTTCTCACAGCATTTTTAGCCCTGATTAGCTGCTTAATGGGTCCCGGAATATCTGTAGGGTTTGGAGCGTCTATTGGGATGCGGTGTGTATGAGCACGGACCGCATTGAGGATAGATGTGGAGAACCCCTTGGCTGCCGCCTCGAGTGACTCCACGGAGTCGATCCGGGGACTGGCTTCTACGGAGTTTTGGATGGTAGTGACAGCGGCATCCCAGTCGACTTCGTCCACCCAGTCAGCCGTTGCCAGAGCTGCGACGGTAGCGTCTGAATCGATCACAACTGGGTTGTGATCCTAATCCAGAGCGTTTACCGCCGTGAGGTCCAGATGAAATGGTATGTTTTTCGTGATAGCGAAATCTATGATATCCGCTCTGCCTCGAGGCGGAAAGTGCGGTGGACCCCGCGGGCCATGTGCATGAAGGGTGGGGTCTCCGCAGATGAAGCGGTAGATGTTCCTTCCCCTTTCATTCTGGATGCGGCTGTTCCATCCTGGGTGTTTGGCGTTGAAGTCGCCGGCTATACACACTCTGTGATCGAGTTTGAGGAGTGCCCGGTAATCCGCTTCATGGAAGGGATGGTTGGGCGGGTCATACACTGCCACAAGCACCAGGTCTGAACCGCCTAAGGAGAGCCTTATGGCGGTCGCCTCCAAGTGTTGTAGCGGAGGAAGTGTGATAGGGGTATGGGTGATATGATTTTTGATAAGGATGGCTGTACCTCCGCCCCGCCGACCGGCTTGATCGGATCGGTGGACGGTGTAACTTGGCAGATTAAACTGTACACCAACATGCAGGTGCGTTTCGCATAGCATGAGGAGGTCAATTCCATGGTAATTTACAAATTCCAAGATGCCCGGTCTCTGTTCCCAGACTCCATTTGCGTTCCAGAACGCGGCTCTCAATGAACGTTGAGTTCTCCTCACCGCCATTTACGAGCTGGAGTCAGGGAAGAGAAGCCGTGCAGTCTGTTGCATTATGCTGTGTTTTTGCATGGCAGGTATTCTAGGGTTAGTCAATTGCTCCCTGCAGCGCCTTAGAATTGGGAGGGAGCGTTGTATGAGTTCGGCAAACCAGGCAGAAGGCTCTTGGAATTCCGCCAGGTCTTCGTTTGATATGCCAGTGTCCCACACTGGCATTGGATCTGCGGTGGTGAGGCTTGGTTCCTCACGTGTAGTCGTCGCAGCCACAGGGGCTGGAGCTGGTGCAGGAGGGGGAGCAGTGGCGGCAGTAACGCTCAGTCTCCCCGTGGTGGTTTGGGCAGGCTGCCCGGCAGTTGGTGCCGCAGTTGCCGGCGGGCTTTGCCGCCGGGCTGCGGTGTTCTTCTTTTGCCGTGGAGGCCGCTGTGGCAATGCTGCAGATGCAGCCGGTGTTTGGATGGCGGCTTCCCTGGGGCTTACCGCCTGGTTTGCTGCCGAAGTCTGCCTCGCCCCGGCCTGCTGGAGCACCTGTTCGTGCTTCCGCAATGCCTGGGCAAAACTCACTCCAGGCCGAACTTGCGCTGGGTGGGATAGAGTAAAACAATATACTTTATTTAATTTTGTTGATCATGTTTGTCAGTGTAAATAACAATTTGATACACAGTTCAGTAGGAGTGAACATAAGGCGGAGCTAGGCGTTGCTGTTCTATCGCTACTAGCGCATGCAGTGCGTGCAACGTTGTACAGTTAAGTACGCATACTGTCTCGCTTTGCCGAACAATACTGATAAATTCTTTGTGCACTCTAAAGATACCAACTAAATGGTTATTTAATTTTTCGTATGTTACAGAGCTATTTTTTCTGAGGATTACTGCCCAAACCCCATATTTGTAGTGCATTTTGTACCTTGCATTCAGTAAGTGGTGATTTATTAACAGCGCAAACATGCTTAGTAAATATACTGCTTAGCAAGCCTAGTACTGGTTCGCCTAGTAGTAACTGCGAAAACAACTCATGAGATTTTACATAAATAGGCTACAAATATTCTTGTTAATGTGTATTCCTTTTTAATATTCCAGTTGTAATATAATGACATTTTCCAAAGTACAAATTTCGCCCAGAGTCAAGAATTAATGTTACAAGCTTAACATTTGAGTGCTCATTCTGTGACCAACATTGTTAAAGAAGGTAGACAGTTTACCAAATTAGAAGAGGGCATTGTATGTCAGTTCCTAGGAGGAAGGGATGAGATGAGAGCACTCAAGGAGCGTCTAGTAAACAGATCAGCTACCGGAGCAGATAAACAGTTCAAGCTCCTCTGCCCTTCATAACCCTCTAATCTCTGTTTCATATAAGCTTGCCCCACTGACATGTATTAGTCCGCGTGCAGCTACCTTCCCTCTCACCCTAATTGGCTAATGCTTTCGCGTCATAGGCCATGCCTTCCCATCACATTTACACCTGCAGTAAACATAAGGATATGAAATATCCATGCAAAAATACAAGTTTATAATGAAACTAAGCAAGTTGAAACTGGATGAATGAGCAACGAAACAAAAACAAGCCTATAATGAAAGGCCTTCGGCCTTTTCCACTGGGATTTTTTAAAACCAGCACACATACCTTACAAAAATGCTTGTCTTTCAGTCTTAAAAGTCGAGTCAGGCCAAGTCTCGTGAATGTAGTATATTTTGCGACTTGTATCTCGGTACAGTTAGATTGTCCTTAAATAACGTCTTCGCCACACAGCATTATCACCCCTGGATTGGTAAGTTATCCTGTTGTCTCAATTTCAAGTCGCGATGTTCATACGGGTCTATAACTCACACTTGTAAGTTCAGAGCCCAGCTGTTCGACTTCTCTCACTAACAAAGACGGATTCTTCTCTGTGAGTGCATTAAACGCATGCCCCACAATTCTTTTTCAACGCTTTGTAAAGGTTTTCCCTTACGATGCTTCAGCAAAAAACTGGCGGTAGACTCTGCCATTATACATATAATAAGTACACGCTCAATAAACTATCAATAAAATAATTTAGCTCTCGCTTTAGGCACAACACACCTTCTAATGGCGATATATTACTAATCCAGTTCAAAACAAGGTCAGTGATAAAAGTCATATAAACAAATATGTCATCACAAACCGCTAAATCACGTGCTATCGTGCCATGTGCTTGAGAGCAAAGGAACCTCCTCTAAACTTCGTTTAAGAATTGACACGCATTTCAGATAAATCAACTCTGTTGTGCAATATATTTAATTCAAACAGTTACGAAAATATAAGTATGACAACTCTCTTCCAACATATAGATATATCACCATGTTAAATAACGAACTATTTTTTACCGCACAACGGTCTATACACAACAGCAGCCAATAAGAGGCTTTTAGGTCACGTGACCGTTAAGAGATACGGGGCAAGCTTATATGAAACAAGGATTAGCATTCTTGTCATGGTCATGCAGTAATGTGATCTGGAGATTGTTCAAATTTGTACGATATTCGCTAATGCCAGGCGCATGATAGGAATCTACAGGCCCACTCCATTAGGACAGGCAACTACACCGCCACCACTGCTCTGAGAAGACAGTACAGCACTTAGTGTTCCAGCACCTCATGTACCCAAAGCGGAGCTTCCGATTATGAAAGCATAAAACGGTAAAGTTAGTAAAAGGAAATGGAATGACGAGAAGTAGTGGAAAAAATAGCACTGGGCGACAAAAATAATTTTTGAATGTTTCGAGCATTTCATGAGGCAATTCCTACTCATTTTAGGTTGAGAAAAACATATATGACAATGAAAAAATTTTATTTCGTCTAGTTTCTATGATATACACACGGTGGAAGTATTACATATTAACGGATTGAGTGAAAAGGATACATTGTAATTATATACATGCTAACAACAATGAAAATGTATTTGAATTTTTAACTGTTAATTACGTGCTAAGAGTTCTAAACTGCAGGAAAGATACTTAGCAGATAGTCGTGTCTGAAGAGAATCATGTGGTGGCCTATTGACTTCGTCATCTTTTAGCTTGCCTCTTGTGATGGAGTTCCGCAGAATCCGCATACAAAGACCAACAGTAATGCGCAAGCATTACTTCATTCCAACGGCCCTGATATCTTTGTTCCATAACAGAAATGTTCTTATGGAATCTCTCGCCATGTTCATCAATAACAGATCCACAACTAGGAGGGAAAAAGTCTAGGTGGGAGTGGAGAAAATGGATCTTAAGTGACATGTTGCATCCAAAGTTACGGTATTTTTGCAGGAGCACTGCCACCAAATGCTTGTAGTTGTCTCCTCTTTTGTTGCCTAAAAATCCATGAGCAGCACCGATGAAGGCTTCCCAAATTTCCGTTTCTTTCCGCTCCAAAATTTGGTCAAATACAGGATCGTTTACAAGTTCTCTTATGTGTGGTCCGACAAAAATGCCTTCTTTAACTTTTGCGTTACTTGCTTTCCAGAACTTCTCTCTAATTGTGTTTTGTTATTTAACAGGCGTGCCAACTCGCAAAAAAGTTCCCCCAAATTTAAAATCTTCAGTCTAAAAAATGAAATGTCACTTTATCTTCAAAACAAGAGCTAATCTCTCATTTTATGTTGAATTTTTAATTCAGCAAATGGAAATACATGTAAATTGACTATTTTTATGGCCGAAACATTTTCATTGTTGCCCGGTGTAAAATATCTAACTCAGTATTCGGCTAGTGAGCACCAAAAGACCTTTAATGAGTTTGGTCAATCATTAAAGATCCTTAACTGACCGCCATGGTGTCATCTATATTCTCTCTTATTTAAAATTACATGCCCTGAAGATAGCAGACGGACGCCTCTGTTCAACTGTCCTCCGCAAGGCAGAAGTCCTGCAGGCCTGAAAATGTCCAATTGCTGTACTTTTTGCTGTGGCCAATTAGAGAGTAGGATAAGCAACTTGTGTAACTTTGGTAACGAGATGGGTGAGCAGGAACTTAAGGGAAACACGTGCTCTTTGGTGAGGTATCACTAATTAATTAGACCCGAAGCCTCTAAAGTTGGAGGAGCACTTTGCATAACCACCGTGGTAATGTTTCGGTATACTAGTTGAGGCAATTACATCGCAGTAATAAATGATGTCCAAGTGTTCCTTTGTCAAATTTTCTAGTCTTTCTAGTCAGACTGCCTGAAATATTGCTACGAGCAAGACGTGAGTAACAGAAATATCTGTTAACTTTTTGATAATATCGAGCATACGCTACACTGAAATATGAATAAATATCACAAATAGACATTTATATTTCATGAAAAACGTTCTTAGAGCCTATAAACTTAGAGTTTGACTTCTTATAGCACAAAAATATATTGTGACTTTTTGGGTTCGTAGAATTAAAAATCCAGGTTCCAGAAATTTAAACCGTTCCTTATTCCTTTAGAAGCACGTTTGTACACCCCTTTGGAGTAACAAAATTACGTAAAATACATAAATACAACCTTCAAGGTCGTCTGCCACACGACTACAAACAAAAGAGTTCACTTTCAAATCACAGCTGCACCACATGATTATCAAGTTCAAATACGAATGTCCCCCTGCGTTGGCAGCAGTGGCAATTTTATATCTCCACTCATTGTTCTAAAAATTAGTGGAACTTTCTGTAACAATCAAGAAAGTGAACATTCCAGTCGCGTATCTCTCTTTCTTTCTCTGTTTCAGCAAGATTTTATCTCCGCGATGCTCTAACTGTTCCTTTGCGCGCGCCAGCAGCAACAATGGCTCGCGAAAATAAGTTTATGTAGCGCAGGTTAAATATTCACAAGAAATGTTTTTTTCTCTGTGAAATTCCGTGTTTTTGTACCCTAACTTTGTAAAAAAAAGTTCTACATTGTGCAGTTTCTGTCAAGTTCTTCTAAAATTCATCAGATATATTTCCAAAACATATGAAGGTAAACCTGTCACACGAGCTTTTCCTTTTCAATCAGTTTTAAGTGCTTTAAATTTATTTAGAACTGAAAATGATAAAAGTTAAAGATTATTTCATCTTGAAAACTAATTGAACAAAACCACATTAAAGAACTTTCCATTAAAACAACGTTAATCATACAGAGTTACTAAAATACACATCTTTCTGTTGATGCTGTAAATAAAGTAGCTCTCAGTAGAGCATTTCCAAAAAAATTCTTCAAATACTTGAACATGCAATTCCTAGCCAGTAGTCAATGTCATTACTCATTTGTTTTCAGTGGCCATAGAAAAACAGAATAGTGTTAAATCTGTCGTATAGCGGCAGGGTGATTAAAAACCCGGCTGTCCTACCTAATGTAGTCTACAACAAAATTTGTAAATGGTATAGAAACAATATCTAAATGAGTAAAAATAGATTGAATAATAAATTTTTGTAAAAATAGTTTGTGGAGGAGGGACACGAAACGAAGATCCGAATGAATAAACAATATTTTGTTTTCATATGCAAATATAACAATTTGTAACAAAAGCTTTACTTAACTTAAGAAAATTGTGTTAATTATTCATTATAATTTATATCGATGTCACGAACTCATATCGATAATTACATAAAAAGAAAAGTTTCAACCCTTTTCCACATAAACTTTGTGTTTTTAACAGTTGGACTTATAGATTAATAAATATACCCCTGAATAAAGATGAATTTAATAAAGAACATTAACATATTTCTAGTACGGCTTTAATTCCTGGTTTTAATAAAGAGTTTAGCCCGCCTCGGTAGCGTAGATGGTAGCATGTCTGCCTCACGTTCAAGAGGTCCCGAGTTCGAATCTCTGTCAGGGTGAGTTACCTGGTTCAGGTTTTTCCGTAGTTTTTCTTATCCTGAAAGACGAAAGTCGGGTCACTCTCCATTGACCCCGGGCTCATTTGAGCACAATTTCACCCATTCCAATCATCGTCCGATATGACTTAACGTTGGAGGACGTAAATTACAAAAAAAAAAAAAAAAAAAAAAAAAAAAAAAAAAAAAAAAAAAAAAAAGTTTACGCTAAAGAAAATTGAAAAATTGAAATATCAAAAAGCTGTTAATTATATTTCCACCCTTAAAAATAAAAGACGATTATAATTTTAAAATTTTACTTACCATTCTTGGTTTAATAAACAATTTCAAAAAGTTTGGTATAACTTTGGTTCCTCAAAACAAATATAGCATTAAAAATTTACTACGTTTCTCTATAAAGGATGATATTCCTAATAATAAAAAATCTGGTATTTATCAATTTGATTGTTTAGATTATGATAAAGTTTATATTGTCAAGGCGAAACTTAATTTGGAAATCAGAACGACAGAACATTTTCGTAACATTAAGTATAAACAGATTGATAAATCGGCCGTAGCAGATCATTTTTGGTCATTTAACCATAACACAAATCGTGCTGTTAAATTATTAAAACAACTAAATGTCCCGATAGATTTAATGGCATGAAATGAAATGTGTAGTCTTTAAAGCGTGCTTTTACTACATACGGCACCGCAGGCGGTAACACTGATGGTGCATGAGATAAAGATGGAGCACCGGTGGCAGGAGATGGCGGGGGAAAACCGGTGGTACCGGAGAAAACCCGCTCAGCGCAGTGTTGTCCGCCACAAATCTCACTTTGCGATCGCCTGGGATCGAGAGCCAAGCGGTGTAAGTAACAGTAGAATCTAGTAACTTCCTTAACAACGAATTTGTTTTCTCCTGTGGTTTTCTATGACTGAAGATGCGGACAAGGGTTCGTGAAATAGATATCAATTGGAAAGGATTTGCCCAGTCAGTTTTGCCAAATATTAAAATCATATATGAAAGAAAGAAGCTTCAGAATAAAACAGGGTAATGAATATTCAAGCTTAAGAAATATAGAAGCTGGTGTGGCACAAGGGAGCGTACTAGGTCCTATTTTGTACCTTCTTTACACCAGGGACATCCCACATAAAGAAAAAATAACTATGGCAACTTTTGCCGATGATACAACATTAATTGCAGTAGGTGATACAATAGAGGAGTCTACAAATGAACTTCAGAAAGTCCTTAATGAAGTCACTAAGTGGACAAAGAAATGGCGTGTTAAACTGAATGACACTAAATCTGTAAATATTAACTTTACAATTAAGAAACTAAATGCTCTTCCAGTTAAAATAAATAATGAAATAATTCCTCAAGCTCAAGCAGTGAAGTATCTAGGCATGACTCTGGATTCAAAGTTAAACTGGTGAAGCACATTGAAAACAAAAGAAAGGAGTTAAATGTTAAATACAGGAATCTTTATTGGCTCATTGGGAGAAATTTTGTACCTGAACTTTATACCAAGTTATTAATATATAAACAGGCGCTAAAACCAGCATGGACATACGGAATGCAGCTTTGGGGCTGTGCAAGGAAGAGTAATTCAGCAATTTCAAAATAAAGTTCTAAGAGCTGCAGTTAATGCACCATGGTTTGTACGAAGCAGCTTTGACAATGGTTTTACTCTTAAACAAATAATTGAAAAACGACGATAACAAAATTTAGAGAAGCACTTACTATTTATTGACTATTATAAAGTTTTTGACAAAGTATCACGAATGATACTGTGGAGAATTTTAAATAATAGAGGCATACCTATACAACTAATTGAAATTATAAAAAGTATGTATATTGACACAAAAATAAAAAAAAAAATAAAAGATAACCAGTAGTAGTTAATGGTGGCGTAAGACAAGGTTGTCCTTTATCAACCACACTTTTTTAATTTGTATGTTGACGAAATAGTAAGGATTTGGTGGAATAAAGTCAATGGAGGCATTAATGTATCAGGATATAAATTGAAAACTATGTTGTATGCAGATGATCAAATAATAATGGCCACAAATGAAGATGATCAGCAGAAAATTCTGTATAGTCTAGATAAAATTGCTACAGAATATGGAATGAAAATATCAGCAAATAAATCCAAAACCATGGCACTTAAAGGAATTAATCCAGTAAGCTCAAAAATAGTGTTAGATAACATAATAATTGAGCAGAAAACACACTTTAAGTATTTAGGATGCAATGTCTCGTACCAAGGGAAAGCTGATATAACAGAGAAAATAAATAAATTTAACTATATAACAGGCACAATAAAAAGAACATTAAAAATAAAGAAAGAAAGGACTCTATAATAAAAGTATACAAAACAATGGCAATAC
The DNA here is from genome assembly GCA_030765055.1 of Mantis religiosa. Classification (NCBI taxonomy): domain Eukaryota; kingdom Metazoa; phylum Arthropoda; class Insecta; order Mantodea; family Mantidae; genus Mantis; species Mantis religiosa. The sequence continues at coordinate 37,425,598 of CM060959.1, forward strand.
GAACTCTGATCTATGGATCAGAAACATGGACACTAACAAAAAGAAATAGTGCGAGAATACAATCATCAGAAATGAAATTCATAAGAGCAATAGCTGGATATACCAAAATTGATAAAAAACATAGTCAGGATATTAGGACAGAATTAAAAGTAGAAGAAATAAACCATACTATTGAAAGAAATAGAAATTGTCACAATAATTTTGTGTTATGTTTGAAGTATGGAAACTTTATAAATTTATAAAAAATGATTATGTAAATATATTTAATATTATAAATATGTAAAAACGTATGTAATTGTGTGATTGGCCAAAGTAATAATTGTATGACGTACAATGACGTAATGTTGTGACGTGGTATTAAATCGGCCAATGACAAAATTAAGAGAGAAGTAACGATAGTTACGAAACATCAATAATCTTGAAGTAGAGAGAGATTTTTTGTTGTAATGGTGGAGTGTGATGAATAGTGGTGCAAGATCAAGAACATTTAGGTAATAGTTGGAATCTGTATAAGTATAAAAAAGTAAGAATTTATCGACATGTTGGAAGTGACTGGGATAGGAAGTTCAAGCAAAATGTAATCTAAATAATAAAATTAAATAGTTACAGAATTTGACTTCTCCGAAACTTTATTCCGAACCACGCCTGAAAAACAGATGTCTCATGACTCTTATTTAGAATAATATGATACAATTAGTGACCAGAGGAAATAGATAGCCGCAAAAACTCAAACGAGAAGAGAAAGAATTGTGCGTCCAACATAGAAATCCTGTCCCAAATGGCGCCCAACGTTGGGCTGATAAAGATGGGGGCAAATTAACGACGAATGGTCACAAATTCCTGTCCCAAAATCAATGGAAAGAACAAGTTCAGAAAATAAATAAAAACAGAAAACCAAAAATAGCCTAAAACTATAAACCTTTAGGAGGAGGAAACCAGGTAAGACCGAAGAAAAGATGGGCAGACCAATTTGGAGCCGGAACGGGTTAAATAATCCAGAGCCGTGAGGAAGAGGAAGAAGAGGAAGAGGAAGAAGAGGAAGAGGAAGAAGAGGAGGAGGAAGAAGAGGAGGAGGGAGAAGAAGAGGAGGAAGAAGAGGAAGAGGAAGAAGAGGAAGAAGAGGAAGAGGAAGAAGAGGAAGAAGAGGAAGAGGAAGAGGAAGAAGAGGAAGAGGAAGAGGAAGAAGAGAAAGAGGAAGAAGAAGAAGAGGAAGAAGAGGAAGAAGAGGAAGAAGAGGAAGAAGAGGAAGAAGAGGAAGAAGAGGAAGAAGAGGAAGAAGGAGAAGAAGAAGAACGAGAAGAGGAAGAACGAGAAGAAGAGGAAGAACGAGAAGAAGAGGAAGAACGAGAAGAAGAGGAAGAACGAGAAGAAGAGGAAGAACGAGAAGAAGAAGAAGAAGAACGAGAAGAAGAAGAAGAAGAAGAACGAGAAGAAGAAGAAGAACGAGAAGAAGAAGAAGAAGAAGAAGAAGAAGAAGAAGAAGAAGAAGAAGAAGAAGAAGAAGAAGAAGAAGAAGAAGAAGAAGAAGAAGAAGAAGAAGAAGAAGAAGAAGAAGAAGAAGAAGAAGAAGAAGAAGAAGAAGAACGAGAAGAAGAACGAGGAGAAGAAGAAGAACGAGAAGAAGAAGAACGAGAAGAAGAACGAGAACGAGAAGAAGAACGAGAACGAGAACGAGAACGAGAGCGAGAGCGAGAGCGAGAGCAAGAGCAAGAGCAAGAGCAAGAGCAAGAGCAAGAGCAACAACAAGAGCAACAACAAGAACAAGAACAAGAACAAGAACAAGAACAAGAACAAGAACAAGAACAAGAGCAAGAGCAAGAGCAAGAGCAAGAGCAAGAGCAAGAGCAAGAGCAAGAGCAAGAGCAAGAACAAGAACAAGAACAAGAACAAGAACAAGAACAAGAACAAGAACAAGAACAAGAAGAAGAAGAAGAAGAAGAAGAAGAAGAAGAAGAAGAAGAAGAAGAAGAAGAAGAAGAAGAAGAAGAAGAAGAAGAAGAAGAAGAAGGTTTGCACGAAATAACCTACAGAGGGATCTTAAAATGAATACGGCAGCTGAAGAACTTAGAAAGGCAGCCAGCAAACATTTGAGAAGAGTGCAACACGTAAATACCAAAATGGTGAAAGTGTTAAGTGAGTGTCAGGTGAGACGATTGAGACTTGTCAAGGGACCACAAGATACAGTGTGTGTAATGATACGGGAGTCCTCACTGGAGGACCATCCATTAACAGTGAATTTTATATCAAATGAATATTACTAGATGAGCATATGCTCAGTTGTAATTAATCTAATTTATTAAATTTAAAAAAAATTAGAATGGAGAATATCAATTAGAAAGAAGAATTAACAATTTCTACATAATCATTTTGCTTTCTTGCTGTTACATCAAAAAGAAAGGGTTACAATTCTGAGTTTAGTAGTAATAAGTAATTTCGGTATACAGAGGGATAATCCTACTGGAGCCTTGTTTAGAAGATAACTAGGCAACCACGAAGCCATGTACATTTAGATGCCAATGTTGATACTTATGCCACTACGTGCGCGAAATGTCCTGCCTCTAATATAATAAACGTTGGTTAAACAACTTTATGTACAATGCTCGGTATGGTGAAATGACTCCTGACTTTACATATTTTTCTGTTCAAGAAACTACCCAGTTTTACATGTGGCCAGTAACGTTTTGGGCCATACCATTTCTGTAATGTCCTTAAGAGCACGTGGTAAAATACATTAGCATTATCTTAATTACCATCACTAAACTCGCGGCTGGGTATAGAAGCTCTGTTACGGTGTAGAGGTTGTAATGCACGTTTCTGAGACCATTTCATAACTGCATAATATACTCTGTGCTTTAAATCAACAGAATATGTTCTGACTCTACCATACTCCAGCCATTGGTAATTCGTACTCACAACTCTGGTGAGGTAAACATTCTAACACAATGGTTTGATTAATAAGGTAAAGTAATATAAATATCGATTTTAAATTTAAATATTGTTCATCTGTTTATTTAACACACATTGCATTTTGAAATGTCTAGAAAATTTAGGTTAATATAAACTAAACTCACAGTTTATTTTTGAATATCAGATAGTTTGTAGTTTAAGTACAAGGCGAGGCATGTGAAAATAGGCTGCAGACCAGAAATGTGTCTTGAATGAAAAGAAAAGCAACGTTGAGAAGATCCCAAATTTATTTTGAGATAAACTGTGTGAAAAACATTATTACGAGGCGTGTCTGTAAAATAAAGTCCCCAATATTATTTAATATAGGAAACATGTTTATTGTCAATTAATATTACATTCATGATTGGCCGGAACTTATAGCTATTTTTCTACGCAATGGCCATTGCGATCGATGCACTTCTGCATACGCCGTGGCAGTTTTTGTATAACCTTGTCATAGCACTCTCCCGCCAAGTTGCGCAGGTAGCGCTCAACCTCGTTTTTCAAATCATCGTCGGTCTGGAAATGTGTTCCACCCAGGTGTGACTTCAACTCAAGAAACAGATGATAATCACTAGTTGCTAAGTCTGGACTTTAGGGGAGAGCGGTGTGGCTGTCCTATCCGAACTGGGCCAGGTGATCATCTTTTGAATGTGCAGTATGCAAATGTTCGGTCAAAATCTTGTCAATCGTAGTCTTACTAACTTCAGGGATAAGTTCGCACAGCTTGCTAACTGTCACACGCCGAACTTAAGAATTTCTTGCTACACTTTTGTAATTGTTTCGGCTGAAACCGAAGGCCGACCAGAACGCTGTTTGTAATGGACGTCTGTGCGTCTGTCTTTGAACTGTCTGACCCACTTTCGTGGACGTTTTTGACGTTCATACACTTTGTCCTATAGACTTCGCATAACTGAGGTTCGAGATGTCTAAACGGCGGGTCGCCAGCTCCGGTACTTTCGGAGCTATTCGAGGTCAAAGTTGGCGAAAAACCCGGAAAACTTCAAACGTAAATTCCGGGCGCGCCGTTGGTGGAAAGTATGTCAAACGACTCACCAAATTGTAGCTCTGGTGGAGGAGATTCGAATGCTCTGTCGTCTTAGGCCTCTCAGATCAACGGTTTACAAGCTACGGCTTGCCGAAAATTGGGGTCTCGTTAACCGTTGGTCCTACGTGGACGGTGCACAGGATGAAAGTTTTGTTATGAATGCCCGATGCCTACGGACTTTCGATCTCTTGGATCGGAGCATTGGTTCGACTACAAATCCGGAAAAACGATTTTGGCGGTTTTTCGGGACTGGAGGGCAGACGGTCGGAGCTAGCGGCTCGGTTAAACCTCGTGCAGGTCCGCCTTAAAATTCGTCACCGTCCGGTACCGGCTACAGCCTTATAGCTGCCATAGTCTGGGAGAAAAGCGGCGAAAACCACGAAAATTGGCAGATTTCCAAATTCTAAGTCCGTTAAAAATTTTTTTTTTTATTTTTTTAATGCGGTCGGTACCCCGTATTTTGGGACGCTGATTACTCTAAAGTGTCTGGTTCCTCCGTACCTCCCTTAGTTTAGGCGCTACGGGCGAAAAACCGTCCAAAATAGTGCCTCGGCGCCCCTAGCGGCGGCGGTTGGAGTTACTACCCGACCGTCTGCTAGCCATAGGTAGATCTCGGGACGGCGCATCCAGCGGTGCAAGAATCGTCTCGATATCTCCAGTAGTTGAAGAGAAAATCGCGAAAAACCGGTTCTCGGTAAGCGAAAAAATTACAAGTCCAACTTTTAGCGTGTGAAAACGTTTCGGGGCGCCGCGGCGCCGTCCTTAGGTCTAGTAGGGAAATATGTACATTCAGGTCGGTAGTACTCCGGCCGCGCTATCCAGCGGCGCAACCGTCTCCCCTCTAACGCTAACGGCTCGAGAGCTATTAGCGTTTGAAGATTATTGGAAATTTAGTTTTTGACCGGAGCGCTTTGGTGTTTATTACCAAAACGGTAGATCTTGGCACGCGCAGTAGAGCGGTACAACCGCTCGAATGTTGGCTGGACCAAGACCAGAAGATCCGTGGTTCATGGCATTGAATCTTTCACTCTGACTCTATCTTTCCATACTTTAGCATACACACGGCCAGTGTGAAAGAACAATTAATTTCCAAATAGCCATTACTTTAATTGAAGATACTAAACTATAAGAAAACGTAATTAATATTGTTTACTCTAACAAATGTACTTTTAAGATTCATATTTACCTTTACGTCAAACTTTACGACAATCGCAACACAGTATGATCCGTTTTACTTGCTACATCGTTTACAATGTATTTCTTTCCGTCTTGGTCTGCTAGTCAGTGGCGAGGCTTTGGCACCGACGGATTCCCAATAATTTCAGGAGAAACAGATCAAATACAAGAAAATTCAGGCCATGCTATTTATTTGTTCTAGATAAATTTTCAAAATACATTGACGAACATCAGCGGTTCTGCGGGCAATTTCACAGCTGCTTAGATTCTAGCTCATTCAACTCTGTATTTACGCATTCGTAACCTTGAATACCGTGCTTCCTAGTTTTCCGGAAGCAATCGTGACTCTTCGATAGTTAGGAGGCACTGAGAGATTCTGTAGCGTGTGAAGATAAGTTCATTTTTTGTGTAATGTGTCACTTTTAAATACAACTGTAAGTATATTTCAGTAGCATATGCGACTACCAACAATTTATACTGAAATTGTTCTGTTTCAAAATTGTAAATGTTTAGTAAATATCGCTGTACTATTGGAAATATAAAAGTGAATGTCGTTATTTGTACTTGAGCTAGCTGTGCAGTTAGTTGTCGTTTGTGTTTTAGTGCAGTTACGGTTCTGCTTGTCCTCCAACCTCCGCCATGAAGTTTGATTGTAGAGGGATGATGCCGGGAGAAAGCATTTGCTCTCCCGATTCCAAAAATTAAACTATCACACAGGAGTCAACCCAATCGAAGTGCAATGAATTGGCCTCATCCTGGGATAGAGATATCCTTCACTGTCATAGTCATACGACTTCATTGAACAGGCGCTAGCCCAGTTTTAAATCTTGGTCGGAGACTGCTGTTCAAACATTCAAAACAATGCGAGCCTTTGAAATTGTAAATATCTTGTTGTGAGGTAAAAGACGACTTTATCCACTGCACATTATAATGTGCTTAACGAATTTAAAATTATTTGACAGCCAGTACGAAATACATCACCAAAAAGCGAATTACCCTATTAATACTACATTATGTTACTTCTGCTGCCATCTCGGTACTGAGTCTCGAAGCTCAGAAGGCGGTAGCTGCACGCTCTGGTGGTGGCTATGCTAATGTACAGATTCAGAGTTGTCGGAGAACCTAGAAGTCTGAATGTGTAACTTTAATATAGTAACAAGTGTAGAGGAGGTCATGTAACACATAATCTCGATCTATTCTTTCGAACGTATACAGTCATGCTTGTTGAAATTATTTCTTCTTCTTCTTCTTTTAATTAATTATCTGTTCGTTTGTCAATCGATATGTTTACTTGTGTAGTTATCATTATTGCCGCTAGGTGTAGGATGGTGTAATAGTAGTTTTGTGTTTAATACCAACCTCCGAGTTATAAACTAGGATAATTTAGTGCATTTTCTATTTATTGTGTTCTCCATCAGTATGGAATTATCTTTTTTGTGTTATGCAATTTGCTTTAGTCTGTATCAGGTTGTTCTATATTTCTGCGTATTGCGTAAACCTATAATAATGTGAAATAATTTGACAGTTTATGTACTTTTAGCTCATCGTCATTAATAACCCTCAATAAATGTGTCTTAACTTTTATATAAATAATATTGATATTCATCATTTAACAAAATTTAATCAAACTTTCTTCAAAATGCTATAAAATGCTAAATATCACTATCCCTACCTATTGTTTATTATGAAGCTTTACTAATTTGAGAACATGCCATTCTCTGTGTCCTAGCTGCAGCTGACATTGTACATATTTTAAGAATAAGTGAGAGAAAATCGCGAAAAACCGGTTCCCGATCTCCGAAAAAATTACAAGTCCAACTTTTATCATGAACGGACACTACGGGACGCTATAGCGCCGTCGTTAAGCGTAGCGCCCCGATGGATACGTGCACACTTGTAGTACTCGGGCCGCGCTATCCGATGGTGTAACAACGGGAGTTTAGGAGAAAATGGCGGACGACCGGCGGCAAAAAGTTTCAATCGCGCCGCACGGCTAAACGGTAAGTCGGACGACGAACTTGAAGATAAAGTCAAATGTGCGGCCGGGGAGTCCGCTTCTTCTGTACTGAGCGGATTTTCGATGGAGGCCCTGGTTTAAGAGAAAAACGCGTTTAAAGTTTTGAAAAAAACCGGAACTACAAAAAAATGCTTTATTTGACTTTAAAAAGTGGCCGAAGGCGGAAGTGATAGGAAGCTCCATCGCAAACGGCTGCCCAGCCAAGACTAATGGTTGCAACGGGTTTGCTGTGGTGAGGATTTGAAGGGGTGAAACCAAGCTACACGCCGGTGTTGCCGGATCTCGCTAATAGCGTTCCTCACGGCTCCAGCGCCTCGGAGACCTTATTTTAGGGACACGCTTCATATTAATTACCACTAATATTAATTAATTATTATTAAAGGCTGGAGATATATACGCTCGTAAGCGATACAAGTTAGCTGGACATAGAGTTTGAATGTCAGATGTACGGCACGACCATCAAATTGCAAACCTCGATAACAACGTAACGTAGTACTCTGCGAACTATTGTTGCAAATGTATGCATATGAAAGGGCAAAGGTGTACTACAGAGCGTTTGAAATTTTACAGGACTCAAACTTTGAGAAATTGTGGGCATTTGGATGAGTTGGCAAGCTCTGCATGATTAGCTGTAGCCTCAAAAAACGCCTCTGCACTATTTTAGATACTATTTTTATACTTTAGCTCTTGCGTTGTTCGGAGTGGCATATGAATCGCAGTCGTGGACAATGACTTTTACGAGAGTAGAACGTGTTGCTATGCTGGAAGCATATTTTGAGTTCAAAGATGTATGAAAGATGTTTAGATAGAGGGAGAAGGCTGTTTCCAAATGATCCGACATTTGGTAAGTACCGTTTGCGAGCTTGTGCGCCGATTTCATGAGACAGGATCCGTGGTTAATAGAGGACAAAGTGGTAGGCCCAAGGAAGTCATAGAAGTTTTCTTTCATTATATTTAACAGCGTCTTGTTACCTCGCCACGAAGATAGTAAGACTTTTGATACAACAAATTGGATCATTAGTTGGCTCTACATATAAAGCCCTAAAGGTGGCCAAACTGTACTCGTATTATGTCAAATTTGACCAGCAGTCGCAGCCGCCTGATCTAGGGAAACGTTGCCATTAGTGCCAGTGGTTTCGTTTTTCACACGCAAGAATGTAGCCATTCTGTATAAGACCTTCTTACGGATGAGGCGTGGGTTCCACTTAAATGGCTACATTAACTCCCAGAACACTAGATTTTGGACAACTGAAGATCCGTATGTCTTTCACGAAAAACAGCTTCATTCAGCACAAGTTGGAAACAGTCGATGGTGTCGTGTACAAAGATATTATGCAGCAGTTCGCCGTTAAGCTGGAATAGGATGAACGTGACAATTGGTTTCGGCAAGATGGTGCCACTTTTCATAATGTTAACGAGACCATGGAGATGTTAAGAGGATTTAAAAATGTATGGCCTCCAAGTTCTTCAGATTTAACATATCCAAATTTCTTTCTGTGGAGCTACTTAAGGGGAAAAGTGCACAGTGGCAACCCAAACTCACTAGAAGTACTGAAAAATGCAATTTCTAACTCTATTGCTGAAATAACACCAGCAACATTAAAAAAAGTGTCACGGAACATGTGTCGTCGAGTGGAATTGTGTCATTTTCAGCACTTGCTACAAAAATTTAACATGAAAAATGTTATGCAACATGTGTCATGTGTCATGTGTTTTGAAGAAAAATAATAAAAAATAATAATTCCCGGGTTTGCAGCCAAGTGATGTTTCCTTCTACCAAGCTTTCAGCCATTTTAACTCCGTGGCCTTCTTCAGGGATATGTCGTTTTGGGCAACCTAGTTCCTATTTTATAACCTAAAATATACCTTATGATTGGTTCGGTCGGTGTGAACAATCAGGTGTCGTTATTTCTTCCCTTGTCTCGGGCTCTTGTCTTGTCATTGGCCCAGTGTAAGTTGTGGGAGGGGCTGTTTTCTCAGAGCTCCGTGTTGCGTAAACTTCTCCGTTGGTATATGAAAATAATCACTGTTCTCAGCAGCTGCTATGAAATGGGACGTCACGAAAGTATTGAGTGCAAAATAGTTTCTGACATACTTATTGTTCTAAGAGGCTGCAGAATTCTAAAATATAGGATTCAGGTATGTAAAGGTATGTGCAACAAACATGCATACTTTTATGTCAAATAAAACTGGATCGAAAAATAATAAAACCTGAGTGCGGGAACTTTACGAACACCCTGTATAACGCGACTGTTTAGTTTCCTCTTGCAATTCATAGTAGTAATTGTCGGGCTATACCTACCTGTAGTCATTCACATGCACGAGGGATAACAGTACAGTCCATGTGCAGTATACCTACGGAAAAGTTCACACGCCTCCGGTCTTTAATAACATAGGGCAACAATGAAAATGTTTCGGGCTTATAAATAGTGAACTTACATATATTTCCATCTGCTGAATTGAATAATCACCATAAAAATTATAGATTAGCTGTTGTTTTGAAGATAAAGTGACATTTCCTTTTTAGAGTGAAGATTTTAAATTGGGGGTGAATTTTTGTGGGGAGTTGGCACACCTGTCCAATAACAAAACAAATTCAGGCAGAAATTTTGGAAATTAAGTGATGCAAAAGTTATGGAAGGCATTTTTGTCGGACCACAAATAAGAGAACTTATAAAGAATTCTGCATTTGACCAAATTTTAGAGGGGAAAGAAAAGGAAGCTTGGGAAGCCTTCAAGGGTGTTTTTCATGGACTTTTAGGCAACAAAACAGATGACAAACACAAGCATTTGGTGACAGTGCTCCTGCAAAAAGAACCACAACCTTGGATGCAACATGTGCCTTAAGATCCATTTTCTCCACTCCCACCTAGACCTTTTCCCTCCTAGTTGTGGAGCTGTTAGTGATGAACATGGGGAGAGATTCCATCAGGACATTTCTGTTATGGAAAAAAGATATCAGGGCCGTTGGAATGAAGTAATGCTTGCGGACCACTGTTGGTCTTTGTATAGGGATTCTGCGGAACTCCATCACAAGAGGCAAGCTGAAAGACGTTAAAGTCAGTAGGCCACCACATGATTCTATTCAGACACGACTATCTGTGAAGTATTTTTAGAGTAATTTAGAACTCCTAGCATGTAATTACCAGTTAAAAAAATCAAATGAACTTTCATTGCTCTTGGCATCCATGTAATTAAAATGTTTCCTTTTCTGTCAATCCGTTAATATGTAATACTTCCACCTTTTGTTTTTCATAGAAAATAGCCCTCCTCGGTAGCATGGTGGAAGCATGTCTGCCTGATGTTCAAGAGGTCCCGAGTTCGAATCTCGGTCAGGATGAGTTACCTGGATAAGTTTTAACGGGGTTTTCCATTATCCTTCAAGACGAATGTCGGGTAACTCTAAGCTCCATGGACCCTGGACTCATTTGAGCACCATTTCACCCAATTCAATCACCGTCCGATAGCGTTGGGGCGGACGTAAATTTAAAAAAAAAAATAATTGAAACTATAGCTAATAAATTTTTTTCATTGTCATATTTGCTTTTCTCAACCCAAAATTAGTAGGAATTGTCTCATGAAGTGCTCGATGATGTAAATGTCATTAACGCACTCAAATTATGTCAAAAACACGTTTTTGGAGTAAATTATTTCGAGATGACATCGTTATTGGTTTGAACTTTCAACTACTTACTGATTTATCGAATGGGAAAGGTAAGTAGATCTTTTTCTCGTAGTAATGTGCTTCAAAGACATCAGGAAGCGGCAATCTCTCTAAAAATCTATTACTCTATTTACTGTACCGCAAAACGAAATGATAAAATTTATGTGGAAAATTTACTGGAGATGTAAAGCAACACTTAACTTAGAGTCGCGTTCGATGTATAGTAGCAGATCCAGTAAAGAGACCACGAGGCAACTCAGGCACGTTGAATGAAACCCTGCGGTTTGCAGATCCAACATGGCTACTTCTCAGAAATAGCCAGGAAGCTCGATATGGTTTAAACGGCTTACATCTGCATGCACATCGTGTTCCTCGTAAGTTGCAAAAGGATGAAAGTAAACGTCCCTGCAACAAATGACACCACTTCACGACAAGAGCTCTTGCCTTCACTTCATTGTGACATCACGTGAGAGTCTTCCATTCGAGTTCACTTGTGTTCTGCTTCCTCCATTTGTGTAACAGTCCTCGTGTTGAGAATGTTTACATGGACAGGTACTTTGTGCATGGCGTAGAATCATCCGCTTAGCGTTTGTAGTTACATCAAACTAATTACAAGCATATTGTGTTTCACTACACAAGTGCTTTCTCGTTTCTAATGGAAAATCTAAAATTTGAACGCAGCGACAATGAAGTGGGTCGGAAGAAGCTAGGAATGATTACCTATTTATAACTTGACCAATACTTAAGGCTACCCATTTCTAAATTTGGTAAACGTTTACGAAAGATTAAAAATCTTGTATCCTTAGCTTCAGTTTCTCACAGATCTCTTAGAGCTTCAATGTCCAGTCGTTCAAATGCCCTAATGGCCTGTATTTTTTTTAAATGTTTTTATTTTTCTTAAAATTTTGCACTTTGTAACCTATATTATTGAAATGTGCGAAAATTAAAAGCCAGTGCACTCAAAAATATTAAGAAATTTTAGGTACATTTTTGAGCTGCCCAATTTATGGCATGTATGATTTATATGCCATATATCACACAAACTATTACACGAAATTATAATAAATATAATAAAATGTATTTTGTTTTATCATGCAATCATAAAATATATATTTGATAATTTAAACTTTCGGAATGGAATTTTTTTAGTGAAATGCAATACTTCCCAATAAGAGAACAAATACAGGACCATAATACAGAATGTTACAAGAAGGTACGGCCAAACTTTCAGGAAAAATTCCTCACACACAAAGAAATATAATATGTTATGCGGACATGTGTCCGGAATCGCCTAATTTCCATGTTAGAGCTCATTTTATTACTTCTCTTCAAATAACATTAATCATGGAACGGAAACACACGACAACAGAACGTACCAGCGTGACTTCAAACACTTTGTTACAGGAAATGTTCAAAATGTCCTCCGTTAGCGAGGTTGCATGCATCCATCTTCCGTCGCATGGAATCCCTGATGCGCTGATGCAGCCCTGGAGAAAGGCCTATTGTATCACAGCCGTCCACAATACGAGCACGAAGAGCCTCTACATTTGGTACCGGGGTTGCGTAGACAAGAGTTTTCAAATGCCCCCATAAATGAAAGTCAAGAGGGTTGAGGTCAGGAGAGCGTGGAGGCCATGGAATTGGTCCACCTCTATTAATCCATTGGTCACCGAATCTGTATTTGAGAAGCGTACGAACACTTCGACTGAAATTGTGCAGGAGCTCCATCGTGCATGAACCACATGTTGTGTCGTACTTGTAAAGGCACATCTTCCAGAAGTACATGTAGAGTATCCCGTATGAAATCATGATAACGTGCTCCATTGAGCATAGGTGGAAGAACATGAGGCTTTATCAAGACTCCACCAACAATTCCTGCCCAAACGTTCAGAGAAAATCTGTGTTGATGACGTAATGGTACATTTGCGTGCGGATTCTCGTCAACCCACACATGTTGATTGTTAAAATTTACAATTTCATCACGTTAGAATGAAGCCTCGTCCGTAAAGAGAACATTTGGACTGAAATGAGGATTGGCACATTGTTGGAAGGAACCATTCGCAGAAGTGTACCCGTGAAAGGCCAATCAGCTGCTGATAGTGCCTGCACACGCTGCACATGGTACGGAAACAACTTGTTCTCCCGTAGCACTCTGCATACGTTACCTTGTACAGCAGCAACTTCTCTGACGCTGAAATTAGGGTTATCGTCAACTGCACGAAGAATTGTCTCGTCCATTGCAGGCGTCCTCGTCGTTCTAGGTCTTCCCCAGTCGTGAGTCATTGGCTGGAATGTTCCGTGCTCCCTAAGACTTCGACCAATTGCTTCGAACGCCTTCCTGTCGGGACACCTTCGTTCTGGAAATCTGTCTCGATACAAACGTACCACGCCACGGCTATTGCCCCGCGCTAATCCAGACTTCAAATGGGCATCTGCCAACTCCGCATTTGTAAACATTGCACTGACTGCAAAACAACGTTCGGGATGAACACTAACCAGTTGATGCTACGTACTGGTCTGTGTGATGCTAGTACTGTAGAGCAATGAGTCGCATGTCAACACAAGCACTGCAGTCAACATTACCTTCCTTCAATTGGGCCAACTGGCGGTGAATAGAGGAAGTACGGTACATACAAACGAAACAATGGGGTATTTTGACAATTGTCTGCACGAACAATTATACTCAACGGAAGCAGTATGGGTGCAGTCAGTGGGGCACAGTGACTGCAAACATTACGGAAGCTTCACTTAGTTTTTTAAGAACAATATCTGATCCATACTGAAGATGGCTATTTGTACACTCTCACAGTTATGTTTAATGTTGGATCCATTCTCTTGAAATATTACAGCTGGCCGACACCGAACCCCTAGGATTTAGCCATATCAACATCCAGATATGGCATCGGAAAAGAAAGAATCAGGAGTCGGGTGAGGATAGGCGATAGTACATCCGATGTTGTTACTACCTCCCATAGATGGTGTACTGCAGCACCAATTGTACCATCTTGTGAGTACGCTTGTGGACATCAGTAAACAACATGAAATCAGAAAATCACGGGCAAATGTGGACTGTGTGATTTGTCTGGAAGAAAGCAGTGACTGCTTCAGACATCCACAAGAGGTTAGTGGCCATATGTGGGGAATCTGCACCAAGTCCGTGTTTTGTTGGTTGTCCGAATTCACAGACGCCAAGGATTGTAATGAAGAACACTAAAGCACTGGACGTATAGGAACTGCATGCAAACCAAGCAACATCCAGCTTGACAATGATCTGATATTGGAGAACACGCGAATTACATTTGATGAATTAGTGCAGGCGACAGGTCTATCACCGGGAACCTTCCACGGTGATAAACCACGCCATATCCCATGAAGATTCGATGATAAAATATGTGCGTGCACAATGTGTGCGCATACCCTCATGCGCAGAAATAGAAACGTGTGAAGGTATGCCAATAAGAGGGCTGTTCAGTAAAGAATGATAATAATCTTTTTACGGCCATAACGTTTCGCACTAAAATTCATTCTTCTTATATTCTGTTACCTTAATGTGAAACAAACGCGCCGCAGTAGATTCATTGTTGGAACCGCTGGTTCCGGCCTGGTAGAACCAGACAAGTTCAGACATAGTCAATGTCACCTAACGCTGCAATGGAGGTAACATGCAGATAAAGCTGGTCTTAGAGGAAGATCGAAGTTTCTTTCAAACGTAATCACTGCTGGTGAAACTTGGCTACATTATTTTGATCCTGAGAGCAAGCAACAAAGCTCAATGTGGAAATTTTCTTCATCACCAACCCCCCAAAATGCAAAAGTGGTTGCTTCTGCATTCTTTGTTGTTCATGGAATTATTTATCAGCATGTTGTACCTGCACACACATCAGTAATTAGACAATACTACAGGGATGTCGTGAAAACATTGCAAGTCCATATCAGGTGCAAAAGGCTATCTTTCCACGAAGCAGGCTAGATGCTGCACCACGATAATTCGCGGCTGCATATTGCCAATGTTGTTGCTGAATGTTTTGCAAAAATCAACGTGAAGTGCTTCCCTCATCGTCCCTATAGTCCAGATTTAGCCCCAAGTAACTCTTTTCTATTCCGTAACTTGAAGAAACGCCTTCGTGGGTGGCATTATCCATCATCAGAAGCAGTGCCGAAGGCTGTGGAGGCGATATTGAAGGATCTCTCAAAAATGGGTTCCAGCATGTCTTTAAAGACTGGCAAAATCGCTGGGACAATTACATCGCATTCAGGGGAAACTATTCTGAGAAGGACAAACAAAATTATGAGGATGAGTAAAGGTACGTTGTCAAAAGAAATTGTGATTATTCTTTATTGAAAAGCCGTCGTAGTTGCTGCAACAATATAGTGCAGATCCAGAGGAATTCTTTGTGAAACTGGTCATCGTAGACGAGTCCTGGTTCTTCCGCGACACTTGGGCAAAGAAACGTCAGTTAATGGAGTGGAAGCATGCTGCGAGCCCTAGTCCCAAGAAGTCCTGACCCGGACTACTCGTCCGGAAACACATGGTAACTGTGTTCTGGGATCAGGAAAGGATAGCTGGTAGATTGGCTCCCTCCCTAGTGGTACTGCAATTCACTACAACTCCGCGGACACGGTAAACAACGCAGCCATCAACTATTGGTCCGTGATTTTTTTCTCCAAGACAGTGCACGACCACATGCCAGTCGTCAGACCTGCAATGTTATCTGAAAGAGTTTGTTTAATATATGGTTCCTGTATATATGTATTATGCACAAATATAACTGACAGTTAGCGGAAAGATAACTGATAGATAGCGCAGTGTGGAGGTAAAAGCACGTGTCATTAATGCTAGTGGTGGGCGCTAGGATAGCGTTAGTCAAGTAAAATTAGTGTGTACATTGTTAGTACTGCACGTAAGCTGTGTCTAGTATGAGGTTAATTTTAAGTTGAATTTGTTCGCATAAGATTGAACATAACCATTATTTATAGCGATATGTCGTGTAAGTGTGGGGTGAGGGGGTTGCCTCCCCGCCAGAGCCGCCTTGACTGAGAGCAAGGACTTTGTGTACTGCCAAATGTCAAACCTGACCGTAAAACAGCTAGAGAAGGTTTGACAACTGCTGAAACGATACTAGCGTGCCCTCAGCCAAGCGACTGCCCCCACAACGTCCGAGTGCTCTAACACATCGACAGCGGAGACACCCGGCCTATTCGAAAATCATCCAGACGCGTTCCGCTGGCCAAAGAAGCGACGGTACGGGACAAACCAGATTTCGGAATCTACGTAACCCAAGCAGTGAAAATATTGATGTCTCTGTAATACTGAAATAAGTCCAATAAAATATTTATTCATAGAAATTTTATAGTCTAAAGTGCTGTAAATTTCCTACTTCTTATGATTTCAATAGTACATAATATAATAAAGAAGTTGAACCAGATGAAGACTTTAAATGATGTCTTCGGCGCTTTTTTGACTTTAATATCTCAGAAATATGATATCTTTATCAAAATAATATAGGATGTGATCTTTGATTTCAAATTTATAGCAGCGCTTCATTCTTAAGCTTTTTCCATAGCGGGAATCGTTTCTCGAACAATCTAGGGGGTTAAGCCCCACTCATAAAAGTTGCTCTACTGCTTGTCAATAAAGCATTGTATTGAGCTCAGCTAGGAGGTTTGTGGCTGAATACAAAGCAGTTTAGTTACCAGCGTGAGAAAGAGACCTTACTCTTTCATTATGGTCCCCATCGTCTGTAGATTCAAAGGTCACCGAGAGTTCAGACTCAAATAGCGGAACAAATCTAGATATTTAAATGGGTGGTATATAAATAAATGTTAATGTGGTCACTAGAATATACAAACAGCGGGAGCATGCAACAGAGAAAGAAATTTTAGTTACCGTCATCTGGGGTGACTTTGTGTCACTTTGCTGAATTTTTTAGAAATCTCTCCTTCAAATTTAAAGTTAATAAAGAAACGCTTACTTTATAACATAGCAGCATAAACATCAACCTTGTACTGCAATCAAGTTATTCTTTGATGTTAACTGGTTTCCAAAAGGCCATTCAAAATGGCCCAATGTCACTTCATTAGGTGGGGTGACTTTGTGCCACTTAAAAGTTCAGTACTATTCAAAGTGAGAAGCTTGTCATGCCCTATGTCATCCCATGTAATGGGAGTATTTGTCCCAATAAGAATATAATATAAAATTTTCATCTCAAATTATTGCTCTTTATGGTTGCCAAAACTTTCGAACTGCACTTCGTTTGAATTTCAAAACTTTTATACTTTTTCCCCATCTTTTTTCTTCTGTTCTTCTGTGTTTTTTGTTTTTTTGCATTTGAGAAATGTCATACAATTCTTGGACATTTTTACAGGTAGCTCAATTTTCCTGACTTCTCTTTACATTCATAGTCTATTTCGCCTTTCTGATCAGGCCACACCCACAGATATCAACTCCTTTGAATGACACTACCTCTCGCATCCTGTTCATCCATTGCTATAACTCTTATTGGAAGGAACTCCCTCTAATACTGCACAACGAGGAAATCATCAACCAACAAGTTTCTGAGATTTAGTGCTGATGCGACTTTCTCATTTACCGGAGATGAACGATCTTCACTGTCATCAAAGGAAAATGGACTGTTGGAGCTCTCCTGATAATGTATGGTGACCTCATCATCACTGCTGCTGTCAAGATCTGAAATTCTGGCATTCTTGAATTTCTTTTTGTTGTAGACTTTGATGTTGATGGTCCAGAAAACACCTTTGGTCCACCTGCTGGGACGGAATGCTTATTCTATAATTTTAGCATCAGTTTTTTCCTATGAATATTTTTGCAGCAGAGCGTATTGACAGACGTTTTTTATCTAATTTGTTTTAGAGGGTTCTTTAATGTAGATTCGCTGTAATTGTGATATGGCCGGCTTCCAGCCTCCCTTCGGTGTGTTATTGGCATTTTGTCTATGGCAATTTACTATCGGAATCTGTAATGAAAGTAAGGCAGTCTGTAGTAAAATATTGGGGAGGAGATCCATCTCCTTCAGCTGCCATGGTGCGGGCGCTGCGGACCTTTAGCACTCGTAGTACCTCTGACGTTACTAGAGGAACCTCGGGTTCCTCCCTGAATGTGAGTTGTTCGCATTGGGTTGGACTCGAGGGGGCAGTGTTTCCCGATACCCGTGGGAGATCGGGTACGTCTCAGGACGGGGTTGAGGGAAGCCATATATTCCCGCGTTCTGGCCAGCATAGCTAGTAGTAGGTGTGCTAGATCACAAGACGGCACTACCGAGGTTGATCGGTAGCCTTCCCCTTCGGGGTTGGCGCGCGTAAGTGGCGTATGCAGTTCCATCCCGTCTTGAGTCCACAGGACCAGATGAGAGGACTTGTTACTCTCTAGATCTTGCCCTATGGAAAGCATCACAGAGGTACAGGGCGCCCTTCGGTGACACCTCGGTAATCCTCCCTGGTAGAGAGGGGGGTTGGTCTTCACTTTGTGTGGACTCCCCTGGTAGGTACCCTCGCTAACAACAATGTAGTAAAATACTAATATTATATTAGTATTATTAGTATGATTATTATATTACATTATTATATTATTTAGTATTATTTCCTCTGATATTACTGAGTAATCTGATTTCGTCGAAACGCCTAACGACTATAGTTACACCGACATACTAATTACTCTTCTGAAGCATAGGCACACAATTTTTTTTTTCTAATACGTTCTTGTCCCTTTAGAAAATAACAGCACATGTTTCAGGTGAAGGTAGCAACTTTCTTTCAACAAAATATTTCTTATTTTATATATCAACTCACATTGTGAAGTCTTCTCTCTCTCTCTCTGTCTCTCTTTCTTTCTCAATCGTGCTTAAAAAGTTAAAGTGATAATCCTAAGAACATTAGTTAATGTGATGTATCCTTTAATCCCGCTGTAACTGGGCTTATGTCCCAGAATATACCTAAATCTGATAATAAAAGTGTACGTTAAAAGGATTTACACACGGCTCTACTGAATGCACCATAACATGTTGCCAGCTTTACTCTTACTTTTACATGCATTTAATTAACATGTATCATTGTATAAAACCGAGTTACCAGGTGGAAAAGGACTTTAACCCTCCCAGCTACAAGTCTGCCATATGAATATATCCAAGCATGATTTTCTTTCCGGCGATATTATTTCAATATTCAGGTAAACTAAATATAGATCTATAAGGACTACTAACACATGGCATTTTCAAACAGATTGTGGACTGTATAAAAGATATTTATAAACATATAATATTGTGCTTCATATTGACTGGGAATCCAGCGATTACACTGGGCGACAAGTAATAAATTTTTAATGTTTCGAACACTTCATGAGGCAATTCCTACTAATTTTGGGTTGAGAAAACCAAATATGACAATGAAAACTTTTTATTAACTCTAATTTCTATGATATACTTAAGGTGGGGTTGTTATATATTAATGGATTGAGAGAAAATGATACATTTTAATTACATACATGCTAACAACAATGAAAGTGCATTCGATTTTCTTAACTTGTAATTACATGCTATGAGTTCAAAATTCCTGGAGAAACACTTCGCAGATAGTCGTGTCTTAAGAGAATCATGTGGTGGCCTATTGACTTCGTCGTATTTTAGCTTGCCTCTTGTGATGGAGTTCCGCAGAATCCCTATACAAACACCAACAGTAATCCGCAAGCGTTACTTCATTCCAACGACCCTGATATCTTTGTTCCATAAAAGAAATGTCCCGATGGAATCTCTCCCCATGTTCATCACTAACAGCTCCTCAACTAGGAGAGAAAAAGTCTAGGTGGGAGTAGAGAAAATGGATCTTAAGGGACATATTGTATCCAAGGTTACGGTATTTTGGCAGGATCACTGTCACCAAATGCTTGTAGTCGTCATCTCTTTTGTTGCCTAAAACTCCATGAATAACACCGTTGAAGCCTTCCCAAGCTTCCTTTTCTTTCCCCTCCAAAGGTTGATCAAACGCAGGATCGTTTACAAGTTCTCTTATTTGTGGTCCGACAAAAATGCATTCCATAACTTTTGCATCACTTAGTTTCCAAAATTTCTCTCTGATTGTGTTTTGTTATTTGACAGATATGCCAACTTCCTAAAAAAAATTTACCCAAATTTAAAGTCTTCACCTTAAGAAATGAAATGTCACTTTATCTTCGAAACAAGAGCCAATATATCATTTTTATGGTGATTTTTTAATTCAGCACATAAGAATACATGTAAATTCACTATTTTTAACCCCGAAACATTTTCATTGTTGCCCTGTGTTAGTAGAAACTTGTACTAGGAACGAATGCTATTTCGTTTTATTTTTCCTTAATAATCACAGCTATTTCAATTGATATTTTAATGTGTTCGTGACTTTCATACAAAGTAGGAGTAGAAATTCATGCAATAATTAGTTACAGTAGATAATTGGTTCTGGACTACAATTAACCTGTACACTAGACATCTTACTGGTGAAGTATCGGAAAATAGATATGTTTCTAAAATATGGCAGTGACTACAATGGCTCGAAAGAAAGTGAAAGCTACACAAAAGAACCATTTTTAGATCTGTGATAAGAATTATAATAAGAGTTGTGCAAAGAAATGTGAGCTATATGTATGAGATGAGGTATAGAAGAGTATAACAAGGGAAGTTCAAGGATTGGATATAAAAAAGGGGAAAGAATACGTTCTGAATGGCTCTTTCAAGGTTGCCATGGCTAGCCTAGTTCTGTAAACTTACTGAACAAAGAAATGTTGAAACCCTGCAAGAGCTGGAAGAAGCAATTTCAAACACTGAGCGGCGGGGTGGTGGAGAAAGGGAGGGGAAGTAGACATGGTGTATAGTCTCGCTAAGAAAAAATGGCTTTGAAAGTTTAAAACTTACATGGGGTGTACAGATAGGCAGAAGCATGTCGGACATTTTCTAAAGGATTAATAATATAAAAATTATGAGAAAACATCGATTTGTTGCAAAATATTTTGCTTAGAATTTTGGAATAATTATATAATGAGGCAGTATTATTTTGGAAGATCGGCCAGACAAACTCTGAAAGATCCGTGCTTCAAATTCCGGCTATGGCATTGAATATTTCAGTCTGATTTTACCTTTCCAGAATAAAATATTATCAAGAACAGAAACGATGTATTATATGCATTAAATAAAGCAACTGAATTTTAATTTGAAAGTATATGATTTAGCAGACTTAAACACATTGTAACAAAAAATGCATCCTGAAACATTCATATACAGTTTATCAGTAACAGTACTATTAACTTGTTGGATAAGCTCGTAAACAATGAAATGAATGAATGAGTGAGTGAGTGAGTGAGTGAGTGAGTGAGTGAGAGTGTGAGTGAGTGAGTGAGTGAGTAAGTGAGTGAGTGAATAACCTATTAGAATGCAGAAGCAATAAAACGATGATTAGGTGACAATTCAAAGATTTTCTGGCAATATAAGCTGTTATTGGTCATAAATTGTGTATGTAAAAAAACTCTACTTTTTTTCCCATTCGCTGGTTTCTGTCTGCATCATTGGTTTTGGGTGATATATAGGGTGTGTATAAATGACTATCGGGGATTTAACCCTTTATAGTATTTGTTACATTCAGCTTACAGTTATAAATGATATGTCAAATGAAAAAGCACCTCAAGCAGTTTTTCCAAGAACCTTATAAATGTCCAATGTGACTACCCTTTGTCACACGGCACACATCAAGTATATAGCCGAGTTCTTCCCAAACGTTCATAAGTGTGTATTCAGTAGTTGTAGCAACAGCTGCTTCAATCCGGTTTCTTAATTCAGGGAGGTCAGCTGGTAGCGGAGGCACGTACGTACGATCCTTGATGAAGCCCCAAAGGTAAATGTTGCATAGCGTTAGGTCGGGAGAACGTGGAGCCCATGCCTAGCAAGTCCTGTCATTGGAGCTCTTCCGGTACAGTGACGTTCAACCAATCGCATACTTCGTTATGCCAGTGAGGTGGCGCACCATCTTGCTGGAAGATGAAGTTCTCTAGCTCATTTTCTTCCAACTGAGGGAAGGGCCATTGCTCTAGTGTATCAAGGTAAGACGTGCCAGTAACAGTAGGTTCACCAGAAATAAGGGCTCATAAATTGTTTGCTGGGATTCCGCACAAAAACATTCACTTTAGGTGAATCTCGTGTCTTGTACCATCTCGCGAGGATTTTCTGAGCCCTAGATGCGCACATGAGTGTTAAATGTCCACTAAGTTGAAAGGTCGATTCATCACTGAAGACAACACGATCCATAAAATCGTCATCGTCAAGAAACAACATGACATTTACGAAGTTGGCACGTAATCCGTGGTCTGTCGACTTTAGAGCCTGTTATAACTGTAAACGGTAAGGACGTAACCGTAAGCGTTTTCTTAAAACTTTCCAAACAGTGGACATACGAACTTGTAATTCACGAATAGCCTTCCGGACTGATTTCTTTGGGCTACGAGAGAACGACTCTCTCACTCGCTCAACAGTCTCTTCACTTATTCTAGGTCGTCCCGTGCTCTTCCCTTTACAAAGGTAGTCGGTACCTTCAAACTGATGATACCATCTACGTATGCTATATCACTAGGAGGATCAGAACGGAACTTAATGCGGATTGCACGTTGCTCAGCAAGTACAGATTCGGTCTTTGAAAGCAGCAGAACACAAAACGCTTTCTGTTTAGTAGTGGCATCTTTGCTACTACCTCTGTCTCGTGGAATGCGGCAGAAACATTGCACGCACATGCGCACTAGTGCCAAAAAACAAAACTGAGTTGCTTTTTCGTTTGACATATCGTTTATAACTGTAAGTTTAATGTAATAAATATTATAAAGAATTAAACCTCCGATTTTCATTTATATACACCCTGTATAATTATGTAAGAATAAACAAGTGAGTAGAGTTTATTTAAAGAAAAATAAAAATGGTCGTCATATTTGCACTATCAACTACCACACGTACAGTGCCTGAAACCAATGCGGGAATACTGTGAATGACATGTATTGTATGGGTCAAACGCGCCCAATTTTCAATAACTTTTCAGAGAACCTCCAAACATGGAGAAACAAGATACATCTGTTGCTTATTCTCATTCATGAAAGTTTTCATATTTGCCATATTGTTTCCAACCTCAATCAAAAACAAATAACGGTGGAGCTATTAATATCAATTGTTCCACCATTATTTGTTTTCGACTGTGGGAGATTCGAAACAATTACTCGATTTGAGGTTCCTTACCCTGGTAATTACAGTTACAAATAAACTACTTATTGTTTTGACACACACCGCAGATCTTATAGACCCTTCGTTGCTTCTAGAGGCCATCCTTACCGCCCAATGAATGGAAATCCTCACTACAGTAAACAAAAGCAATTACTAATACCTACATAATGCATGTATTGAAAAATAAATATTAAAAGAGTTAAAAAAATAAAAATTAAAATAAAAGGAAAAAAATATTATGCTACTGTTAGATGGTTTCGATGTTTATACAAGCATTTCATAAAGCAATTATCAATACCTAAATTATTAATGTATTAAAAACAAATATTTAAAAATGAAAACAGTTAAAAAAATAAAAAAGAGATATGCATATTATGCTACTCTTATGATGGTTGCAATGTTTATATATAAAAAGCAATTACCAGTGCCGAAATAATAAATATATTAAAAATAAATATTTAAAAAAATTATAAATATAAAATGAAAAAAATATAATTTAACCACATTCATATATCCAGGAATTCTGTTAAGTATACAATAACAACATTCTAATGCAATTAATTTGTTCATAAACACAGTTTCTGCGGTTGTACATACACAATACGAGGAAAACAATGTGCTACCTTCTCCGTAAGTCTTTAAACGTTGAACTCATTATACGTCGTTTCGTTTCATTAGAGCTTTTGAACTAGAAATCCAGATTTCGTCAGCGACCAACACCTTTTCCCCTAAATCCACTTTAAAACTTAATTCCAATGTTTTGTTTTCATTTGATTAAAAACTCAACACGATCTCTCCCTGTGGTGCCAAACCTCTGCTCTTTCTCCTCGTAAATTTCCTTCATGGCGTTAAAATAACCGGGGGTCCCAGCAATAGAAAAAAAATCATACTAGTGTACATCTTACGTTAGTAAAAGAATCACAGCACTGAGTGAACAAAGCGTCAATAACAGTGCCTGCTACTGAATATGGTCTGACGGCCAAAGTATTGCACTAGTGGAGGTGTTATGGAGGCTGCATACTCCTTAGCGGTTTTTCCTATGCCTTGTAAAAGATGTTGAGGGTCACCTGTTATATTTTTATTTTAAACAGCCTCTAGCCTCTAAAAATGTGATATCAAATTTCAGTTTAATTATAAGTTTTGTCGTATGGTACTGTGTTTGTTTATAGCTCGAAAGCGAGGTACAGGTTCAACATCAAACTCATCTTGAAGTTCAATATCTTCAGGTGATTCTACATGAAAACTTTAAAGAAAAACCCGTCATCACAAAACTATTACTCGACAGAGCGTTGAGGCGTATCGACCTACAGGTGACCAGCGCTGTGATCGGCTTTTAACGGGCTTTATCTGGTCGACTATAAGAGCCAAATATTAGTATGTTGACATACAGTAAGTTACGAAACACAAATAGAGCGATTGGAAGCTGCGTGTGTCTATATGATAGGTTTTCTCTTGTCTACAGCTATATGACACGTTGCTGTCCAGAAGATGACTATATATGAAGAGAGTATATATACACTGGAGTCACCATGTATATGCGATAAGCTGAGGTAAACATCTGTGTTGTGAATTTTTCCCGATACGCTTTCTCGCTTTTCCATGCGGTACTTTTAAGTGAATAAACTGTTTATTCTCAATTTACTGAAAAATCTCTCTACAATTTGTGGTAAATTATATTATATACGCAAAACAGTTTTATATAACGTCAAAATTTTAGAAATTTTTATTTTTAATTTAAAACTTTCCACACTTTTTCTGTGATGTGACCAGTGAGTTGTTTCTCTTCATGTGATTTCCAGATAAACGAGATGTTTAGATGTTTAAATGAGATCACATTTCATGTGATAAACGAGATCCACTGGAGAATGTAATATATCTTCATCAGGATTTATTTCATAAATGTTGAAGCACATATGACAGACTTTTGTTATTAGAGCTTTGCTATTTTGTAATCACTGAGCACCTTCAGTTGTTATCACGGGATCACAACATAGAGAATAAAAGGAGAAGAAAATTTGTGCTAAATTATATATTCCCCTCTTGGGTTCTCTTTGCTTGATTGAAGCCAATTGATTTATATCTGTTAAGTACCTCACAATACACTTTTAAATGTCCAAGCTCCTCAGCTAAATCACATCTGCTTTTGACAATATTACAGCATTAGTGGCACAAATATTTACATTTGTAACAGTAAATTATTCAATAAATTACCAATAAATGTTATAATTATTACTACATTACCTAAGTTTAAACATATTTTAATAAATTTTCTTAAATCAAAAGCTTACTATTGACGTGGAAGAATTTCTGAATGATAATGATATTGTAATTGATCTACAGTAACTTTTTATCAATTTATTTGCATTACAATCATCTTTATGTATTATTTTAGCACTTTAACTCTTATTACTTGTAATTGTATTGATTTTGTTCATTTAATTTTAACTGGACTATGATCTTAAATAAGTTTTTAATTGTGTATACTATTGTACTTGTTATAAAGAGCAATAAATAATATCAATAAATCAACAGCTTTTCAATTGCTCAAAGTTTACGCTCATGTACATTTTTGCAACTGACTCGTCTAATGCTTCCGCCGTCTTTAGTGTTACATTTTGTTTAATACTCGTTTCACTTTTAGAATCCAACCTAATGTAAACATTTGATATAATGACCTATTAATCACACATTTATTTAGCAATGCACGTGGATTTGTGGCACGGTTACCGGGTTAACATGTACGTATCATCATCATCATCATCATCATCATCATCATCATCATCATCATCATCATCATCATTAGATTCTATCAGGCTATGAGAAAGATACACCCTCGTATGTGGCATAGGTTTGTGTTTGTTCGTCATAACTGACACTAACACAACGCTAACGCGGGCAGAAAGACACTTATGTTTACAACCAGTTCGGTTCTAAGGAAGCACTGTTTGCGGCTAGTGGTTGTTACCAGTTTGTTACTAAAATTATATTTACATTGCATTGTGTTCTACGTGGAGGAACAACAGTGGCTTTACCGTTTTGCTTTGAGGCATTATAAAGTATTTATAGTGTCACTCCATAATTAAACGTTAAATCTAGGTTTATGTACATAATTAGGTATGTTATATGCTCGGAGCTCATATTTACAAATTAATGCCAGTTACATTCATTACCAAGTAAATGAATAAATTATTTTTAAGTGAATTAATGGAAATTAATTGTTCTTTCACACTGGCCGTGTGTAGGCTAAATTGTGGAAACGTAGAGTCAGACTGAAAAATTCAATGGCATAGCCGGTATTTGAACCACGGATCTTCTGGTTTCCGTCCAGCCACTCTACCATTGAGCTACTATGGCCAACGTGCCAACATGGCATTAAATTCTCCAACTGACTCGTATTTTCCCGGTAAATCACTTAGGAGTTCGTTTTTTAGTCTGACTCTACGTTTCCACAATTTAGCCTACACACGGCCAGTGTGGAAGAACAATTAATTTCCATTAATTGACCTAATTGTGGTTAACTATAAAGCCCGGGCCTTAAAGTAATTACATGTCGTAAGTCGCCATTATGGTAGTTGTCTCATGTGTTCATGAGAACTCCTAAGTGGTTTACCGGGAAAATACGAGTCAGTTGGAGAATTTAATGTCATGTCATGTCATGTTGGCACGTTGGCTTGGTAGAGTGGCTGGACGGAAACCAGAAGATCCGTGGTTCAAATCCCGGCTATGGCATTGAATTTTTCAGTCTGACTCTACGTTTCCACAATTTAGCCTACACACGGCCAGTGTGGAAGAACAATTAATTTCCATTAATTGACCTAATAGTGGTTAACTATAAAGCCCGGGCCTTAAAGTACTTACATGTCGTAATTTGCCATTAGGGTAGTTGTCTCATATGTTCATGATAACTCCTGAGTGGTTTACCGGGAAAATACGAGTCAGTTGGAGAATTTAATGTCATGTTGGCACGTTGGCCATAGTAGCTCAATGGTAGAGCGGCTAGACGGAAACCAGAAGATCCATGGTTCAAATCCCGGCTATGGCATTGAATTTTTCAGTCTGACTCTACGTTTCCACAAATTATATTTAGTTGCTTTCATAGCTGAAGCAAACTATTACTTCTGTTTCACAGATAATTGTTTTTTGCTAAATCACTATAGAGAATGAACATTGTTAAACACAAAGCGTATATAGTAATAAGTTATACGCCATCAATGATTGGCCTAATTAAGATATGCGAGTCTTAAAACTGCTACGAAATTATTACCGTTTTTCTTAGGCACCTCAGCTGCAAAGTTAGGTCCTTTGCTACGACATATATCTCTCCCACTATCATATATTGTATTTTAATATACTTTTGTGGATTACTTCTTGAAATGACACATAAAGGTGTTCTGAGCATGAGAAAGCTTTCAAATGTTTCGCCATACGACACGTAGTCAAAAGCTGCGTAAAATAGTGGAAGAAAACTTTTTCTGGCCCCAATATTGTCAGTTAATGTGATGCAGCACCGAAAACCCCAAATCCAGCAATTTTCAAGCAATCTTGCTGAAATTTTTTCCACTTAGTTCCGACGCATAGTGGACACAGAACTCAAAATTTGGTTTTTTATATCTTTAATAGTTTTTGAGTAATTAATTTGTGAATTTCAAAATTTGGGCAAAATTCAAACCGCTCCTCGTGATGAAAATTTTTATAATGTAATTTTTCTATTTCTAAAAATATTCTGATAGTTATGAAGAAAATGTCTGTCATATAAATTTCCTATACTGCCTTTAGTCCCAGAGGAAAGAAAAATTAGGTATGGAAAAAAAAAATATTAAACCTTTGACTTTTTATATCAATAACTTTAAAAATATAATGAATATTAAAAATTCGTATGATAGAAAACTTTGTTTGCTTTCTAAGAAAATGTGTTGAAAATTTTAGAGGGACTGAATCAAAACTGCATCGTGTGTAACATTTTGAATGACAGAAAATGTTGAAAAAACTATAACTGAGTAAATCAAATTTTAAAATCCAAAACATTTTCCTTCTCAGCTGCATGCCTTGAAGTGGACTAAAACCCTCCAGATAGATAAGCTGAACCCTCTTGCCTCTTCCTTCTCTCTTCTGCTGCAGTTTTCTTCAATTTCAGTCTCCTTCTGGATGTTTTAGAAGTTACCTTCGCAGAAATTACTGAATAAAGTAAGCGTAATTGGTCCTTCCATTGGCTAATTTTTAGAGATGCTGGTGAAATCTGTGTCCCTTATTACTGACTATAGGTTGAGTGAGGCAGAATAACCAAAATTGAATTCACTGATGTTTGATGTCACAGAAACCTGAAGTCTCTTCCTTGAAACAAATATTTCTTTTGGGCAATTATGCCATATCATGTTATGTGAACCTTCATTTGCATTTTGTCTTGCCCAATGTACATCTTAGGATTTCATCTGATGCCAGCCTTTTATACACAGGCATTAGTTTTCTTACCACTTGAGGCCTCAAGTATGTTCCCATTGTTGTGTTATGTATCGTTTAGCCTATTCATGATCCTAGCTATGTACAGAGTTAACAGAAAGTAAGTTGTTTCAAGGAATGTTTTACCTATAACCTATATAACAGTTATATGCATGTTTTGATGTATACAATACCTTTATAAATGTTAAATGGCACGCTAAAACTCATCAATTATATATAAACAGTATGTAGTTTAACGAGAAAGACAAGGAAATTCCAACCACTAGAAATTCACACAAAAGCAAAAATATAAACATTATTATTTGTTTTCAATGTTCGAAGCCAGTGTTTTGTTTCCATGGTGCCACATATTGTAAGAAATAACCATCATACCAACACACAAAATTCCACCAGAAACTTTGCCCGCTAATTTCAAATGTATTAATTTAGCACATTCAATCGAACTCAAATGACAGAATTCTGTGACTCCAAGAGCGCACGGGCATTTAAGTTGTCATGTGAGGGTATTTAAATGCCCAAAACTCATAAATTTTGTTGGATTATGATACTATAAGTTTCAAAGTATTTTACTAGCTCAAAAAAATCCCATATTTTTAGCCAATTTCGGTGCTGCATTCCCTTAAAGATATTGGTTTTAATACATTTTATTTAAATGACCAGGAACTAAAAGTGAAGGTAGACAAAGTGCATAATGAACGACTTTTAAAAACCAAAAAGAACAACATTGCACAGTCGGAATTTCCACTTCTTTGTTGAAGCGGAGAAAGCCATCCATCTTTGGCTCCGAGAAAGAATGATGCACCCTCCGGCTAAAAACAGGAATTCTATTCATGGAGGACAACTTTTAATTAGAATCTCCTACAGCATTTCTTGCTTCATTGCATCACATTTTCGGTTAGTTCTCGCATTTTCTCGACTTCCTCTCGTAAATCAAGACCTGATGGATTATCCCGCTACACAACAACGCAGAACGTGACGTCGCATCCGTCACAGACGTACTCTCTTATCAAGGAATCGCAACAGTTATTGTTACTTTGAACGACTGAGAAAGCGTGGAAATGGGACTCTGGCGAACCGAATTACGCATCCTTCGCTGCTTTTCATTTCCCTCCGTTTCCCCCGTCTCCCATTTTAAAGTCAGACTTTCAAGCACTGAATGTTTTGGATGGGCTAAATGACAAAGTTATTGTGTATGCTGAATTGTAAGTATGAACTGCTCTAATTGATGCCATTCATCAATTTAAATATCCTTTCTGATTTTTCTAAAGGAGGCTATACATAAAAAACTTAAAAAGTTTCTTTCTTGCCTTTGCTTCCTTTATTTCATGTATTAAATTAGAAAAGTATTGTTTTTCACTAAAAATGGGTATCGAGAATTTACACCGAAAATGGGAGTGCTGTTCATTAAAGAAATACCATAATTTTTAACGGTCATATATCAGTATCGCCTACCGCTGGAGGTAATACTGGAGGAACGATATGTGGCTTTGAAATTCTGCTTTCCTGTCAACAAATCTTTAGTTGAGGCCTATACAATGTTACAGGAGGCCTACAGAGAGTCTGTTTTTTCCCTACAGCACAGCTCGAAGTGGGTTTAAAATGATTAAAGAGCGGAGACAATCAACTTCAAAGGAAGGTGGAGCCAGTGCTCCAGTCACTGCTCTTACGGAAGAAAACATCAACACTGCTGCTGTCATTGTGAGAGAAGATCGACGAATTACCTTAAGATCACTTTCTGAAATACTGAGCATTACACTGGGCGCCACCCACACGTTGGTGACATACATTACACATTGAGACGTGTTTGTGCGCGATGGGCTCCAAGACTGTTGATTCCCGAAAAAAAAAAAGACATTCGCATGCAGGAAAGGTGAAGTTAGACGAAGATCCGAAGTTTCTTTCAAACGTAATCACTGCTGATGAAACTTGGCTACATCCTTTTGATCCTGAGAGCAAACAGAAAGCTCAGTGTGAAGATCTTCATCACAAACCCCAGCTTCTGCTGGGAAAGTTATGGTCATCTCATTCTTTGATATTCATGAGATGGTTTATCAGCATGTTGTGCCTGCATTCACATCAGACATTGGACAACATTACAGGGATGTCCTAAATATATTGCAAATCCATATCAGGCGCAAAAGACCACATTTCCGTAAAGCAGGTTGGATGCTGCACCATGATAATGCGCGGCCGCATATTGCCAATGTTGATGCTGGATATCTTGCAAAAATTAATGTGAAGTGCATCCCTCACCCTCCCTATAGTCCGGATTTAGCACCATGTGAATTTTTTCTATTCCCTAACTTGAATAAACACCTTCTTGGGAGGCATTATCCATCGTGAGAAGCAGTGGTGACGGCTGCGGAGGCGATTTTGAAGGATCTCTCAAAAATTGATTCCAGCATATCTTTGAAGCCTGGCAGAAACGCTAGGACAAGTGCATCGCGATAAGGGGAGACTATTTTGGGAAGGACTATCAAAATTATGAGGATGAATAAGGTACGCTCTCAGAAAAAAATTGTGTTAATTCTTTATTGAACAGCCCTCGTACGTATCTTGTGACGTTCTGAAGGCAAAAATAAAGACTTTTTTCAGGAAAAGCGTGTACAGCTGAATTTATATGAAAATATCGCCACCCTAATGCATGCTTTACACAGGCATCTTTTGGTATCTTAATTTTCTTACAATTCTCCTTAACAATTTTAATTAAAATATACGAAATATTGTGACTTTGTGGGTTCGTGAAATGAAAAGTCCAGTTACACCACTCAACAATGTTCTTTATTTCCACCGACTTACAGTTAAACACTTGCCAATTACACAGAATTACGTGCTGCAACAATTACAATTCACCAGTTCGTCCGTTACAACTTCACTTGTACCCGCGATTACATAAACTCCGATACACATACACAGTTCGTACAGTCTTCCGTTGCACAATCCTTTCGTTCATTAACACGTCACTGACTAACTCTTACACCAAGAACTGCGACTGTCTCCTCACTCACTGACAAAACCAACTCCTGACTAACTAACTCTGTCTGTCTGCAACCCTCTTTATATCGGAATATCGCCGGTTTCTAGTGACCAGGAGAATGTTCCAGATTACGTAATTTCGAGAAACAGGTGTAGAGAAAACAGGCGACACAGTCATGTTTTTTCCCTGACCACAGCCTGTCACCACTACAAGACAAACGAGGAGGAGGTGTGGCTAACCGAACCTCCCCTGCCTTCCGCTGCCAGCTGCTTTTACAGGGTGTTCCAGCGCTCCCGTTACACTGCTCCCTCCTCAAAGCTGTTCGCCCCGAACAGCCCCATCGTAGCGTGCGAGGCGGTCCAGGTGTACCACCAGCATCTGCTCGGAGTCTCAGCCAGAAGTAGCGCTGCCGTAGTTTGTGAATCATTCGGTTCGCTCCCAGGTGTCCTCCTGAAGTACCGGCGTGCACTTCCTCCAAGACTTCCGGGACCTTGCTCCGGGGAAGTACCAACTGTCCTCTCTGCGCCTTCCCATCGGGTGACTCCCATACCCGGAACAGCACGCCCTCTCTGGTCTTCAACGAGTCCCATTGGGCCCAGTACGACTTGTAGGTGGCGCTCCTCGGTGCGATGTCCTCCCAGGTTGGTCTCGTCCCTGCGTCCACTTCCCTCAAGAGTGGCCCCAAGTCTGCGTCCGCCAGCTGCTCCCTCCTCAGGCCTCCGCTATCCCAGCCTTCAGCAGGCACTGCCACAACTACTCGGACTGCTGCGGCACGCTCCTCCTCTTCCACTCTTGTGCGCTCGTGGCCGTCCTGGATCTGCGATAGGACACCTCCAATGCAATGGTCGCTGGCGTCGGTGTCCACAATGAAGGCGCCACCCGGTTGTGGGAAACCCAAAATTGAAGCACTGCACAGGGTCCCCTTCGGGTGCTGGAAAGCGTCTTCGGCGTCCTCCGTCCACACATAAGGCCGGTTTTCCTCCGTCAGGCGGGTGAGGGGTTTTGCGATGTTGTCGGCCTTTTCCTCTAAATCATTAAGGCGGTCGTCTACTTTACCCTTCCGTTTGCCCAGGTTCGCGACGTCATCCCTCACGCCGGCCAAACGTTCCTCAAACTTTGCGGCGAGAGCCTCGTTCGCCGCCTTCATTTCCGTGGCCAGACTGCCGTTCGCTGCTCTCATTTCTGTGGTTAACTCGGCCTTCATTTCTTCCATCTCCGCGGTGATGTTGTCGTTGGCCGTCTTCATTTGTTTCAACTCGGCGATGAGGTTGTTGTTTGCCGCTTCTATTTTTGCTGCGAGGTTTTCATTTGCCGTCTTCATTTCCGAGATTAGTTCGGCCTTCATTTCTTCCATCTTCCCGGCGATGTTGTCGTTGGCCGTCTTCATTTCTTTCAGTTCCGCCTTCATTTCCATCATCGTCTCCAAAATTTTCTCCAATGCCGCGTCCATGGTTGTAATGCTCGGTGATGTTATCTTCCCGCTTCCTGACACCAGTGTGACTTAGTGGGTTCGTGAAATGAAAAGTCCAGTTACACCACTCAACAATGTTCTTTATTTCCACCGACTTACAGTTAAACACTTGCCAATTACACAGAATTACGTGCTGCAACAATTACAATTCACCAGTTCGTCCGTTACAACTTCACTTGTACCCGCGATTACATAAACTCCGATACACATACACAGTTCGTACAGTCTTCCGTTGCACAATCCTTTCGTTCATTAACACGTCACTGACTAACTCTTACACCAAGAACTGCGACTGTCTCCTCACTCACTGACAAAACCAACTCCTGACTAACTAACTCTGTCTGTCTGCAACCCTCTTTATATCGGAATATCGCCGGTTTCTAGTGACCAGGAGAATGTTCCAGATTACGTAATTTCGAGAAACAGGTGTAGAGAAAACAGGCGACACAGTCATGTTTTTTCCCTGACCACAGCCTGTCACCACTACAAGACAAACGAGGAGGAGGTGTGGCTAACCGAACCTCCCCTGCCTTCCGCTGCCAGCTGCTTTCACAGGGTGTTCCAGCGCTCCCGTTACAATATACTTACTAAATATTCGTGACATGCAATGTATTCCTAAAAATGCTTGGGAATAGCCATAAACCTGTTTTCAATGTTTAGTTCAACAAAAGTAATACAACTGAAGTATAATTTGGGTTAGAATAGCAGGTTCTCTTTGTCTTTGCCTTAGGAACAGAGGTACATAGTAGTCCAGGACTGCCAAATGGATTACCATAGTGAGAGCACTCTAATTAATACGCCTTGTGTGAGAGTCAACTCATCGCCATCTAAGTTCGTATGCACAGAGGAGAAAGGTCTCATGAACTGTGGGAAGGGCAAATAAATCTAGTTTCGGATATAAGTGAATTACCTTCTGCTCAGAGATTATTGTACGGTCGCAAGATGCGTTGTGGCTCTTGGAAATAACAGTTGAAAGCGTTCATCATATGATCGTTGAAAACTTAACCTATTCCGATAACTTCTCTCCAAGCTTCGACATTTTTGATACGTTCTCAGTGCCTCAGGTTTTATAAACCTGCTAGCGGATGCTACAGTTGTGAACTATTTGATGTTTTTCTCAAAGATGCTTGGGTGGATGCGTATATAGACACAATTTAAGTTTGCTGATACGTTTCACTGTTTATAAAATAGTTATTTAACTTCGACATACCCTATGTTAATTCACAGATAACAGAGGCGACACCGGCGTTTGTTTACCTGTTTTCTTAGTAATATAATAATATATTTGTACTCCCATATCCTACAGTCTCAATTACAAGATATACAATTCTAATCTAGGTACAAATTTGTCAGCTGCTTATATTACGGGCTGATGGTTGTATTGGCTCCCTGGCCGTTTACCTCTATGCTCGCCCTTATACGACCTTGACCTAATGTTCTGATTGTGTCTTCCATTTCACTACCTCTTATATTCTTGGCCTTCTCAACCATTTCTCTTTGATTTTGTTAGCAAATTTCCCCACCTCCGTTAATCTTTTCTCTCTTTTCAACACAAATAATTTTATTGTTACTACGTGAACCCCTTTATTATCCCAGTTCTTATTCCATTTTAATTTCCTCCAGTTTTCAATTGCTTTACACTTCACTACATAATGTTATAAACTTATTTTCTTTCCACATAGAAAGCACTCCTTTGGTGCAAACCCTCTCAATATGGCTCCCGCCATTAACCAAGTTAAACCCTTCCTCTCATATCTATCACATTCGAGGGGGGATCCAAAAGAAACCGGACTCCGAGGGCGCAGCCTCTCGTAGACGTAGTACAGGGTTCTCACACTAGATGGTGTTACTAGAGACCTTCATAAAACTACTGTGCACACGGCGGTCAGTGTATAGCTGAACGTGAAAGTGTGGTATTGTATTTCTCTGACTGTTGGCGGGTTACCTCTGCAAAGGCGTTATGGCAACTTTAAAAGAACATAGAGTGTATGAAATTTTGTTTCCTGCTTAAAAAAACTGCAACGGAGACACACCAAATGCTTCAGGAGGCTTTCCATGAGGACGCTATGAGCCGCACACAGGTTTTCCAGTGCTTTGAGCGCTTTAAACGTGGTGAGATGTATGTTGAAGACCCAGTTCTTTCTGGACGCCCTTGAACATCGCGAACTGAGGAGAACGTTGAAATGTTCCGCCAAAACACCAACGAGGATCGTCGCCAAACGATTGACTAAATTTCAGCAGCGACAGCAATCAGTTGGAGCTCGTGCCAGCGGAGTTTGAGTGAGGATTTGCACATGAGACATGTTGCTACAAATTTTTTTTCCGCGCCTTCTCACACAGGAGCACAAAACCATCCGCATGAATGTGTGTCATGACTTGAAAACAGAGATTGCACGTGATCCAAACTTCTTGAACAAAGTCATTACAGGGGATGAGAGTTAGTGTTACGGGTATGGCCCAGAAACCAAGCAAGCGTCAAGCCAGTGGAAGACTCCCAACTCTCCCAGACCAAAAAAGAAAAACAAGGAAAGTGGGGTCAAATGTGAAAAGGATGATAATTGTCCTTTTTGATGTTCGTGGCATTGTGCATCGGGAATTCGTAGCCCTGGCCAGACTCTTAACCAGCACCTTTACTTGGATGTTTTAAGGTGTCTGCGAGAGGATTTGAGGAGGAAACGCCCGGAACTTTGGCGTTCAGGTGACTGGTTTCTGCATCACGACAACGCTCCAGCACACACGGCCTTACGAGTGACCCACTATTTGGCATCTCAGAGGTGGTCTGTCGTTCCCCACGCTCCGTATTCAACAGACCTAGCCCCGTGTTGCTTTTTCCTATTTCCTCGAATGAAAAAAACGCTAAAAGGGAAGAGTTATGACGATGTGGAGTCGGTAAAAACAGCTCCGCAAAGGACACTGGACAATATCAAAGTTGAAGAGTTCCAAACATGCTTCCAACAGTAGGAAATGAGACTTGACAAGAGCATCGTATGTAATGGAGAGTATTTTGAAAATGGCTGAAGTAATTTTTTAAGACGGTTCTTCATTAACATTTTTAGGACAGCAATCCGGTTGCTTTTGTTTCCCCCTCGTATGTTTATATATATACTTCCTTACCCCATTCTATCTTTATTTTCAGGTATACAGTTAGTGATTTCTTACTTAACAGATTTCCCCACGTCAATTGTCTGTCGATGTTCTCTTTTCTATTCTTAATAATTGTCCAAGAACCTCTTACATCAGCTGTCCTTACATGTTGAATTCTTCTGATGTTCTAGACAGATCTTTAATGTATTATAATAATGCTTGTTATACAACTATACCAATATTTTAAACACCTTTCTATAAGTACCCCACTTCTGCAAGGTCTTCCATGTTCCACTCTAGCTACTCCATTTGGCGTTGTCTTATTCAAATCTAGTATCTCTTTACAGAACTGTTCATATGTATGTTCAACATGACTTATTATCTTATTGGCCCCCCACAACTTCACAACATATGTCGTTTTTTATTTTACTATTGCTTCATAGATACTTTCATGCCACTTTACTGACATAGCTGGTAATTTGTATTTACAGCTCCTTACCCCAGACATCGCTATCTTCCCTTTCACGCTTGTCTTTCCCCTATGTGCTCCCCAGCCTACCATATAGCACAGTCTCATTCTCGATCACTTTTCGATCAGTTTTCTTAGTAAAGAACTGTTTCTTTAGCATGAACAATGTGATAAGAGTATTTTCCGTGCTGTTAAAGTTGTCCAAATAAAATTATATAAAAATGTCGCTGAGGTTTGCATAGTAATGTCTTAAAAAATAGACAGAAATATACCATGGCTGAAACAGATATGACAATGAAATTTGTAAGCCTGTGTCTGTATTGGAATAGACGATATTTTGCATTCTCATCTCAAAAATTCCCCTGTTAGCTGGGGGCGGGGAAGCTTTTGTTTAATTAGAACAATTTGGTATTCTACGAAGAGTCTGCAAGTGCTAAAGTGGGAGTGAATGTGGGTGAGATTCCTAACAATATCAGAAAAAAAGTGCCTGACATGTTGTCCTCGCAGTTTAACAGCTGATTCTGGGACAAACTCTACCGCTCAGCTATTGCATGTTGCACCACTGCACAAAAGGGCGTCATGAGAGGGGTGCAGTACGGAGGGTGGGATGGAATTGGGATTGGGATTTCATTACGGTGGGGATTTGGTACGTAGGCTACCATGCTGGGCCCATTGTTCCTATGCCCCCAAGTTGAGGCAACCCCGAGAGAAAGGAGGAGGCGATGGAGACAGAGGGTGGCGGACCCAAGGAGCACGACAGTATAGAGGGCAGGGTCCCTACAGTTTACTTGGATAGAGACCTCTCCCGAAGAGGCCAGGACAACGAACTCGCTCCGCTACAGCGGAACGACAACGAGCCCAGCAGTCGAGGCCTAATGGTCCCAGGCAGGCGATCCGAGCCCCAGAGGTCCCGCGCTGACGGTCCCGAAATGGTCCCAGCAGAGGAGCGCAGACTGACAAACGACCTACCGGAGGAGGAAGTAGTTTACCTCAGAGCATATCATCCCGCCATGGACCGCCGAGACACCCGCAGACACTTCTACCCTGAAAGAGACCAACAGATGAGAGATGATATGAAATTATAATACAAATGGAATGGAAGGAAAGGAACGTGGGAGATGTAATAAACCTACCCAGCTTTCACCTAGCGACGCGGCAAATCCCCGTAAAAACCCATGGTTCATGTAGGTCAGCCATTGGAATCGAACCCGGGCCTCCCGAATGCAGACCACAGACCAAACTGCCTGAGCCATCCGTTCGGTCGGACCGGAATTAGCCAGCCGAATCTAACCCGTATAGTGATTACGGTCCTCGCAATCTTGACCCGCTATTTTTCCTTCAAGTAGCTTCTCAGCTGGTCTGTTAGGACCTCACAAGGCACAGTGCACGTCAGAACGTGTCTTCCAGAAGGAGAGAATCCCCAACACCGGTACTAGAAATTGAATCCGGGTCCCCTACTTGGTAAGCATCAGCACTATCAACACAGTAAAAAGAGAGTCCCGAAAATGTAGGGTCCAAGAATTGGAGAATTTAAGATTACAGAAGAAATATTATTTTGTGCTTTATCGAGGTCCACCTCTTATGATTTACCAGTTGGGTAAATTTCATTTAGAGCCAACATGTTTGAATGTATTTCCATATAAACATTAGCTTGGGGTTAACTTATTTTTGAAGGTATTTGTGCTGCATCTTTGAAGCAGCTGAAGATAAATATCAATAGGTAACTTGTTTTTCTTTTTATTTTAAGTTGTTGACAGATACGTATTTCAAAGAGGCATTTTTATACAGGGAACATAAAAATCTTGTATGGAATTTTTAAGTGGAATGCAATGCCACCCCTGCTTACCGTAAGTACGTGCTCCACAAAGTAATAAACTAACAGTAAAAGCATGTGAAAAGACAGTCGTTTCTGAAGTCAGTAGAGAATGGTTTGTCCACAGAAATTAAAGGATGGTTTCAATAGTAAAGTTGTATTATTCATTAAACATTCACGAATACTTACTTAGGAAATTGAAATGGAGCTCTCATTTAAACGTGGTATAATTGTACTTAAAGAGCACCACTTTTACTTACTTTGTCTTTCTGGAAAGTCTATATGTTGTTTTATATACAGTCAGTACACAAAGTACTCGTACACCTCTAAAACGTTAAGGAAAATGAAAATTATGGAGAGTATTTAAGTGATACGTCAAGGTTAGTGACTCAAAACAAGGCATCCTCAAAATTTATATTATATGACTCAAAAATAATATGACTTATATTATGTGACTCAAAACAAGGCATCCTCAAAATTTATATTATATACGAAAATAGCAACAACGTACAAACAAAATTAAATTGCCAATTTTTAGCTATAGAAAGTAATCGTACGCTCACGAAAGCAATATACAACTAAAATTCTGCTATTCAATACTTCGTTGGGTACCCCTTAGCTTTAATTTTAGTCTCTAGTTTCCTTGGTGAGGAATGCACAAATTTTTTAGTCTCCATCTTTGATATTCTGTTCCATATTTCTAATAGGGGAGTTTTCAATGCTTCTTTGTGGGAAATTGCCCTTTTTCTTTCGCTTTTCCACAGAAAACTCCACACTTGATCGATAGGATTAATATATGGAGTTTGGGGAAGGGTATGCAGCTGTTTTGGAACATTGTATAATATTCACAGTCATGTATTAAGCGAACTATATTTTGGATAATTATCCTGCATAAACATTCAGTCCTCTTGCAGGCCCATTTACTCCACACTGGTATGCAATTCTTCCTTAAGAATGTCCATGACATTTGATGCGCTTTACAACCCCAGATAAGGATGGATCCTCCACCATGCTTTACTGTGAAAACAAGAGTTTTTGACTTCAGCCCCACATTTTCTTTCCCTCCATACTTTGCGGCTGCGATATGCACTGAATACCTTGAACACGCTCTCATCTGTCCATACAACTTTTTCCCAGGTGTCCACACCCTTATCACGGTGCTTACGAGCAAATTCTAGGCGTTTTTTTTTTTCCCCGTTCTGTGGGCTGACATAGAACTTCTTACGCGCTTCTCTCTTACCGTTGTACCCTCACTTATTGCAAACTGCTCACACAGTGTTCACTGAAACATTAATTTCTGTCTTCTGCAACTCGGCAACAATCTCGTGGATCCTTTCATTTTAGCTGTGAGGACTTAGATCGACCACTCCTGGGTGTATTTAGAAAAGATTTTCTAGTTCCCACTCTGGCAATGATGGATTGAATCGTTGACGGTGGTGTCCCCTCTATCTATGATATCTCAAAAAGTGTTTTGAATTCATGATGTAGTTTAGTTACTGTTTTTCTCTCATCTGGTGTAGTTTATTTGCCTCTTCGGTTCATTTTACGTTACTTCACTAACTTACTGTGTTTGATGTGCGGCCGTACTTTCTCTCGCCTCAACGCTGCACGTACCTGGGTTCGACGTCGGGAATCCTTCCTCGCACCCCACGTCGTCGTCTGCTGCCTGCTTCACCCTTGCCTCTGACTGCTGTCTCCTGCACGGACTTTTTTGGGTTCTCAGGGTGTTAAGTTTGAGACACAACAGCAAACATCCGCTAATTTCTGAACTGCTTTAATTGTTCTTGCACTTGTGTGGAACCTGGGCACCTTCAGATAACCGCACTTTTGGCGGACATTTTACAATACATTTTACTGGTCGCGGCACGTCGTCGGACACAGCAGATGGATGCATACAATACACTTGACTGCCATGGGGCAATTAAGGCTGAATGGGGGTTTCCACCCTCTTATATACACAGCACGGCGTCACAAGGAAAAAACTAATAGAATATTGACCTGTGTAACTGTACAGCAAAATAG
The DNA here is from genome assembly GCA_030765055.1 of Mantis religiosa. NCBI lineage: Eukaryota > Metazoa > Arthropoda > Insecta > Mantodea > Mantidae > Mantis > Mantis religiosa. Next base: position 37,465,981 of record CM060959.1, read on the forward strand.
CTAGCATTCCACTCTATTGTCTAACATCCACCCTTACTAGACTGTCGCCCGGGGAGTGCAAGGTTTCTCACATATATGTCCAGGTTCACGTTACATATTTTACTTTAAAATATATAATTTCACTTTTACAAACAGCCACTTACAGTTCTCAAATGTATATATATATATATATATATATAAAATTATCAAACATATCACATAATTAAACCCATAATGTTTCAAACGTCAGACTGGTGCGTGCAGACCACTTTCTGTGAAACAGCTGAATGCATACTATCCAGAAAGCAGAGCTAGCTTGTAATATAACCACAGTACAGAACGCGCAATTTATCTTGAGCATTCTTCTCCCAAGTCCTCACTCGGTAGGTTTCGGCTAACTCCGTAAACACAGGTGACAACTTAGAAACATGAAATATGCTATACTAGTACACTACACTAGTACCACCTAGTATACTCTGACATCTAGTGACTAATATGCTAAGCTTTTATGCGCGCTCTTTGTTTTCTGTGTGCATTTGTTTTGTGCAAGTTTGTGGTTAATTACTACAGCTTAACCAGTTTGTAATTATGGCTGAGGGCACACCAAACTGATCATCATATGTACCTTCCGAGCAGCGAACTACGACTCGGAAACATGCACATACAGTCGTGCATAGTAATGGCCGCAAAATAATAGCGAAAGTTGCAGAAAGTTGTGATATAGAACAGGATAAGAACCAGTTAATGTTCCCACTTAGCAAATCAATAGAACGAGCTGCTGCTTACACAGGAAAAAGCGTCAGCACTGTCAGGCGTATTAAATCGTTTTGTACATCTCATCTTAATGAATCTCCAAAAACACCAATAAAAAGCTGTGATCTGTGTATGGTCATAACCAATAGTGATGTTTTCTTTCTTTCTTTTATCTTCAATCCTTTCCTTTTTGGCTTCTTCCTTTTCTTTATATCCTGCTCTTTTATCTTTCTTTTTCTCTTGCTCTGGGCCCTTTGTATATTTCCACATAGCTTTCTATTTCCCTCCATTACCAAAGCTATACCGGTATTTAATAGGGGCCAACAAACCTAGGAGCAAGACTTACTTATGTTGTGTATGTTATGGTTTTCGAAAGGGGACACACTATTATTCGTTTACCTCCGTATGACTGTGATCTGAATGCAATAGAACTGGCGTGGGCAAAAATAAAGAACGTTTTCAGAGCACACAATGTTACTGGTGCTATGTCAGCCACAAATCTGCAGGAACTTGCTATAGAAGCATACTCTTCTGTAATTGCGACGGATTGGGAAGGATACAGCAAGAAGGTCCAAGAACTGGAAATGAAATATTGGAGAAATAATGGTGTAATTGAAAATGCGATTTATGAAATTATCATCAACACATCCGAGGATACTAGCGATGAAACTGATGCAGAGGACTTAGAAATCAAAGAATCACAAAGCGATCTAGTGGGTATTTATAGCTATCATAATATATGTTTACTGTTTTTATGTGTTTCATAAATAGAAAATAAATAATTATACAGCTTATTGGTTCGAGTTCAATTTAATGTTTGTCCAAAGATCTCACACTTGCGGCGTATATATTTGCATATCTTACACGATATTTTGCTGAACTGTGTTTTTCAAGGTTGACCACACTGCAGAAACAAAAGAGTGTTAGCTCGCGCAATTACCCCTCTGCCCGCACTACACCGTAATTCCAGCGCTCTTCTTATCTTGCGCGTACTGTATTCAATCTAGATACCTTTGGCGTACGAATACGGTATTATTCAATATTACCGTAGAAAACTGCTGATTCCAGAAAACGTCCAGCAAAATTACGGCAGGAGTAATTAAAAAAATACACGAAGCATATAATTTTACATCTTTGCTAAGTTTCACAAATAAATTGTTGTTTCATTTAGGATGTGTACGAATACTTTCTGGGCTGACTTTATTTTACTAACATGGACATTGTAGAAATGCTGTAGACGCTAGTTGAACTTTCAGGAGATTTAGCAGCCTCGTAGGCTAATATAAATGAGATAAAGAATATATCATACAAACTGACTCCTCCCCTTTGTGAACTTTGTTAGAGAAAGCTCTCTAACACCTTCTCTTATCTAGTACACCCTATTTCCGGGCCCACTTATTAGAAAGAAGTCGCAAAGGATATGGGAATAAAACAAGGAATTGTGGAGCTCTACTGAAGCGCGTTAGTCCAGTGCGACCTAATCCAGTTGTAGCAGTGGTAGAAACTGCGCGAAGAGAAAATTTTCCTCCACAGTTCACCGGTTATCCTTTCGTATTTGGTGTGTTTATGTCCACGTTAGAGTCTGCAGGAAAGTTACGGTGGAAAAGATTAAAAAAAAGAAAAAACGAAATGGAGAAAACAGGACGAGAAATAGGTGGTGCTATCCCTTTTCTGGCTCCTGCTACAATTGCGTTATATCCTTGTAGATGGGAGCGGAGCGAAGAAGAGAAAGGCAATAGAAGAGGTACAGGACACTATCTTATCTCCCCTAGTTCCCCAAGGAACCGCAGCGTGTCGACACTGTCCTCATCTTGTGTGTGTATGTGACATCTCATCTCAGCGCCCGGCCTGCCGACATTAACACGAACAGAATCAAGTGCTGCCAACCTCATGCCGTCTGGAGGGAGGTTAATGGGTACAAATAGCGAGTGTCATGCACCGTTTACGCTGCTATCTTTTTTATTGCCCATCCAATTGCTGCCCCACCCCCCTTTCCATAGCTCGGATATCCAGCTTACCGCAAAGCACACCCTACCTTGCCACTACCGAATTTCCACATTTACCGGCAAGGGATTCACGCACATATGATACTTTAATATAGCTGCGGTCGAGTGCATGGAATCGTGCCTATATAAAGAGCAGCGGTTTATGTTGGTAAGAAAATCCTAAATCAGCTCTGCCACGCCTGGCGCCTGTTTCTTTTCCTATTTTCCAGCATTCCACTTAATGTTTGTGCTGCATCATAGGTTACCTCGGCTGTTAAGTGATAAGTGATTTGTATACAGAATGTTACAAAAAGGTACGGCCAAACTTTCAGGAAACATTCCTCACACACAAAGAAAGAAAATATGTTATGCGGACATGTGTCCGGAAACGCTTAATTTCCATGTTAGAGCTCATTTTATTACTTCTCTTCAAATCACATTAATCATGGAATGGAAACACACGACAACAGAACGTACCAGCGTGACTTCAAACACTTTATTACAGGAAATGTTCAAAATGGCCTCCGTTAGCGAGGTTACATGCATCCATCCTCCGTCGCATGGAATCCCTGATGCGCTGATGCAGCCCGGGAGAATGGCGTATTGTATCACAGCCGTCCACAATACGAGCACAAAGAGTCTCTAAATTTGGTACCTGGGTTGTGTAGACAACAGCTTTCAAATGCCCCCATAAATGAAAGTCAAGAGGGTTGAGGTCAGGAGAGCGTGGAGGCCATGGAATTGGTCCACCTCTACCAATCAATTGGTCATCGAATCTGTTGTTGAGAACCGTACGAACACTTCGACTGAAATGTGCAGGAGGTCCATCGTGCATGAACCACAATGAGTATTTTAGTTAATTGATGGAAATTAATCATTTCTCCACACTAGCCGTATATAGGCTAAGATATTTGATGGATAGAGTCAACTGTCAACGAGTCAACTGGAGAATTTAATGTCAGGAAGGCACGTTGGCCATGGTAGCTCAAAGGTTAAGAGCGACTGGACGGAAACCAGGAGATCCGTGGTTCAAATCCCGGCCATGGCATTGAATTTTTCATGTTGACTCTATCCATCACAATGGGTATTTTGACATTTGTCTGCACGAATGATTTCAATTTACATTTTAAGAGAAATACTAACATGAGCTCTAACATGGAAGTTTAGCGTTTCCGGTCACATGTCCACATAACATATTTTCTTTCTTTGTGTGTGAGGAATGTTTCCTGAAATTTTGGCCGTACCTTTTTGTAACATTCTGTATAAGAGCGCTCAACTGCTTTGTCATCATACGACGCTACGAGACGCCGCTTCAGGATTTACCGGGTACCTGTATGGCATGCGGGCACCCGAGGTAACAAAGGAGTTAATCCAACCAGCAGCATAAGCTAAATTAAAAAATATCTCCAAACGAGCTGTTTGGCTACAAAATTTATCCCACTCTATAGCAAAATAAAACACCAGGGTGTAAACAAAAAAGCGGTTTGGCATCCTGTACAAAATAAAGAGGAGCAAAAAGCTACCTCAAAAATGTCCTCAATAAAATAATCCCACCTCATCCTCTAACCAACAAAACTATCAACCTGCAGTCAGACGCAAAACCTGGGTGGGTACGCAGCAAAAACCTTCTGGCTGTTAACAGCCTGTAAGTATCGACTTGGACTTGGTCATCAGCACCCTTACAAAAAGTAATTCATGCCAATAGCCAGATATAAATTACTCGAACTTAAAAAAAAAAAAAAAAACAGATCAAAGCAAAATGACTATAAAATGAATAAGCCCAAATGGGTAAAAAACAATAAAAAGCTATAATTACCAATATATAATCAAAAGGCATAAAAATAGTACTTTCAATATCCATTTGCCATGACAAAAGCTACCTGCCCAGTGGTGGAAGAATCAAATTGTTCCTTTTCTTTGGGGCAGGGCAAGCACTTTCAACAGGTTTTTCCTGCCTGTTGTTTGGGCAGTTAGGACAGCATCTACCCGCTCGATATCTTCAAAGGAGGAGGACGACTTCCGTACTGGTATCTTCGAATCAAGTCTCTCGAAACGATCGGAAACTGCGACCGGCGAAGATGAAAGTCGCCATTCGGCGTCAAATGTTGACGGAGATGTTTGCGGACTTTTGTGCTGGCTAACTTTCCTTTCACTTGTCTTACAATTTACCTTGAGGAAGACAGTTCCGTCATACGAGGTCTTAAAATTTCCTTGGTGATACATTATATAGGGGGTTCACATGTTTTTGATCTAGATTGTTTCGGCGGTGACTTGCTTGAATCTTTCTTCTTAGGACTGCACTTGGTCGGCGCGCTCACTGCTGTTCGTGTTGCTGTTTGTTGCTTTGGCTGTAATCTTGGTGTAATTAATGTTACGGATATTACTGCCCCGTTTATGTCGCTGGTTTGTGTTGCGATTTCGCGTCTAGGTACCGGCTTAGCTGCAACTGCACTATAAGTAATGGTCCTACGGACAGAAGGCTGACGAATACGCAAGAGTTTCCGAACTTCCAAGCAGAACACACACACACACACACACACACACACACACACACACACACACACACACACACACACACGCACGCACACGCACACGCACACGCGCACAAGCACAAGCACAAGCACAAGCACAAGCACAAGCACAAACACAAACACAAACACACACACACACTCTCTCTCTCTCTCTCTCTCTCTCTCTCTCTCTCTAACCCGTCTCTCTTGGATCGCCTTTTCCTCCATAAAACGCGCGCATTCTCTGCAGTTAGATGAATGATTAGCACTGCAGTTAACAGATGTTGCAGATGAAGTATGGGTCCTATCATGCTTGACTACTCCAGAGGCTACGTAAGTCGCAACTTCGTTACAAGAATCACTCGTGTGGCCAAAGCGCTGGCATTTATAACACAATTTATATACTGCCTTACTTCAATAGCTTCATACCCCGCCTTAATCCTTTGCGGGAGATCTACCCGATCAAAGGTTTAAAAAAAAAAATGGTAAGAGTGGGCACTAGTTCAACTCGTTCTTCGCAGTGAACTCGATATATATATTAGTCATACCTTGTTCCGCCAAGTTTTCCTGAATCTCCTCATTGGACATACCATCCAATACGCTGGTGTTTACAACACCACCCGAGGAGTTCAGAGTCCTATACAATTCAACGCGCACCGGATAGCTCGCAAGCATATTGGCTTTTAAGATTTTTGCAGCCTGCTTCAGAGAAACTGCTTCGACCAGGAGCGTGCCATTGCGAGATCGAGTACATGAATTTACAGGACCAGCAATATCAAATAAACCCTTCTGAATAATGAATGGGTTCACACTAGTTAATTTTCGAACTTCCTCTGTTCTAAAAATAACTAAATAGCGAGGACCACAGGACTCAGCTATTTCCTTTCCACGTTTTTTGTTAGGATGTGCCATAAGAAATGGAATATGTTTCATCTTCCAGTGCTCCCCACCCACCACGGAGCCCAACAAGGGGTCATCTCTCTGGGATGACAGCTACACAGGGGATATAGAGGGCTCACCATCCCACTAACCCTGGAGTTCCGTACAGTACCTAGTCCTGGCCGATTGATTAGGGGCTGATTAGTCCCTTACCTCCCGTTTAGGTGAAGCAGAAACTAAAGTAGTGTATTGGAAATTCGTACCTTCCCCTAATTCAGAAGAGCACTGGAACGAGCTCAGATGCGCATCTCTCAACCACCATTACAAACCTTTCCACCGACACGGGTCTCCACGCACGGCCTACACGTGGGTGGCTGTTTTGTCTGACCTCTCACCACTAAGAGGAACCCACATCGAAGGTGTCAGAGTGGCTCGGGCCTACCGTAGGGAGGACTTCGGTTGTTGAAGAGATATTCCGGGTCTTGGTTCGTTGCTCTGTTAGCTTCTTCTGTCACCTTCCTTTATGTTTACCTGATAAAGCATGTTATCTACACTTAGGAGCACTGATTGGCAATGATTCCTATTATATCGGAATTTAAACCAATCATATAATTATTTGTATGAGAAATCAGTGTATAATAATGTCTGTATTTATTTACCTTATTTATTATGTTATCACAATAATTTTTGGAGGTAATCCGATATTGAACAGTTTTTGTATCACCATAGATTTCTTATGGCATTTAACACAGAGGTGAATATTTTAACGCGATATTTTATGAATTAACTAGTGTTATAAGTAATACCTTTATCTACCGCTGTCGATATAAGATACTTGGTGATACTGAACTTCTTCTCTAATAGAGATAATGGCCTTCAAAGACTGGTCGAGAATTTATCTTTCGACTCCTCTTGGAATGGAGAGCATTTAAGACAAAAATCCTTGGGGCTTTTACTTGGAACTTCTCCAGACTTCTAATATCAATTCACTAGATAAAATACTTTTTCTACTTATAAATATAACACACAGAGTGCTTCAAAACGAATTCGAACGAACTTATAGAAGTACTTGCTCTGCTTCAATCAACAGAGCCCCATAAAATGCTGCATATTGAGTGTGGATTAGGCAGTGTCAGAAACAACGACGTGTGCCTCACGTTGTCGGAGTTGGCAGGTTCACACGCCGTCACTTTTGCACAAATAACTGCCCTTTGTCGCACCGGCCTCGAAAACATAAACATTACTCCTTTCTCTTTAGCAGTGACCTCATCCTTCTTTTCAGATAATGGGGCAAAGGGCAGTTATTCGTGCAGAAGTCGAGTAATAACTCGGACAGTTGCAATATAGCTCTTCAGTGTAAAAATATATATTCCGTCCTAACAGGGAGGATTTTGCGCGTATTTAGATAGCAAATCCAAACAATATGGAGCGCTATATGAACGCCGAACTGACGGATATGGTTTTGATGGATGGAAGAGCTAATGGGATTTTAACGAACACAGGATTAATTTAGTTTCTTTAAAAATATGAATTTAGAAATTGATATATCAATGATAATATTTATTTGTTAAACTTCAGAGCATTTTGTTATGGTCTTAATTGTACAATACGTCCAACCACTTACTGCAAATACCAACAGCTTCCTTTTCAGTTACAGAAAACAGAAAATTCTAGATGGGAGAAACTCAATTCAGATAATTGACTGCTCAGAAAACTCAATTTGGGAGAATATCAGAGCCAGATAATGGGCCTTGCAGAAAACTCAAGAAAATCTCAAGCCAGCTCAGTCCACCTACTGCTGCATGGTTGGGCGGATGGTGGGAGAGAATGGTCAGAATGGGAACTGAACTCCTGCGTCGAAACCTCGGTCAAGCTTGCTTGCAGTTTGAGGAATTATACACAGTTTTATGTGATTGTGAAGCCATTATAAATTCTCGTCCATTTACCTATGTTTTGGAAAATTCAGACAAGCTGATTCCATTGACTCCAGCAGCTTTACTTCACTAATTTCCCTGTGGTGAATCTTCAGACCTGGTTGCTATTGATAGCTCAGCTCCGTAATGCCGATGGAGATCGAGAAATTAAGGGAAGATTTGAGAAATAGATTCAAAAGGGAATACCTAGCTCTAATGATCCACAGAGGCCAACGGAAAGAACATGCTGTAGGATGTTGACAATCCAAATCACTAGACTGGTAACACATTCTGAAATATATATTACTTCTTTTGTTTTGTTGATAAGTGAAAAAGGTATGTGCTTCGTCGGAACAAAATATAAAGTGGCTGGCGCAATAGCTCAGTCGGTAGAGAACCTGCTCGCCGTGCTAGGGGTCACGGGCTCGATTCTCGGCGGTGAGGGTGGGGATTTTTCTCCGACCAAGATAATTTCTCAACTTCCCCAGAGTCTGGAGGTATGAATGAAAGTGTGAATGTGTACGTGATCTAATGATTAAAAACCAAAAGATAACGAGTTAACACCTTCAGTATGTTCCAAAGGAGAACGGCCGCCGATACGACCATAGGAGTTAAAGGCGGGGTATAAATGGAACAAGGAATATACACAATGTGTCTTTCTTAAATATGGTTTTAATTCATTCTGTGTCAGCTAACTCAGAGCGATGTCATTCAACCATCTACATGTGATCATCTGGACCATGTAGAGTGCTTTAGTAAAACTAAATTTCAATTACTTTTCGGAAAATGTTTAATTTAAACGCCAATTTGGAGTGAAGGGAATTTTATTCAAGATATTTGTTTCGAATCCTTGGAAATGGGCTGAATTTAAATACTCAGTTATGCTTCTAACCTATCTTTTGTTTTTCATTAATAGTGTATGTACACTTTGTGTTACAGAGAGAAGAAAAATAGTGCATTCATTCACACCGTCTCGCTTTCCGATAACGATTTTTAGAAAAGTCATTGCCTTCTTGGTTCCAGCGCTGCTCTTTATCATGAACCCCTGTTAAAAACGGCTCGTTTTGGAATGAAAAGATCTAGCACTGCAGTGAATGACCAGTAGATGCAGTCAGCCTAGAGCTCAGACTGGATGGTACCAGAAGAATGAAAAAGAAAGGGAAGGTAAAAGAAAACGTGGAAACACTCCCCTCGGCTAACCGATTCAACCTGAGGATAATGTACCAGAACTGGTATAAATCGACCGGTTTGAAGATGGTTTTATCATTCACAGTACTCCCACCGAAAATCATTATTCCAAATCATTCAGGAATATGTATGAAAGATTTTGCGTTCACTTTCTTCGCGGGCTGCCAGCCAGGTGAAAAGTTGATTACATATCTATCTTCCGGGAGTGTGCATCTCTCCCACAGTCAGGATATTTATAAAATGTTATAACCAAAAATGAAATATTAGATATAACACAGCTATAAACAAAGACAAAACACCATCAAATTCGCATTACTGAACAAAAGACTGTTTTCAGTAAATTAAATGCCAGGTCAGGAGATGGCGTGAGTACAGAAAATTGTGTCAAAGAAACGTAATTGATTATCAAGCTGTATTGATCTTTGCTTCTTAACTCGACGTATTTCCATTTTTAAGGCCGCTTTCCAAGAGGAGCTGAACTGAAATCCAGCATCACGATTAAGCGTGACCCTTTCAGCGGAAATCGCCAAAGCCTCCTTAATTCTCCGCTCCCAGTAACGGTTGCATTTTGCCAAGATGGTCGTCTCCCGAAAATTGGCTCTATGGTCGTTATCAAAACAATGCTCTGCCAGCCCAGACTTCTCAGGTTGAAATAAACGAATGCTCCGTTCATGTTCGATTATTCTAGCAGCGATGGTCCTTCCAGTTTGTCCTATATACGGTGTCCCACATTCACAGGGAAAGCGGTGCACTACCGGAACTTGGAAGTCCAGTTTGTCTTTCACTGGTCTCAACAGATGCTTAATCTTGGGAGGTGGTTTGTGGATGGTCCTGATGTTGATTTGGCGAGAATTCTGTTGATTCTGCCGGATAGATTGGCGGTAAAGGGGATGCAGGCTGTAGGTGTAGGCTTATCTGAAAACTTATAGTTTTAATCTTATAATTAAAAAATAATTAAAACTTATATTTTAAATTAAATTATAATTAAAGCTTATAGTTTTAACTTATAATCTGAAAACTAGGGTTATCTTAACTCCCAAATAGTTTATAACTAATCATCTTTTCACGTGGCTGGCTGCCCGAGAAGAAAGTGAGCGTCCGTCGCCAGGAAAGCTTCAGGTCTTATTTAAGGTTTTGCGTTAGTTTCGAATTAAGTACCATATGTCCTAAGTGAATAGAAAGTGACAGAGTAATAATCATGTTTGAAATACCTTGATGTCAACAGTCGACCAGAGTATGCGGTATACATTCTTCGCTGCTTATTTAAAAATATGTAATAATATGATATAAATGCCCCTGTTTATTTACTTATTCGTTTAACGCTTTAAACAATACCTCCCTGTGGATATACGGGTGAGTAAAGGTAAGGAACCGAGACTGTAACCTTGATATAGTTCCAGGAAGCGATATATTTTTTTGAAAAGCTGTAAGATGTCAACATTTGTAACATTTAGCCATAACCTGGTCAAGATAAAAAGTGCTTTGATCGTGTTCTACGAGGGCTGTTCGATAAAGAATGATGACTTTTTTTTTTTTTTGACAACGTACCTTTACTCCTCACTATTTTGATGGTCCTTCTCAAAATACACTCCCCTAAATGCGATGCACTTGTCCCAGCGTTTCTGCCAGTATTCAAAGACATGCTACAAACCATATTTGAGAGGTCCTTCAAAATCGCCTCCGCAGCCTTCACCAGTGCTTCTTATGATGAATAATGCCTCTCACGAAGGCGTTTCTTCAAGTTAGGGACCAGAAAAAGGTTACATGAGGCTAAATCCGGACTATAGCGAGGGTGAAGTGTGCACTTCACGTCGATTTTTGCAAGACATTTAGCAACAAAATTGGTACTATGTGGCCACGCATTATCGTGGTGCAGCATCCAGCCTGCTTCACGGAAATGTTGTCTTTTGCGCCTAATATGAACTTGCAATGTTTTCAGGACATCCCTGTAGTGTTGTCCAGTTACTGATGTGTGTGTGTGTGTGTGTGTGTGTGTGTGTGTGTGTGTGTGTGTGTGTGTGTGTGTAGGTAAAATATACTGATAAACCATTTCTTGAATATCAAAGAATGCGGTGACCATACCTTTCCTGGCAGAAGCAACCACTTTTGCTATTTCGGGGGTTGGTGATGAAGGAGATTTGTACACTGAACTTTGCTGTTTGCTCTTAGGATCAAAATTATGTAGCCACGTTTCATCAGCAGTGATTACGTTTGAAAGAAACTCGGGATCTTTCTCTAACATCAACTTTAACTGTATGCAGACCTGCATGTGAATTTCCTTTTGTTCGGGAATCAACAGTCTTGGAACCCATTGCGCACAAACACATCTCATGTGTAATGTTTCTGTCACCAACGTGTGGATGGCACCCAGTGAAATTTTCAGTATTTCAGAAAGTGATCTTAAGGTAATCCGTCGATCCTCTCTCACAATGGCAGCAGCAGTGTTGATGTTTTTTTTCCGTAAGAACAGTAAATGGAGCACCGGTTCCACCTTCCTTTGAAATTGATTGTCTCACCTCTTTAACCATTTTGAACCACCTTCGAGCTGTGCTGTAAGGAAGAAAGACTCTCGATAGGCCTACTGCAACATTGTATGGGCCTCAACTGAAGATTTGTTGAGACGAAAGCAGAATTTCAAAGCCGCATATTGTTCCTCGCGTGTTACCTCCATTGCAGCGGTAGGCGATACTGAATATATCTGAACTTGCCGGGCTCTCACAGGCGGGAACCAGGAGTACCAACAATGAAACTACTACGGCGTGTTTGTTTTACATGAAGCCAACAGAATATAATAAGGTTGAATTTTAGTGCGAAAAAGTATGACCGTAGAAAGATTATGATCATTCTTTATTGAACAGCCCTGGTAGGAGGAGCAAGCCTTGGATAGGCTGGACTGTGCAGTACTGCCCATCTAAATATGCCTTCAACTTTTGAGAACATTATAGCATTACTTTTAATTTTAAAGTTGACAATATATACACTTTATTCATAAACAATTATCTTTTACACTCCCGGCTACTAATGATCATATGCTGGTGCTCTTAGTTAAACTTATTTTATATAACATATGTTTATTTGTAAAGGATAGGGAAAACTGGGTCTTAAAAGTGAGAAAGGGCGCTTAACACAGTAATGAATAATTCATCTGCTTAAAGAATAAAATCAAGATAAGTTACAAAGATTAGTTGTCTCTAATTGTCAAACTGTGTAGTATGCTTGTCTTTAACTGTGTGGTCACGTCACCAATATAAACGCAATTTAAGTGCTAGTAAGAGAAACTGAATATTTTAGTAGGGTAAATGGAGTTCCCGTTAAAAGCTTGTAGCAGTGTGAGAGAATGAAAAAGTGGGATCTCTCCTTTTGCATGCACTCTTTTCGTTGAGTGAATATTTAATGTCACTTGGCGAATCCACTTCTGCGATATATCTACAATAACTTGAGGGAATATTCACTTTAAAATACGAAGGCACTTACAAACTTTAAAACCTCCTTGGCATTTAATATCATTAACGTAATTCTTGCCTTTAGGCAGTCAATTTTTTCCGCCTTAAATTTGCCGATGCGAAAAATAATGCAGAAAAGGCATGACCTTCCCAATTTAGCTCCCTAAATTGTGGACTCAACAAAGGGCCCTAAGTTTCAAAACGTTTCGATAAAGTATGCAATATGCAAAGTAAATGTAACTTCATTTTACATTAAAAGAGACCAGTTCTACTTACTTTCCCCTGTGTATTACATTATGATATTAATGGTAATTACGGGAGGGTGTCGTAAAGCTTTAATTATCACCCGGTAGTTTTTATGCTAGGGTGATCAAACTTTTTGATGACATCACTGACCCCTCGGGAAATAATGCTGGTAGTCTGAGTGATTTAAGTCCTTTTTTTACAGTGAGTACCAGAAGTGACTGGTGTGTAAGATACAGAAAATTGAGGCTCGTAGTGTGACCAAGTTCCTACATTTGAAGGGCAAAAATGCTCTGGAATACCATGATGATATAACGGCCGTTTATGGAAATGATTACCCATCGTATGACACTATTGTGAGTTGGAGAAGGAACTTTCAAACTGGTCACAAGTCCCTGACAGATTAGCCAAGAGCCGGTAGACAAACAATGACAGACGATACTGTCACTGTGAAGAAAGTGGAGTGTTTAATACTGGAAGATAGACGAACAACAATCTAAATGATCATGAATGAGACACATCTTAGTTATGGTAGTGCGTGGAAAATTATTCATGACAAACTGTACATGTCTAAGGTGTCTGCACGGTGGGTTCCACGTTTGCTAACCCCTTTCCAAAATCAAACACGGTGTGAGATTTCAAGACAGATGTTGATGTTGTTGGAACAGGATGAAGACGTCTTTTTGATCGTCTGGTAACCATGGATGTAATCTGAATCTATCAGTATGACCTAGAGACAAAAACCAGGAGCATGGAATGGAAACATGTCGATTCCCTCCTCCTGAAAAGACAAAGGTGCAAAAGTCAGCTGGGAAAGTCATGCTTTCAGTTTTATGGAAATGTCGTGGAGTCATCCTTACAGATTATCTGGCCAAGGGTGAAACCATCAAAGGCAGATACCAATGCAATCTGCAGGACAAGTTAGGAGCAGCTCTGATTAAGAAGCGACGCGATATGCTCTCCAAAGTTGTTGGTCTTCTGGCTGACAATCCACCAGCTCATTCATTTCAATTTTGTTTTGTTTTGAATTTACGTCCTCTAACGTTAAGTCATATAGGATGGTGAATGAAATGGGTGAAATGATGCTCAAATGAGTCCACGGTCCATGTACCACGGTCCAGTTACCTGACATTTGTCTTGAAGGATAAGGGAAAGTCCCGGAAAAAACATTGTCAAGGTAACTCACCCCGACCGAGATTCGAACTCGGGACCTCTTGAACGTGAGGCAGACACGCTGACATTTACGCTATCTAGGCTGGCATTCATTTCAAGCTGCAGTTGACAAGACAAGGGAATGTGGCCTTATTCGCCTGATCTTGCACCAAGCGACTTTTTCTTGTTCCCGGAAATGAAGAATCCATTGCGTGGTAGCCGATTTGACGACGCAAGTGATATTATTATTGAAGTGGAAGGGTGGTTTAAAGCGAATTCAACAGACTTCTACAGTCAAGGTATTCAGGAGGTCAAGAAACGCTGGGAAAATGTGTAAATCTTGATAGTGACTACGTAGAGAAGAACTAACAAGCGCATTTCAACACAAGCGCTCTATCACATATTTAAAGGGTGATAGTTAAAGTTTTACGAAACCCATCGTATTTAGGAGTTTCATTCAACCTCACTGAAATTCTTTATTAGAGCTGCGAATTTAGCACCTTTTATCATTTCAATTAAAACACTAAACTTCAAGTAAGTGTTTTAATAAGCAGCAAAATCCGCTGCTCTACTCAACTTATTTTGTTGAATTTATAACTCTTACTACTGCAATGTTCTTTACTTCAATTTCATTCCCTCTTTCCGCATTAATCTTCCTGCACCTCTATATCATTTCTCTTTAGTCAGTCTCATTCTCCATTGCCTTGAGAAGGTTCAGATGTAAATGGGAACTTTTGGGAAGAGGAGCTCGTGTTTAATGTTACTGTATTATTAGTATTTCTTTGCGTAAATCCGCAATAGTACTGTTATCTAAATTTGGTATAAGTTTCGATAGTTAAGTACCTTAATTATGATTGGTTTATTCAAATTTATTGATGTTGTTAGTGGCTTTTGTTAATAATAATTTTGTTGTTCTAGAATTCATTTAGAGATCCCCTTGCACTTGGTTTCTTATTTGTAATTTACGTCCTACAACGTTAAGTCATATCGGACGGTGAACGAATTGATGAAATGATGCTCAAATGTGTCCGGGTCCATGGAGCTTAGAGTTACCCGGCATTCGCCTTGAAGGACAAGGGAAAACCCCGTAAAAACTTATCCAGGTAACTGACCCTGACCGGGATTCGAACTCAGGACCCCTTGAGCGTGAGGCAGACACGCTACCATCTACGCTACCGAGGCGGAATTGGTTTCTTATATTCAGAGGCAAAAGTTTTTGTTTTTTAATAATCTTTTCGCGAAGTTTCGCGAATTTTTCCTTGTTCGAGAATACCTTTAGCGATAAATGACACAATTTCTATTATATTTAGGCTGCATAGAGGAACTTGCATTTATTTCAAATTGCATGAATTTTACTTACTCGTACTTCACTGCGGAAATTTGGGTGAGCATAGCAGCATATTTTCTCTCTCTAAATCTTCGTCCAATAGATTGGGAGAGCTTTCTGGTGCTCAGAGGACATGTGAGTCCATAGGAGGTAGTAGACCGGTTATATGGGCAGCTACCTGGTATCCTATCCCCTTTGCGTAGGTCCGATCCTGTTTAGTACCTTCATTGCGTTAGCCCTCACCCGGGATTGAAGTAAGGAGTCCCACATTCGAACCTCGTCATAGCTTCATACTAGTTGCAAGTAGTTACCGAACTTGAACAAAGTGCGCAGTTTTGGATTATACGAGGGTTACTCAAAAAAGAATGATCGCAATTCTTCTTTTGACAACGTACCTTTACTCACCGTCATAATTTTGATGGTCCTTGTCAATATAGTCTCCCCTGAATGCGATGCAATTGTCCCAGGATTTCTGACAGTCTTCAAAGATATGCTGGAAACTATTTTTTGAGAGATCCTTCAAAATCGCCTCCGCAGCCTTCACCACTGCTTCTGATGACGGATAATGCCTTCAATAAATGCATTTCATCAAGTTAGGGAATGGAAAAAAGTCACATGGTGCTAAATCCGGACTATAGGGAGGGTGAGGAATGCATTTCACGTTGATTTTTGCAAAATATTCAGCAACATTGACAATATGCGGCCGCGCATTATCGTGGCGCAGCATCCAGCCTACTTCACGGAAATGTGGCACTGAATGTAATGTTCAGTATTTCAGAAAGTGATCTTAAGGTAGTTGGTCGATCCTCTCTCACAATGGCAGCAGTAGTGAAATTGATTGTCTCCCCACTTTAAACATTTTAAGGCAATGCTACACTGAAAATTCGGCGAAAATGTTGAAAATCATGGGATTTTTTTGGCATTTTTGATAGCTTGGAGTATGTAGTAATAGATGGCATGCTATTTTGATCATTTGCACCACTTTAGGCCATCACGTAACAATTTAAGAGACTTTTAACAAACCTTAAAAGTAACAATCATGGCTTCAAAATTGATTTTATGAGAAACTTTTTTTTCTCACACTTTTCAGTATACAAAATGCCCCACGCGTCAAAGTTTTCCATTTAACTTGGCGAAACTTACAGGATAGTTCCATAATATGTAAATAAGAAACTTCACATTCCCCCTTTTTGTTAATGCTCATGTTTTGAAAATTATATGCTGTTAAGTAATAAAATAAGTCAATATTTTCAAAATTTTGAGAGCTAAGACGTGGAAAATACAAATACTACAATGCTACAAGAGTATTCCAAAAATAACAATATTGGTCTTTTAAAATTGCTCTGTACTAGCCAAAAACAAAGATTCAACTTAAAATTTCAAATTTTTTGACGCGTAGAACATTTTTAAATTTTACAATGTTTTCACAAAAATTAATAACTAATGAATGCATGTTTGCATGTTTAAAATGATGCTCTAATTATGCGGCTAAATTTTCATAATGTTAGGTTTATTATTATAGAATTTGGAGTTTTTAGTGCAGCCTTGCCTTAAACCATCTTCGAGCTGTGCTGTAGGGAAGAACAGACTCTCCGCAGACCTCCTGTAAAATTATATAGGCCTCAACTGAAGATTTGTTGAGACGAAAGCAGAATATCAAAGCTGCATATTGTTCCTCGTGTGTTAACTCCATTGCAGCAATAGGCGATACTAAACATGTCAACTTGCCTGGCTCTCACAGGCGGAAACCAGGAGTACCAACAATGAAACTACTATAGCGTGTTTGTTTTTACATTATAACAGAATACCATAAGATTGAATTTTATTGCGAAAAATTATGACCGTCAAAAATTATGATCACTCTTTATTGAGCAGCCCTCCTGTATCTTACTTTAACGGGTTTCTTGTTGCAAATGGCTTAAGGCGCATATTTCTCTTGGCTCTTTTGTTCTACATTCAAAGTCTGCTTGACACAGTAGCCATTACAATAGCTTTATACACACTAATATACTTTAACAACTGAAGCACGATCTGTGTTGCAAGGATACCTTTGAATTACAATAAAAGACATATGAAGAGCTAATCTGTACATAATAAACATCGAGTGTATCACCTGCTGGTTCTGAAAAGGGTGAAGCAAAAGGAAAGATACCCAATTAAAGCAGTTGTTATCTCTTTCAGTATTCCTCTTGCCTTTTCTTTTCGCCCTTCCCTGTGGAATATTGTTTTTGCTACAAACACGTTCCCAGTAGAAGCACATGCTTATAATTGGAAGTTCCCCATCCTCCCGCAGCTTTATTATGTGGCGCCACGTGCAGATTTCGCAGTCGGGTCTATTTATAGGGCAGCGAAATAATCCTGTTGTTATTGTGTTAAATGCTAATTATATAAATGATGGTTAACGCTAACGGTAGTTGGAATTTCCAGAAATAGCTCGAATGTTTATTCAATGCTGGGTATAAAAAGGATAAGGTCGGGCAAATAGCTTCCCATTAGCCATAAGAGCAGTTAATTGCAAGGTTTATTACTACACAATGCATTCTTTTCATATAGTTGAATCGTAACCATTGATCACGACTGATATTTTCAATACCCATGGAATTTGTGCCAAAAGTGTAATAGTATTTGGGTGCATGCGGTGTGGTATGACAGTGAAAGTGTATATCATTTACAAATACAACTTAGAATAGCCAAAACCAATCAAGTCTATGCAAAAGAATATTGAATTACTAAAAAGGTGATAAGAAGGAAATATAAAAATCAGAAAAGGTGGATCTTAATGGCACTGGGAGGTCGATAGGTCGAAAACAATCCATATGTTGTTTTTAATGCTAAAAATTATATAATTCTTCAGCTTTAAAATGATATAACATAGGTTGCCAGCTGATATTAAAGTAATTTGATTCGTCGATTTAAACATGGCGGCGTAATGATACGCCCACTTCTTGAGAATGGTGATTAAACCTGGTCGTGATTTCCCTAAACTTTGATTTTTCACACTTTAAGTGCATGTTTCTCAAAAGTTATAAAATATATTGACACAAAATTTGTAGTGGTTATTTTTCAATGTGCCTTGATCACATTCGGCTAACATTTATATTAATGATATTTATAAAATGGATATAAACAAATATTCAGTCCTTGAAAATATAATCTTTTTTTTTTACTCAAAATAATTAATTTTTCATGTGGATAGTATAAACTATATGTAACTTTCATTTAGCGGATATTATAAAACTGTATATTAGGTTATTTAGGATAAAACGTGGTGCATGTAGCTTTAAATTCCTACAAGTAAAGTGCACCTGAAATATAGGGTGCAATATTTTTTTCAGGACACACGGTGTGATTTATGCCCCTTTTGCATGGACCTATTTGAGCGTAATTTAAATATTATACAGTAGTTAATTGCACACATCTCTATACAGTAATCATACCGAATTTGAATTTCTGATAATATTTAGTTTCCTATATATTTAAATTTTAATATTGGTAAAAATCAGCCTTGTCTGGGTAAAAATAGCCTCCCAGTGCCCTTAAACGAAACCAAAAAGGGAAAAGACAAAGGAAACTTTGGACCATAAAAACCATGGGCAAAATACACAAGTTTCGCGGGAATGTTGATAACAATGATGTGCCCAAATTGGCCGATATTTTTCACCATAATTTACCTAAAGTGTAGCGCTTTTGGCATTTCAGACTTTTTAGTCATGTAATGTTTATTCTAATATTCAATTATAGTAAGTAGAGGAGATTCTGCATTCCATCCGAGAATGTGATACTGATATTTTATGTAAAGCCAAATTATTAGAGCACCCTGAACCGAGAAGTGATTAAAACTAAATCGTTCCCGTACATTAGCATTTTGGCTTGGAATACACTGATCAGAAAATGTAGTTTAAAATTGTATTACAACTTCCCTACAAGATGATTTAAGCATATACAGAGGCCGACATAAGTATTGCCAACGAAAAAAGATTTATGACATATATTATTTTAAAGCTATATGAATTTCCATCTGCTGAATTAACAAATCACCATAAAAATGATAGATTAGCTCTTGTTTTGAAGATAAAGTGACATTTCATTCTTTGGAGTGAAGATTTTAAATTTGGTGGAATTTTTTGGGGAAGTTGGCACACCTGTGAAATAACATCAGAGAGAAATTATGGAAATTAAGTGATGCAAAAGTTAAGGAAGGTATTTTAGACGGAGCAAATATAACAGAATTTGTAAAGGATTCTGCATTTGACCAAGTTTGGAGGGCAAAGAAAAGGAAGCTTGGGAAGCCTTCAGGGGTTGCTGTTCATGGACTTTTAGGCCATAAAAGAGATGACAACTACAACCATTTGGTGACAGTGCTCCTGCAAAAATACCGTAACCTTGGATGCAACATGTCCCTTAAGATCCATTTTCTCCACCCCCACCTAGACTTTTTCACTCCTAGTTGTGGAGCTGTTAGTGATGAACATGGGGAGGGATTCCATCCAGACATTTCTGTTATGGAACAAAGATATCAGGGCTGTTGGAATGAAGTAATGATTGTGGATTACTGTTGGTCTTTGTATAGGGATTCTGCGGAACTCCAACACAAGAGGCAAGCTAAAAGACGAGAATTCAATAGGCCACCACATGATTCTCTTCAGACACGAGTATCTGCGAAGTATTTTTCCAGCAATTTAGAACACTTATGCCTGATTTCACCAACAGATGTTAAGACTTAACACGAGTTTAGCAATAGTTAAAACAAAAATTGCATTTCACCGACAAATGTTAGGGTAACACTCGTGTTAAATCTCTTGTTAAACTAACACGCCAAATTTCTGATGTTATGTGCTTAACAATTGTAAATAGTCAAGTTGACGAGGATGAACTCAGCTGTTGATGTCGATTTGCTATATTTAAGACCGTCTAAATGGCATTCGCAATAGAGTACGGCCTATGAGGAGAAATTATTTTGAGGAGCTATCCGAAGAAATTGTTTTACGGAGGTACAGATTGTCGAAACACGTTGCTATGAAGGTTACTGCGGAAGGACAAGAGAGGTTAGAACATGAATCGAAAGGAATATGGCGATCTCGCCTTTGCTTCAAGTATTATTAACCTTGCGATTTTATAATTCACTGAATTATGTGTATAATACATTATCCACCTCCCGTCTTGAGAAGTTCAAATAACTTGCTCCTCGTTTTAAATTTACGCAATACTGAGTTAGAATATACATCGAAAGGAATATGGTGATCTCGCCTTTGCATCAATTATTAATAACTCTGCGATTTTATAATTCACTGAATTATGTGGATAACACATTGTCCACCTTCCGTCTTGAAACGTTGAAGTCACGCGTCACTTGTACTTCTTCGCACCTCGTTTTAAATTTAAGTAATACGTTTCGTGTTTCTAGTAATGACACATGCATATGAATTAAGTTTGTTTCCAATTTTTTTCTCACGTGACATCTTTCTCTTTTTAATTTACCGCTTCCGACCTACTTTCCATGATATCGTTATACTTCGTCACCAATTGAATTAACAGCCCTTTCTCCATTTATGAGAAATTTGTTTCACGGCTTTTGTTTATGACTTTGTTTTTTTAGCTGTGTGCAGACTGCGGTGCAGACGAAAATGAAAAAAAAAAGTGCATCGCAGTCATCCACAGCCTTCTATAGCTGTAATATTTACAAGTTTCTTGGCGTTAGCACGTGTTTGTTAACTTTTTCAGAAAACAGGTTGGTGAAATGCAAGAAATTGTTAGCGCTGTTACAATTGTTACGTTACATTTGTTAACGTCGATTCTAACATCTGTTGGTGAAATCGGGCTTAAGCATGTAATTTCCAGTAAAAGAAAAAATCAAATGCACTTCCACTGTAGTTAGAATGTATGTAATTAATATGTATCCTTTTTTCTCAATCAGTTAGCATGTAACACGTCCACCTTGTGTGTATCATGGAAACTAGAGCTAATAAAAGTTGTTCATTGTCTTATTTGTTTTTTTTTTTCAATCCAAAATTAGTAGGAATTGCCTCATGAAGTGCTCGAAACATTCAAGAATTATTTTTTGTCTACCATTGTAATCAGAAGCAATTTGTTTTCAAAGATTTACCTGATGGAAGAGTGTAAAAATAACATTCATCTTTATTTAAAATCTTAGCGAATATTTCTATTTGAATATGTTTATGAATATTACTGAACTTGACGGCCATATACAGTATCAGTTACAAATGTAGTATTGTAGTAATGTAAACGACAATTAGTTTTAATACACTAACTACCCCAAGAGAAAAGTTGTCGTGTAGATTACGTTCTCCGCTCTTAAGGCTGATACATTTTCAAGCCATCTCCTTATTACATCCAAAACACGAAAGTTATACCTCAAACTGGCATCCAGGTAGAAGCCACAGCATAGTTACGGTATACCACTAGCAATAATGTGTTAAAATATGGATAAAGAAGCTTCCTATCGCTTTAATATTTGTTGCTGCGTTTTATCCGCTAACAAGGATGTTTGCCAACTTTCCGACGAGTCGCCATGAAACTTTCAGGTTAGAGGATAATGAGACCAAACCGCAGCAGCGCATTTGAACATTTCGAATCACTTCGAACTTTACTACTGCAGCCAAGGGTGCAATTTTAGAGTATGCAGTCATACATCAAGGGGGAGCAATTTGCAGATATGTTTCACGCATGTCGAACAACAGTAACACAGTTCTCACATGAGAGAAGTCATACCCGTATCTCAGTTTAGTGAACATTATTATGTAATGGACTAACCAGTTTTGGTGCATTCTTACATAGTTCTGAGTTGGTGATGGTGATGATGGTGATTTATATATAAGGGTGCTCAAATCCAAGGTCATCAGCGCCCTTTGAAAAACTGCATTTTATTTTACTATAACTTTCCCTTGACTTTGCCTTAACTGTAACTTAGCTTTGGCTTTGTTTTGGCTTTGCTCTGGCTTCACTCTGGCTAAAATTCTGACCCGCTCCGATCCAGCTCTGGCTTCGCTCTGGACTCACACTAACTTCATTCTGTATATGGGCTCTGGCTTAGCTGTGACTTGGCTCTGGCCACCACTCCGGTCCCGCTCTGGCTTGGCTCTGGATCCACTCTGACTTCGCCCCGGCTTCACTCTAAATTCACTCTAAATTAACTCTAACCTGGCTCTGGCTTGGCTGTGGCCAAGTACCAGTCGCACTCCAGTCCCGCTCTGGCTTCGTTCTGGACTCACACTAACTTCATTCTGTAACTTGGTTTCGTCTTGGCTCTGGCTTGGCACCGGCCGCCGCTCCGGTCCCGCTTTGGCTTGCCTCTGGCTTCACTCTTAATTCACTCTAAACTGACTCTGGTCAAGTTCCAGTCGCGCTCCTGTCCCGCTCTGGCTTCGCTCTGGCCTCACACTAACTTCATTCTGTAATTTGGTTAAGGCTTGGCTCTGGCTTGGCTCCGGCCACCGCTCCGGCCACCGCTCCGGTCCCGCTCTGGCTTGCCTCTGACTCCACTCTGGCTTCACTCTAAGTGCACCCCAAATTCACTCTATCCTGACTCTGGCCAAGTTTCAGTCGCGCTCCTGTCCCGCTCTGGCTTCGCTCTGGCCTCACACTAACTTCACTCTCTAACTTGGTTAAGGCTTGGCTCTGGCTTGGCTCCGGCCACCGCTCCGGTCCCGCTTTGGCTTGCCTCTGACTCCACTCTGGCTTCACTCTTGATTCACTCTAAACTGACCCTGGCCAAGTCGCAGGAGCGTTCCTCTGCCACTATTGCTTCGCTCTGGCCTCACACTAACTTCATTCTGTAACTTGGCTCCTGCTTGGCACTGGCTTGGCTCCGGCCACCGCTCCAGTCCCACCCTGGCTTCGCTCTGGCCTCACACTAACTTCATTCTGTAACTTGGCTCCTGCTTGGCACTGGCTTGGCTCCGGCCACCGCTCCAGTCCCACCCTGGCTTCGCTCTGGCCTCACACTAACTTCATTCTGTAACTTGGCTCCGGCTTGGCACTGGCTTGGCTCCGGCCACCGCTCCAGTCCCACCCTGGCTTCGCTCTGGCCTCACACTAACTTCAATCTGTAACTTGGCTCCTGCTTGGCACTGGCTTGGCTCCGGCCACCGCTCCAGTCCCACCCTGGCTTCGCTCTGGCCTCACACTAACTTCATTCTGTAACTTGGCTCCTGCTTGGCACTGGCTTGGCTCCGGCCACCGCTCCAGTCCCACCCTGGCTTAGATCTGGCCTCACACTAACTTCATTCTCTAATTTGGCTCCTGCTTGGCATTGGCTTGGCTCCGGCCACCGCTCCAGTCCCGCCCTGGCTTCGCTCTGGCCTCACACTAACTTCATTCTCTAATTTGGCTCCTGCTTGGCATTGGCTTGGCTCCGGCCACCGCTCCAGTCCCGCCCTGGCTTCGCTCTGGCCTCACACTAACTTCATTCTCTAATTTGGCTCCTGCTTGGCTCTGGCTTGGCTCCGGCCACCGCTCCAGTCCCGCCCTGGCTTAGATCTGGCCTCACACTAACTTCATTCTCTAATTTGGCTCCTGCTTGGCACTGGCTTGGCTCCGGCCACCGCTCCAGTCCCACCCTGGCTTAGATCTGGCCTCACACTAACTTCATTCTCTAATTTGGCTCCTGCTTGGCACTGGCTTGGCTCCGGCCACCGCTCCAGTCCCACCCTGGCTTAGATCTGGCCTCACACTAACTTCATTCTCTAATTTGGCTCCTGCTTGGCACTGGCTTGGCTCCGGCCACCGCTCCAGTCCCGCCCTGGCTTCGCTCTGGCCTCACACTAACTTCATTCTCTAATTTGGCTCCTGCTTGGCTCTGGCTTGGCTCCGGCCACCGCTCCAGTCCCGCCCTGGCTTAGATCTGGCCTCACACTAACTTCATTCTCTAATTTGGCTCCTGCTTGGCATTGGCTTGGCTCCGGCCACCGCTCCAGTCCCGCCCTGGCTTCGCTCTGGCCTCATACTAACTTCATTCTCTAATTTGGCTCCTGCTTGGCTCTGGCTTGGCTCCGGCCACCGCTCCAGTCCCGCCCTGGCTTAGATCTGGCCTCACACTAACTTCATTCTCTAATTTGGCACGGCGTTGCTCTGGTTTCGCTCTGACTTTGTTCTGGTCACCACTGTTGCCCCGCTTTGTCCTGGCTCCAGATCCGCTCTGGCTTCGCTCCGGCTTCCCTCTAACCTCACTCTAAATTCACTCTAACCTGGCTCGGCCTTGGCTAAGTTCCGCCCCCTCCGCCCGGTTCCGCTCCGCTCCGCTTTGGCTTTGGCTTTGCTTTGGCGTTGCTTTAGCTCTGCTCTGGCTCTACTTTCACTTTGTATTGCTTTGCTCTGACTCCGCTTTGGCTTTGCTCTGACTTTGTTCTTGCTTTGCTGTCGCTTTGCTCTCGCTTTGATCTCGCTCCGCTTTGGCTTTGTCTTGGCTTTCCTTTGGTTTTGCTCTGGCCTTATCCTCGCTTTGCTCTGGCTCCGCTCTGGCTTTGTCTTGGGCTTCCTTGGCTTTGCTTTGGCTTTGCTCTGGCTTTGCTCTCGCTTTAATCTCTTCTTGTGATCAAAAATTTGTGATCATTTCTTAAACAGATGCTTGTGGATCCACTAGCCACCTCCGAAGATTAAGCATCTGTTGAGACCAGTGAAAGACAAACTGCACTTCCAAGTTCCGGGAGTGTACCGCATTCCCTGTGAAAGTGGGACACCGTATATAGGACAAACCGGAAGGACCATCGCTACCAGAATAAACGAACATGAACGGAGCATTCGTTTAATACAACCTGAGAAGTCCGGGCTGGCAAGGCATTATTTTGATAACAACTATAGAGCCAAATTTCAGCTCATCATGGAAACCGGCCTTAAAATGGAAATCTGTCGAATTAAGTAGCAAAGATCAATACAGCTTGATAATCAAGTTAAGTAGTTAGGTTTCTTTGACACAATTTTCTACACTCACGTCATCTCCTGACCTGGCACTTAATTTAGTGAAAACAGTCCTTTGTTCGGTAATGCGAATTTTGATAGTGTTTTGTCTTTGTTTATAGTTGTGTTATACCCAGTATTTCATTTGTGGTTATAAGATTTTATAAATATCGTGACGATGGAAGTGATGCACACTCCCGAAACGTTGATGTCTAATCGTCTTTTCACCTGGCTTGTTGCCCGAGAAGAAAGTGAGCATATTCGTTGCCAGGAAAGTTTCAGGTCATATTAGAGAAAATTAGATTCGCATGTTATAATTAGAAAGAAATATTTAGATACTTTATTATTTGCAGACGATCAAATTCTTATATCTAGCTCAGAAAATGGTCTACACAGAGCGTTATATATATTAAATAACAATGTCAATATAGTTTAACAATATCTATTAACAAATTTGAAGTTTTAGCATTCAAGGGATTCAATATCATAAGAGCCAAAATATTATTAGAAGGAGAACCCTTTGAACAAGTCAACTGCTTTAATTATCGTGGTTGTAATATCTCAAATTTAAAAAATAGTGACATTTTAAATAAAATGAACAAATTTAATGGTATATGTGGCACCATACAGATAACCTTAAAAAATACGAGACGAGAGACTAAATTAAAGTTTTATAAAGTAACGGCAGTTCCTATATTATTATATGGTAGTGAATTTTGGAGTTGAACAAAAAAGGGAGAACAAATGAATGATGCAGCGGAAATGAAGTTTTTAAGAAATGTAGCAGGGTATAATCTTCTAGATAAACAAAGAAGTAAGGACATTCGAAAACAATTGAATATTTTTAAGCTAACACATAAAATAAAACAATATAGAAATAACTAAAAGGAACATGTTGATGGAAAGAGTGATAGCCGCATCCCAAAATTAGTTTTAGATTACGAATCATTAGGTGTAAGAAATATTGGTAGACAAAGAAAAATATGGATGCAACACCTTTAATTTAACATTTATGAGACCGGAGCGAACCTTGATGGCTTAAATCGTGAAAAGTTGTTGTTGATGATGATGATGATGATGATGATGATGACAACGAAATATTGCCTGCCTTGGTAGCGTGGTGATAGCGTGTCTGCCTCACGTTCAAGAGGTCCCAGTTCGAACATTGGTCAGGGTTAGTAACATAAATAAGGTTTTTCCCGAGGTTTTCCGTTACCCTGAAAGACGAATGTCGGGTAACTCTAAGCTCCATGGACCCGGGACTCATTTGAGCATCATTTCACCCATTCCATTGATCGTCCGATATAACTTAACGTTGGGGGACGTAAATTACAAAAAAAAAAAAAAAAAAAAAGTTTTATAAAAATGTTTGGGAATAAAGAGTAATCAACAATGCTGCGTAAGTATTAACAGTAGCACATACAAATTAAATAGATACACAACAATTTCTCTGTTCCAAAATGTGTATAAATATCCAGTACTTGGAAGAAGAGAAACTGCAAAACTGACGAGAAGGCGTTCACTCCAAGCTGAGGATTGGGAGAGGTGCTGGGCAACGTTGTTTTAGAGCTAAGACAATAGCAGAGAGGACGTTGCCATAGAAGCATATGCTTCCAAGAAACGCCAGAAGCCTCAGGTACCTTCGAACCGTAACCCATGAAGAGATGACCATAAGGATTTATTTCCGTAATGACTATAAAACATTAATATCAAAGGTATGACAGTAGTCTCGAGTTAACATCTACCACACAACCGCTGGAGTTCATAGCCTCTATAACATAGGAACCTATAGTGTGAATTATTGCTAGCGAAACAACCGATAGAGGCAAAAAGTTCCTGCCAAATAAAAATTCGTGACAATTGTATCCTGAAATGTCCAATGCAAATCTCCCTTTAAGAGCTCGAGAAAACAACTTTTACAACTTGGGTTGTTCTGGAAAATATAAAGATTTTATAAATATCTTATACGTTTATTTTTAACTTGAAGAAGTCTTAAAATAATCCAGATTATTGACGGTGCTTTGTACCTAGAAGTCTTTTACTGAAGTTGCTTTTATTGACCCTTTAGGTCAAGGACACTAACATTCCCTCGAGATACACCACATCTCGGAGTCTTTACTAGGAAAACTCCTTTAAGAATGGCCTTCTTTACTAAAAGAGAGAAAGAGGGAGCTACGTTTTCTGTCGCGATTATCATTAGTACTGCCCCATTTAATGCCAACTCAGTTTCCTTGTAGCCTCGAAAATTACCCTAGATTCGTCCTTTAGTATGCAGCAGCGAAAGTGCTGTCTTGATATTACCCAGGAAGTTGTTAGCTCATTTAATCTATTCAGCCACACAGTGCGTAATAATTTTAATATTCTTTTACATGCCGGTTTATTATCATAAATTGAGTTTATAGTTCAATGTCGCTCTCACCTCACTATCATAAAGAGGCCTTCTACATGGGTCGGCGGATAAATTACATGCCTCACATAGAGATGATGTCACTGGGCCAGTTTGACGGATATCATCATATAGTTTAACTCCAGTCCAGCTTTAATCCACAGTTACAGGCCAATAGCTTATTTAGTTTTCGGAAGACAGAATTTTAAACAAGACAAGTGTAGAAGATTGATGAAAACGGAGGATTTGGGAAAACAAGCATTGATTAAATACGGGGCATGTTTTTTAAGTCAGTACCGTTTTGGAATTAAAAAAGACGTGCATAAATATCGCAATAATTTTAGTTTTACATGAAAGCCTGTACCTTAATCTAGTTTCCTACATGATTTCAGTGAATATTGAAGCACATGTCATAACGTGGCACCAGTTTTTGAATACCCTCCTCATGAAATTCTGCTGCCTGACGTGTTAACCACTGTTGCGGCGGAATCGCAAAACGGTTATGACTTAAAAAAACATGCCTCGTTCTTCTATTTGAAAGACTTAACGCCTAAAGAAATGAAGGAGGAAATAGACAGTACGTTGAAAGACTCTGCCCATTCAGATACAATGATTAAAAGGTGATTTGCGGAGCTTAAAAGTGGTTGTACGGGTACTAGTGATGAGCCTCGCTCTGGACGTCCTATGGAAGTCAGAACTCCAGAGATCATTGAAAAGCTTCATCGTTTAGTATCGAAAGACCACAGTTAAAAGTTGTTTGAGATAGCAGAAGCTGTAAACATATCAAAATAACGTGCTGGTAATATCTTAAGCAATGATTTGGGCCTTCACAAGGTCTTAGCAAGACGGGTGCCGCATTTGTTGACACCAGATCAAAATTTGCAAAGGAAAACTGTTTCTGTTAGCAATTTGAAACTCTACAGTATAATTCTTAGTGAGCTTTTGGGACGGTTTATTACCACGAATGAAATTTGGAAATATTACTACACTCCAGAAACTAAATCACAAGCAAAACATTGGAATGAGCTAGCTGAACCAACTCCAAAAGTGTCAAAGTCAATTTTGTCAGCTATCAAGGTTATGTCGAGTGTTTTCTTGGATGCACATGGGATTGTTTTTACTGATTACTGGGAAAACATTGTCTTCCTTTATAAGCAAAAACACACAATGTATACATTGCAGGGGTGTGGGCTCCTTGTACATAGAAGAAAATGTAAATAATTGGTAGGGCTTGTGCTCACAAATAAGTCTGTCATGTACAATCTGTGAAAAAAGCAATTTCACCAGGACAGCTGACATTACAAGACACGGGCTCTATTATGTAAATGTAAGATTTGTGTATGGTTTAAGTGAAATGGGCCTGAAAACAGGGAACAACACAGAAAAAGCAGAAAAAGCTCTTCGGCGTGTCGACCAGCAACGCCTCTACCATGTCCAAAGAGCAGCTAAAGCCTCAACAAAAGAGGCTAGAGTAGAAAAGAGGCAAGTAGGCTCCATGGTTCATCCGTAATCAGCAGCTCCATCACGAACTAGGACTCTTGCCTCTTCACGACTACATTCGCAGGATCGCCCATCGTTTCTTTTCCACACTGCAAGAAGTTCCACGAGCTGTGTATTATAGCATCGACGTCCGCACGCACCGACCCTAACGCTTAAAGAGGAGACTACCGTAGGACCTGCTTCTGATTCCATTGATTCTAGTGCTTGATGTGTGTCCTTACAACTTCAATATTGACTTAATTCCTCAGAGAGTATTATTGGAGTTCTAACTTAATGTAGTTAGGTGACTGTGATTGTTCTTTAATTTATTGTTCTGTTACGTTCTTTTCACTTTGATCTGTAAAGCATTGTACTGCTGTTCGGTCAATACATAAATACAAAAACTGCAGGTAGAGAAGCAGCTGGAGGACTAACATGAGGTTGAAGATGACTATGTTCCTGGAGAGTATTAAGGTCTGCTTGGAGATCACCACAAAAATTCAAACTACTTTTTCTCAATATGAAACATTTTAGTGCATAGGTTCCTTTTTCTCGTGAATCACCAATCATAGAGGCCTGAAATTTTCTAAAGTTCTTCATCACATATAAGTGCAGTTTGTAAAGCAGCAGCTGTAAAGCTCAGTGCTTATTAAACTTATGTGTAACCTGAAAACATGTTGTATAATTGCTTAAAGTGCACACATATTTTCCAAATCACTAATTATTTTTGTAGACTTCACCAACTGATTATATTTAAGAATTCTGCTTTACAGAGTAGCTAAATATATTCAAAACATGCCTGCGTTTTTTCTGTTGGGAGTTCCATATGGTTCCAAGATAAATGTGTGTGTGAGTAATGTTTAACGCCCGCTTTTACTACATACGACACCGCAGGCGATGACACTGATGATACATGAGATGAAGCTGGAGCAACGGTGGAATGAGTTGGCGGGGGAAACCGGAGATTCCGGAGAAAACCCGACCCATCGCCGTGTTGTCCACCACAAACCTCATTTTGCGGTCGCCTGGGATCGAACCCGGGCCGCCTTGGTGAGAGCCAAGCGGTTTAACCACTGAGCCACGGCGCGGCCGTTCCAAGATAAAGGTACATAAGTTTGGTATGTCTATGGGAAATATTTTAATTTATTTTTATATATCTGAATTTTTTAAAAATTTATTTTTTTACAGTAAGAATCTTGAAACATAAATCAAAATACTTCTGTTGTTATGGTGATTATATAGTAAAACTTTTATTCATTTCCATTGAATAGTGTCTTTTGTGTGTTGTAAATTTTGTCCAATTATGTAAAACTTGTAATTGCTCTGAGTACACTGACCCCTTAATACAAATCTTAAGATAATTTGTAACTAAATGTTTAAAAATGTAGTGTAAGCAGGTAAGTGTGTGTGTATGTGTAAATATCGTATTAAATGTACTGGTATTTATATTGTTTTTGTTTTTCAAAATTACTTCTCTATTCTGCACAGATTATTTAATAAGTTTAATGACAATATTTAACAACATTGCTGTTGATAACATATTGAAGATATGAGATAAAAACTTAAAGATTGAGAAATGCTCTTTGGGTGCCGTTGAAGTAGTAACACACAACTGACACAGATACTGTAGTTTTAGTCTCCAGCATGACATAATGACAGTTCCTCCGACTAAGCAGAGGTAAATTCCAGCTAGAGACCTAGCTGCATATGCAAACAGTATTATATGCTTGTTTCGACTTTTGTAATCCCTCTTCGAATCGTGGTTAGCACAAAATTCCAACTAAATGAATCCGCAGTTTTGCCTGTTAATGATCGGGTTGTAGTGATCCGATTGGACTGACCACTGTGTATATTGATTAGCTTCCTCCACCACTCCTTTTTTGCGAGGATGTTGCAAAATGATGATACCGATATTTAATCCTAAATCACTTCTGTGATGGAACCTAAACTTCTACATTCACCGACAGATAGCAGTTGTGTTCTAATTGTAAATCATATAGCTATATTAGTAAATATTTAAGTAATTGAAAGAACTTCCTAAGTATAATTTCTATGTATGCACGAATTATAAAAGTAATAGAAATCACATGACTTCGGAATGTACTGTCTACTCAGCTCAAGAAGGCGATTGGGGCCTGAAGAGGGAGAGGGTCTTGAGCAGTTAGTGGATCTGTTTACTATTAAATGAGTGTGCGAGTGTATTGCTCCGGTGACCTCAAAATTACCGACCCATTAGTCTCCTGTCCACTATTGGTAAATTGCTCGAGAAAATAATTCTATTTCGACTCCAAAAACAAATTGAGGCGCTTGACATTTCAAATTCACAATTCGGCTTTAGAAAAGGGCACTCAACAGACCTTCAAGTTTTAAGACTAGTAGATGACGTCACCGAGCAATTTAACAATGGGGCTTCAACGCTGGCGCTATTTTTGGACGTAGAAGCCGCATTTGATCGGTGCTGGCACAACGGCCTGATTTACAAGCTGCACCGAGTGTTTCCCGGCCTCCAAAATTCACTGCCATTGCTGCATAATTTTTTTAAAAACAGGCGCTTCTACGTCCAAGTGGGTCGCTCCTCCTCAAAGAAGAGAGTGATGCAGGCTGGCGTACCACAAGGGGCTATTATGTCATCTTTCCTGTATATACTCTTCACCAACGACTTCCCCGTGGACGCCAGATGCAAAGTTGCAATGTATGCTGACGACACTGCAATATACAACCATCATAAAAA
The DNA here is from genome assembly GCA_030765055.1 of Mantis religiosa. NCBI lineage: Eukaryota > Metazoa > Arthropoda > Insecta > Mantodea > Mantidae > Mantis > Mantis religiosa. Next base: position 37,497,861 of record CM060959.1, read on the forward strand.
TCCTCGTTATGGACTTTTAGAGATGAAGCGGTACATTGACCGCTTCCCTTCACGGCTTCATGACTGGAAAGTCAAAATTAATGCGAACAAATGCCAGATTATACATTTTACAAAGCGGCGTCCTTTGGTAATGGACCTAACGGTCGATGGTCAAATATTGCACTGTCGGCAGCAGGTCAAGTACCTCGGCGTGACGTCGACACGCACGATGCATTGGACCACCCATCTAAGAGATAGCGCCAACAAAGGGCGGCAGCGATTAAAGATGTGCGCCCCCATATTTAGGAGCAAACAGCTAAAGCTGCGCTCGAAGATCATCCTATATAAATCCTTTATTTTATCCGTGGTCCTGTACGACTGCGTGGACTGGGCCAACGCCTCCAAAACCTTCCTAAAGTATCTCCAAACCCTACAAAACCTATCCCTAAGCAAAATCCTGTCTGCTCCTATCCGAACAACAACTGCCACCATTCACCAAGAAATCCACGTCCCTTACATCAACAAGGCCATCAACAAACGTGCCTCTTCCATCTGGGCGCGCATCCGACACCATCAAAACCCCACCATACATAATGTTGGTAAAGGCGAATCCAAGCACCGAAAACACGCCAGAATCAAAGCATGTTGAAGAAAAACAAAAATAAAAAAATTACAAAAAAAAAAAAAAAAAAAAAAAAACAACAACACGACTGCAAAATTGTGCGCGCCCAATCCTTCCTGGCTCAGGCCACGCTCCCCGGCAGAGGCCGCCAACATCGGCAGCCCAGGAGTCATCTACAAGCTGCCGCACAGCCTAACTGCGAACAATGTAAATATTGTACACAGCCAAGTCTGTACAGTGTAGTGCCTGTGATATTGGGACGTACGTGGTATGCCCAGGTGTGTGTGTGTGTGTGTGTGTGTGTGTGTGTGTGTGTGTGTGTGTGTGTGTGTGTGTGTGCGCGCGCGCGTGCAAGATAAGCGCAGTGTAAATATGTAAATATAAAAAAAGAAAAAGAAAGAGACAAATAACGAGATAGAACTGGTTCTCGGCGGCCTCAGAACTGGTCGCCGTATGGGTTTTAGAAGAACCCCAAAGACAATAAAGAACCATACCCAGAATTATAAACCCATGTAAATTTAGAGCCTGTAAGCCGGGTCCAATGTACCGGCACCAGGCAAATAAGTTACAAATAAAAAGCCTAAGCCTAGCTCCGGTGAACAGAGTTAGTTTAGAAATGTGGAAGTATAGCTAGTGAAGAGTTTCAGCGAAGTGAAGTAGAATTATTGTCATTACTCTGCAGAACTGAAGATGTCTTGTGTTCAACAACCCATCGAGTAAACCCTATGGAAGATGAGGCTACGGTGGATGTTTTTGTTACGTCAGGATGTTACAGAATAAAACGGAACTGAACAGTGGAACTAGTTCACATTCGTGAAGTTCCAGAGTGAACTAACCGAACTAGTTGCTCTGCGTTTAGAGAAACTAAAAAGGGAGTGAAGTAATAGCTCGAAAAAGTGACCCGAAGTGACATTATAGAAATTCACCAAAAGTCAATTGTAACAAATTTCCCACACATAATGATGTTTTGTGGTTATATCTGATGGCATTTCATCCGTTCAATTGGCTTCAATGACAGCTAATATTTCTAAAAGTCTATCTATGACGAACATATAGCCGTAGTTGGTGAAAATTGGAATTGGTGGGTTGGTGATGTAGGTTGGTGACCCTTTAAGCTACAGAGACAATTAAAAATAAATCAAATTACTTCTGCTTGCCTATACACTATTGTGGTTCCGTGGAAGTTTATCTTAAATGATGTTGGTGCTTATATAATGGTTCCATACAGTTGTTTAAGCACGAAATTTTGCTATAAATACGCAAATATGCTCTGCGCTGAGGAATCATCTAACGCACAAGATTTGCTTTAAAACATCGCATTTTGTACATGGGCAGTTCCTGCGTGAAGCACAAGGAAACGTTAAGAGTGGACTAAGACTTACATGCCGTTTGATGAGTGGCCTAGAGTGGCCGCTCTATCTCCGGCTCTAACAGTTCTCGAGAGGGGGAAGCGCGTTGTTGCCAGTTCTTTAGCGGGAATTTCAAGCAGAGGAACATGTGTATTTTAAATATTTCACCCATTTGCAGGTTTTAACTCGTAAATGTACGTGGACAATGTGTATATACATGATCCCAGAATAGTTGCATATGGAGGCAATATACCATTTCCTGGAAAAGAAATAACAAAAATCTACTTCGCACGAGTGGGAAATTTCTTTCTCACATAATATTAATATACCTGTCACCTTATAGCATCCTTCTGAAGAGCATCAAATGAAGCTTTAAGGCTGCCTCGTTGCCTTTGCTTTCCCGGTGTATGCTGAACTGCAAACGGCGAACTTAAATCAGCTGACACTTCTTCTTGATCACATTCTTCCCACCTTCAAGGCGTCACAAACTCTGTCCAGCAGCTTGGTAACAGATAGTAGAGGTCCACCATTGTCCCGCTCCTTCTCGAAGTACCCACGTAGCCTGAATATAAATTCACGGCTTTGACTCTTATAAGAGCCGATTTTTTTCTTGAATTCTGACGAACCAGTAGCCATATTACTATAATAGCGATAATAATAAGACTTACAGACGCTACAAATCGGAATTCACGCACACACAAAATATTAAGCAAACCACCAGTGCGGGATCCAAAAGCAACTAAAAGCCACGTGGTCCACACAAAATTGCAGCGGCAACACGGTGCTGGATTTCCGAGCAACGCCTAGCAGTGAAACGCTGATTGGCGCTAGCAGACAGTTTTAACTTCCTGACCACGACACCGGATGTACAGACTCCCAGTACCACCAACACAAGCAGTTAGTGTGCGTGAGAAGTGTGAACGAAATATTCGAATAGTGATGTAAGCAATAACTTGCATGATAATGAAATTTCAAGTTGGATTTCAATGTTTTGAAGCTAATATAGACCTATACTCTCATTATAAAGATAATTCTGACGATATGTTTTCAATTACTCATTATTATATGTTGGTACTATTAACCATCAGCACCCATCCAACTTGAAGCAGGAACCCCTCAGGGTAGCGCCATATCCGGCATACTGTATATAATATACACTTCTGATACTCCCCAACCGATCCACCCAACAATCCAACTGGCACAGTACGCGGACGATACCGCATACTGGTGCTCAGCACCAAAACTACGGAGCAGCAAATCACGGCTTGAGAAACAGCTCGCAATCTTCAACAAATGAGCGAACAAGTGGAGAATAACCATAAACCCGGCAAAAACCCAATACATAATTTTCCGTATACAAGCAAAGGAAACCTACAGAGCTTCCACCTTTTCCTACAACAATCACGACATACCGACCCAGAGGGAAGTTAAATACCTTGGAGTGACATTAACCGAAAAGCTATCAACCTGTACGCATTACCAAAACAAACTTCAAGAGGCAAAAGCAGCAACATCATGCCTAACGCTCTTGGCGAAAATAGGAAAGGAAGGACTAGCCCCAAGCACCCTAACACAGATCTACAAAACCATAATTAGACCAACACTTACCTACGCTGCAATCACCTTATGGCCCATCACCACGCAAAACACAAAAGACAGAATATCCGGATATGAACGGAAATGCCTACGCATAGCAATGAAGCTACCACCATGGTCCAGGAGCAACGAAATCTATGAAATAGCAAAATCTACAAGTATAGAAGAAACGATAAAAACGAATACCACCAAATACATGGACAACGCAAAGGACCGAACCCATAGACAGAACATCATTGACGTCGCAAGGAATTATAAGCAAAGCCAGATGCATCAGGATAAGAATTTAAGCGACCCCCCTCTAACAACCATCATTAAACAGTAGGAACAAGAAAAAGAAGAAGAAGAACAGAAAATACAACAGCACCTACGACAACTTCTGACCTAGAAAAAATCATCTGACGACCGACGGATACATTTCTCAATATGTAGAATATCCTAGAACATGTAAAAATAAGTTATCAAAAATTAAAATAATAATAAATAAGATAAAAAATAGTAAAAATAAATTTAAAAAATGAATAAATAAAATATAAAAAAAAGCCATCTGCCTCTCCCAAACAAATAAACATTTCTGGCTGAAGAGGGCGAAATAAGCCCTAAAGCAGCCTTGGGTAGACCCAGAATCCCCCTAACCCCCTTTCCCCTCCACCTCCTGCAGCCACTAAACGTCAGAGCCGGAGATATAGCGGCCGGACTGTACCTTGCAAACGAATAAGGTGCGGCTGAGTCACCTGGTATATTACGTTTTGTATTCTAGTAATAGGGAACTGAAATTTGGAGCTCTGTTATAGTCTTATATTCTTCAGGAAGTCAGAGAGCTCTGGTGAAAGAATTATCAAGGTCGACTGGGTGATTCCTCTGCTTATCCTATCCAACCATACATAAACATACTATAATTAAATACACATGTATATTATTTCTCTTTTTTGTGTTAGTACTGATGAAGTATCTCCATGAAAATGCGGTCAAATACAGTTCAATTATGTCGACTTCCCAGTGACTATATAGAGGTCAAAACTCTGTGTGTATTCCCTTCCCGCTTCTTGGCCGAGTGCTAATAGCTCCTCCCCCTAATTTAGAACAATTTATTTGAGTTGACAACTTAATTTCAACACTTTCAATGCTGCATTAAAGTGACTGAAGCAATACGGCAGAATATAGCTTAGAGTAAAGAAGCGTACTGCAATGCAGAAACCAGCAAGAGGCGTTGCTGGAGGGGAGGAAAAAAGGTCGTTTGAGAAGGGTTAAACTCGGTCACCGTCTAGGGTTTACGGTTGATCCTGAAACGAGGGTTGATAGCGGTGCAAGGTGTCGAGGTGGGAGGGCTGCTTGATGGAGTAGAGGGTTAGTTCCTAGTCCTGGAAACCAATTACAAACAACACCGGGAGGAGGGGCAGGGAGCTGTAATTCGTGTTCGACAAATGAGGATCGCGACGCGAAGCGACGTTGTGCTGCTACAAATTGCCTCTAGTAGCTGTAGGGTGCTTAAGGAAACGCAGTACCCCGAGCGCGTGGTGTGAAATATTAACATAGACAAGCAAATCTTCCGGAGGAGTCGACCAGTATTACCAGTCTGTTTTATGTTTTGCTCTACGTTGTCGTGGTTCAGAAGATGGCCGGAAGGTTCTTCCGTTTTCTAAATTCACCGATACTGTATTTTACACATATGTGATTATTATACATAATGCACTATACCGTTTTCCTCACTTACAGTATGATCTTCATGGACGACAAGAAAAAGTATATAAAGTCCTAAAACAGTTAAATGAGAATGAAAAAGATAAACTGCAACATAACCCAATTAAGTCTGAGAATGGAACAAATATTATAAGAAATTATGGACTGATTCAGACGAAGATAAATTAGTAACAACATATGTTAATGAATATGTAGATTTAATAATTATGGATGAACGAAATGAAACTTTAAAAAAAAATTCAAAAAAAAAAAAAAAAAAAAAAAAGTCCAGGAACTGATGGTTTGAATACGTAACTATTTAAATATGCCTCCGTTAAATTCCAGAGTAGAGTTTTGAATTTCATCAAAATATGTTGGAAAAATGGGCATTTACCAGAGGAATGGAATATTGCATTGATATGTCCGATTTTTAAAAAGGGAGACCAAACTGAATGTGACAATTATAGATGAATAAATCTTTTGAACTCAGGTTACAAGATCTGTGCAATAATCATAACACAAAGAATTGCTCCAATCTCAGAAACTAAATTGCATGATTCACAAAATGGATTTAGATGCAATGATTGTATTTTCACAATAACACAGATTATGGAGAAACGACGAGAATATAATCTACCAACTCTAATAGCTTTTATAGACTATGTAAAAGATTTTGATAAAGAAAAAAAGAATCTGCTATTGGAAGTAATGATTAAAAATGGATTTCCTCAACATTTAGTAGGAACAGTACAAAGTATGTATATAAATACAAAATTTAAATTGGAGAAATCCGTAGAAAAAATAAACTAGTAAAGATTAATTTAGGACTAAGACAGGGGGTGCACATTGTCACTTACCCTATTTAATATATATATATATATATTAATGACGCCGTTGTACGATGGCAAACTACGCTCAGAACACATTTTAAAATAAAGGGGAAAAATTTTGACACATTGCTGTTTGCTGATGACCAGACTTTAATTGCGGAGACGGAAGATAACTTACAAAGAGCCATACATGAATTATATAATAATACAAGAGAATATAATCTTAAAATTTCATATGAAAAAACAAAAATAATGGCTTTTATAGAAACGAAACATTTGAGAGCAAAAATTTGCATAAATGATAACCCCATCCAACAACAAAGTTAATTTAATTATCTTGGCTATATTGTGTCATATACCAGTAACAGAGATATACAAAACAAAATAAACAAGTTCCAAACAATATGTGGCACAATAAAAAGAACTTTTAAAAATTGTAATCGTCAAACTTTGTTAAAACTGTATAAAATAATGGCGATCCCAACCCTGCTTTATGGGTGTGAAAACTGGGTCTTGACTATCTCACAACAGAAGAAAGTGGAGGCTGCTGAGATGAAATTTCTGAGACAGGTGGCAGGTTATAGACTCATAGACAAGAAAAGAAACGAGGATATTAGAAGAGAATTGGAAATTCAGAGTCTAAATGAAACAATCATTGCATACAGGCAAAAATGGCAAGAGAATGACCGAAGACCGTACACCACAAATTGTATACAAGTATAAACCTGTAAGTAGAAGAAATGTTGGCAGGCCACGAATGAGATGGTCGGATCATTTCCTTGAAGTCGGAACGGGCCAAAAGACTTATACCGTGATGATGATAATGACGATGATGATGATGATTATGATGATGATGATGTTGACCGTTTTGCTCCTCCTTTCTTCCTCCTCTACCTCGTATCACTCTCTGTGTGTAGCTGACCTCTAAAAGTATTCAGGGATACAAAATAAACCAATGGAATATGTTGAAATTGATCTGAAATCAAAATGTGTTTTATGTAGATACCACCTTAACGAAAGGAATTCGCTAAGGTTGGTACACAAAAGAATGTTAAAGCAATCCATCCTTTTACAGGAAGGGATGAAGAATTATTTACACGTCTTATTCAAGTGGGTAAAAGCAATAACATGTGTATTGGGATTTTCCATCGACAGCATGCTGACAAAGGTTAAATTCCTCTCCACCACTGTATAGAAATAGTAATTCCGACTTTAATAAAATGAACGTAAACATAACGATTTAAGTACGATGGGGTGTTGTAATCTTTTAATGATCAACCTCTAAAAATTGTGATATAGAGTTTGTGTTGATATGTACTTGTTACTTCTTCTCTACGTTCACATTTTTGCCAGCCATTCTTGACCTTCCGCATACCTTGATTGTTGAAATCTGCAGAATTCGCTTTAAACCACTCTTGCAATTCATTAATGACGTCATTTGTTCTGTAAAATCGGTGGCCACGCAACGGATTCTTAATTTCCGGGCACAAGAAAAGGTCAGTTAGGGTCAGATCGGGCGAATAAGGCGGACGCTGTATGGTCTCAAAGCCACATTCTCTTGTTTTGTCAAATGCAACTTGAGATGAATGAGCTGGTGCATTGTCAGACAGAAGACGAACAACTTTGGAGAGCATACCGCGTCGTTTCTTAATCAGAGCTGCTCGTAAGTTGTCCAAAATATTGCAGTAGTATCTGCCAGTGATAGTTTGACCCTTGGGAACATAATCTGTAAGGATGACTCCATGACAGTCCCAGAAAACTGACATCATGACCTTCCCAGCTGACTTTTTCACCACTACTTTTTGTGAGGGGGCGTAATCGGCATGTTTCCATTCCATACTCATGATTTTTGTCTCTGGATCATACTGATTGATCCAGGATTCATCCATGGTTACCAGACGGTCAAAAAAGATCATCTTCATCCTGTTCCAACAGCATCAACTTCTGACTTGAAAGGTTACGCAATGTTTGCTTTTGAAAAGGGGTTACCAAACGTGGAACCCACCGTGAGACACCTCAGATATGTAGAGTTCGTCAGGAACAATTTTCCACACAATACCATATCTAAGATGTGTCTCATTCATGACCGTTTGGAATGCTTGCTCGTCTGTCTTCCAGTATATAACAGTCCAATTTCTTCACTGTAACAGCTTCGTCTGTCATTGACGGTCTACCAGTTCTTGGCTCCTCTGGTATTTGGAAGTAAAGAAATGCTGGGAAAGAAGAACTAACAAGCACAAATGAACACAAACTCTGTATCACATTTTTGAAATGTTGAGAAAGAATGACGACACCTTCTCGAATTTGCAAGCAAATGTGATTTTTTAATAAGTACTCGAACTTTGAGATAAATGATTTTTTATTTTATTTTCCCGGAAGACCCAATCACCCTATTCACTTAGCTTTTAAATACCTTTATTGCTTTACTTTAACATGGAATTTTCTTAAATAATGTCATATTATTTCCTAGTTTCAGGTCTAGTATTTGCTGTGCCAAAGTCATTTCTCAGCGATTATTTTGATAATTTCATGTATCACCAATTCCCCCAACTGTGGTTCCATTTATAACTGATGCTATGCTAGATCTCCTACCGAAATTAAAACCATTTGTGGTGGGAAATACTAAACGTTTGTGTTTGTAAGAAAAACTCTTATCCAACGCTGAATCTTTAGGCAAAACGGTGGTCGTTACATTAAGATGACCTTGCATCCAATTTTACGCAAGTTTATTTCCTTTTTCTGCAATAAAATATCTTCTTATAAATAATACCCAAAGGGAAACAAGCCCTCCAGCTGTGGCCCTTAAAACTAGTAAAACAATTCTTGCTTCTAGTTTGTTTTTCACCAACTGCACGGAGAGAAAAAATTGGAGCAGACTGCTAAAACTCAAATACATTAAAACTTTTGCAATTAGTTAGACCAGTAAGTTGCTTTAGTTTTCCTAAATTAGCATTGAGATCCACTGAGCTTTCGTGGCCAAATAGCAAAAATAGCTGTGGGGTAGTATGAGGAGAGACAGGCTGAAGTAAAAGAACGAAACGGATACATCTCGCAAAATGGGGTAATTGTGGGGAACTGCCAATAAAGTTGGTATAGAAATCCCACAGCAGGTTGGGTGCTAAATAGTATCTTCACCATAACCTTAAGATATTCTCATAATAAAAGGAATTTATACCCCTTTACATTAAACACTCTGATCTCATTTTACACCAGTAGCAAAGGTTAGCTCCAAAATACTGTAGTCGCATTTTGTTTTATGCCTTTTCCGCAGTTGTGGTTTTATTTCTGACAATTCCGTTAAATATATAGTAGAAAAAGGTACAGGGAATTTGCAAAATAGGCTAAAAAGAGGACGCCATCTGTAGCATACTTTTAACTAATTTATTTTCAGCACGTATGTGTAAAGTACTTGGAGCCAAACATTTACACATTAGCTATCCGGGACATGAACATAAATTAAAATTAATAATCCTAGAACTTCCTTTCCAGAGCTCTGTGAGGTCGTAACTCCTCAGAAACAAGCCTTCCAGTTAAATCTCTCTCCAAAGGTAGTTCAAACTGCTGTTAAACAAATTAATGAACAGCTCTATTGTCTTGAAATAATATATTGTCGATTTAAAAGCACACTTTGTCTTACACGAAATAAAGTTAAAATAGTGCTTGTTTCTGATAAGATAATACAACTTACAAGCCAAGGCTGCTACAACTATGCCGATGGAACTCCAAATCCGATAACCCACAACATTGATTTCAATCATTCTAGGATTCAAACTACTCAGAAAAATTGTCTGAGCGTCTGGTATACTTCGTATACGTCTACAATAGATAGTGTAATAACATGTGCTGTCCATGCCATAAAAGTGCAATGCGCTTTTCCTAAATTCACCTGAACATTATAGGCTATGTACTTCAGTTACTTGGATTAATTCTTTTTTTTTTTTGAAACAATATAATAACACTGGGCAACAATGAAAATGTTTCTGGATTAAAAATAGTGCATTTACATGTATTTACATCTGCTGAATTCGAAAATCACCATAAAAATCATAGTTGTTTTGAAGATAAAGTAACATTTCATATTTTAGAGTGAAGATTTGATATTTTGGGGAACCTTTTAGGAGTTGGCACACCTGTCAAATAACAAAACACAATCAGAGAGAAATTTTGGAAATTAAGTGATGCAAAAGATAAGGAAGGCATTTTTGTCGGACCACAAACAAGAGACCTTGTAAAGGATCCTGCATTTGACCAAATTTTGGAGGGGAAAGCAAAGGAAGCTTGATAAGCCTTCAAGGGCGTTGTATGGATTTTTAGGCAACCAAAGAGATGAGAACTACAAGCATTTGGTGACAGTGTTCCTGCAAAAATACCGTAACCTTGGATGCAACATGTCCCTTAAGTTCCACTCTCTCCACTCCCACCTAGACTTTTCCCTTCCTAGTTATGGAGCTGTTAGTAATGAACATGGGAAGAGATTCCATCGGGACATTTTTGTTATTGAACAAAGATATCAGGGCCTATGGATTACTATTGGTGTTTGTATAGGGATTCTGCGGAACTTCATCACAAGAGGCAAGCTGAAAGACGACAAGGTGAATAGGCCACCACGTAATTTTCTTCAGACACGACTATCTGCGAAGTATTATTCCAGCAGTTTTGAATTCTTAGCACGTAATTACCAGTTAAAGAGAAATCAAATGCACTTACATTGTTGTTAGCATTTATGTAATTAAAATGTATCCTTTTCTCTCAATCCACTAATATGCAATATTTCCACGTTGTGTATATCATAGAAATTAGAGCTAATAAAAATTGTTCATTGTCATATTTGTTTTTCTCAACCCAAAATTAGTAGGAATAGCCTCATGAAGTGCTCGAAACAGTCAAACATTATTATTATTATTATTATTATTATTATTATTTTTTTTTTTTTTTTTTTTTTTTTTTTTTTTGCCCAGTGTAATTTCAGAAGGTTTTTTTTATGAAAGTAAGTGGTAATTCTAAGATTCACTTTGAGTGTAACCGATTTCAAATCAATGTAGCAGCACTAACATGACTAATTTGATAAATGGGCTTGAGTAAATGAGTGGGATTTAAGTACTCGTGGCAACTACATTATGCTCGAAGTGAAAATTTAAGAACCTGAAAAACTTCTAATTCATAAGGTTAGTTAACTCACCCGACGACGACGACGACGATGACTAATGACGAATGTCGGGTAACTCTAAGCTCTATGGACCCCGGACTCATTTGAGCATCATTTCACCCAATTCATTCACCGTCCGATATGACTTAACGTTGGAGGACGTAAATTACAAAAAAAAAAAAAAAAAAAAAAAAAAAAAAAAAAAAAAAAACTCATCCGACGACGCAACAGTCGTTTCCAGGGAAAACCCTACCACCCGTCCACTGCGTATCAGCCACCTCTGTGTACCGAAGACATCATGAGTGGTGTGCACTACTTGATGGGTAACGTGGTCAACACCACGGTCCTTTGACGGGTATTTCAGCAGGGTATTATTCGGCAGCTCACGTAGCTCCTCAATAGACCCACGAGGGAACTAACGAGGAACTTTCGAGTATCGAAAATCGAACCCTGGTTTCCCGTTTTGTAAGCCTCAGTGCCACTACCCTGCTAAGGGGATGACCAATTTATAAGAAACATAGATGAAAAGACAAAAATAAAGGTTAAAGTTTTAGTTAATTGATGGAAATTAATCATTTCTCCACACTAGCCGTTTATAGGCTAAGGCTTTTGATGGATAGAGTCAACATGAAAAATTCAATGCCATGGCCGGGATTTGAATCACGGATCTCCTGGTTTCCGTCCAGTCGCTCTAACCTTTGAGCTACCATGGCCAACGTGCCGACCAGACATTAAATTCTCCAGTTGACTCTTATATTTTCCCGGTAGACCACTAGGGGCTCTCGCATCATAGAGTCAGGACGGCACGTTGACCATGGTAGCTCAATGGGTTAGAATGACTAGACGGAAACCAGGAGATCCGTGGTTAAAATCCCAGCCATAGCATTGTATTTTTTATGTTGACTGTATCCATCAAAAACCTTAGCCTATAAACGGCTAGTGTGGAGAAATGATTAATTTCCATCAATTAACTAAAATAATAAAGTTAAATGATGAAGCTTGGGACTCAAGTACTTACGATAGTAAGTCGCCACAAACGGTGTATCTCGGATGCGAGAGCCCCGAGTGGTCTCCCGGGGAAATATATGAGTCAAATGGAGAACTAAATGTCACGTTGACCATGGTAGCTCAATGGGCTAAAGCGACTGGACGGAAACCAGGAGATCCGTGGTTCAAATCCCGGCCATAGCATTGAATTTTTCTTGTTGACTCTATCCATCAAATGTTAAAAATTTTGAAGTATTACAAGAAAAAACCTGAACAGTTTAGAGTCCTAAAAGAGACGACCATAGATTTCCTAATAATTAATATAAAATTTGACTAGTTAACCCTCCGTTATTCACGTGGGGTCTTGGAGGCCCCTAGCTTTATATAAATGCTGTGGTTTCCGAACGAACGCAGTGACGTAATTGCCTGACTAAGTCATCTAATATTACACCTTTCTCGAATATTTCCTGTGGGGACTAATTTTTCTCCCCATTATTGTAGCTACAAGAATGGCGAATCTACAGTTAGGTGTCGTATGGGTCTAGTAGGCCCCTTGCGCCTACTCCTGTAACATGCTGATGACATGCTTTTCTTCGTTAGTAAGTTGTGGAATGTTGCATTGCCAGTGGAGGAGCTATTAGTTCTTCGTCATGAATATGAGTAAAAGGTATGATCTATAGAATCCCAAGGATTTGGAAGAAGTACGTCGTCTACTTTGAGATGACGATGCCTTATCGTTGGATTACATTTTGTACGAACCGGATGATTCTCATTCAAAAGATAAAGTGGAGACAAGAATATTAGATTCAGAAACAATAGTTTTGATCTCAAGTCAACATGTTTCATCGGGCCAACTGTCAGAAGGTGTTGAGAAAAAGCCTGAAATAATCCTGCATTACAACGATACTAAATCTGGAGTTGGTGTAATAGATAAATTGTGTACCACGTACAATGTAGCCAGAACAATATGAAAGTAATCTTTTGCCATATGTTGAATATTGCAGATATTAATTTTAGGGTATCTTTCTTTAAAACCAGAACAAATATTCCACAAGACTGAAATATTTGAAAGGACTACCCTTAGCTTTACTGTCTCGACAGTTACAAAGAAGCGCAATAACATCAAAGCTACCCAAAGATCTGAAAGAGCATCTATAGAAGTATAAACCTGAACAACCAACAGCAGATGAGTTGCCAAATGCACCAGAATCGCTGTGTGAACTCTGCAGTAAACACAAAAATAACAGCAAAGCTAAATATGCAACGCTCCTTTCTGTTTGAGAACACATGCCAAAATTATTTGCGATAACTGCTTAATCAGAGGAAATAGAGAAGAAATAGTTGATTACTGCGAATAACTGAACATTTCTGATGACAAGATGTATTTCAAAATATGTTATTTTCTTTCCGTATATTGCAATAAAAATTATAATGTACACTCCATTGGTATTACATTTTAGCTGACGTATTTACCTAAGGAAAGCCAAAAACTAGGGAGAAAAAGAAACAAGATACTCCAAAAGGTATTCGTCTAAACAGAGCACATGGTATATAACAAGCACAATTAGAAAAATATAGATAAGAAACGAATCATAGATATTTCCTTACATCAGTTAATATCTAGATTTAAAAATAAAACACAATTTGGGTTCATATATTGCTTGGTTAGTGAAGAGCTCTACGTTATTTAAGATTGTGTCCCATTTTATGTCAATAAAGTACTCCTCTAGGAAACAAGATTCCAGGTATGGTGCCTCGCTGACACACACCCCTTCCCTTTTCTTACGCAGTTGTGTTTCATCCATTGTCGTTTACAGTTCCATCTCTGTTTTCAAAGCCGTTGATTGTTATTTAAGTAATACGGGTCAAAAACGTCGTGAGGCTACAAAAGAAGAGAAATAAATTTGCCTCAGGTTATTTAAAAGAGGAAAATCTTATGAAGAAATTGGAGAAACCATTGGAAGACCTACCAGTAGAGTGAAGACAATTACATATGCTTGATCAGAACACAACTTATGAAATCAATCAAGAAGCGGTCGACCTGCAGTTCTATTAGAGATGGAGAAACGACAGTTACTTAGAGAACTCAAGACAATTCCTAAACTTAGTGCTCCAAAATTTGCAATTGCAGTTCAAACACACACAGGAAAATCCTTTTCAGCACAAACTACAAGAAACGTGCTTTATGAAGCTGATTATGGAGGCCAAAGAGCCCCTAGAAAACCATACATCAATAAAATCAACAGAAAGAAGCGAGTTGCTTTCGCAAAAGAACATAAATACGATAGGTTTGATTTCTGGGAGAAGGTTGTATTTACTGGCGAGAGTCAAAAGGGCGAGTAATAGTATGGAGAAAAAGGAATTATAAGCTTGAGAAAAATATAACAGCTTCAGTTAAACATGGAGGTGGTGCCGTACTTGTCTGGGGCTGCATGAGTGCATATGATGTGGTGGTTTTGTGTTTTACTGATGGAATTACAGGGGATTAGATAAGGCCAAGAAAGAGCAATAAACGCTCTTCTGTTTTCAGATGATATACTTTTAATCTTTGACAAGGAAGGTAGACTACATAAAGGAATATTTCAACTTAACCAAATTTGTAAAAGAATATGATATGACAATCTCAAAGACAAAAGCAAAAGTAATGACATTCCAGGGTAAATACCCAATAAGGACCAAAACTGTAGTAGAGGAAACTATAACAGAACAAGTATCGCACTTCCAATACCTTTGCTGTGATATAACCTATGAATCGGAAAATCAAGATACAGGGAATAAAATACAAAAAATTCCAAGCAGTTTGCGGAACACTCTCAGGAATAAAGCAAAGAAAGAAACACAAATAAGATTCTACAAAGTGATGGCAATCCCAATACTAAACTATGGAAGTGAGGCATGGATAATAAGGGAAAAGGAGAAGAGTAAAATACAAACTGCTGAAATGAGATTCTTACGATCAATCAAAGGATCTACAAGAGAAGATCATTTTACGAATGAAATTAATTAGAAAAGAATTAGAAGTA
Source organism: Mantis religiosa (assembly GCA_030765055.1). Classification (NCBI taxonomy): domain Eukaryota; kingdom Metazoa; phylum Arthropoda; class Insecta; order Mantodea; family Mantidae; genus Mantis; species Mantis religiosa. Next base: position 37,513,073 of record CM060959.1, read on the forward strand.
CAGCCGTTATTAGAAGAAATCCAAAGATATAGAAACAGATGGGTCGAACACCTTAATCACATGCCAAGAGAAAGAATACCAAAACAAGCCTTCAATTATAAACCAATAGGACGAAGATCAATAGGACGCCCCCTAAAGAGATGGCTTCAGGAAATGTGAGACCGGAACAGGCTTAAGCCTAACCCGTGAAGGAAGAAGAATAAGAATAATATTGATGAAATTATGAGTCATAAGGTTTAAATAAACATCCTAAAAACACATCTGTCCAGAAGTGTGTATAATACCGGTCTTTCTGAGGATTATATTTTGACACAAGATAATGATCCAAAACACACAGCTCTAGATGCAAGGTTCTGGTTGTTGTCTAATACTCTACGATGGATGCCAACACCACCGCAATCCCCACACATAAATCCAATAGAGAATTTGTGGAGTATACTGGGCAAAAATATTAGGAATCGTTATATATCTAATATAAATGATCTAAAGAACGCTCTACTAGAAGAATGGCGTATAATTACAGTGGAAACACCACAATCTTTGGTGAAATCCATGCCAGGCAGAATGCAAAAGATTATAAAGAGGAATGGAGGGCCTACTAAGTACTAACCGTAACATTCTACGCCCTCTTCAGTATGCAGACGAATACTTATTGTGACTGTGGGTTCGTGAAATGATAAAACGAGGTTACAAAACACAAAAACTACACTTTATTCTGCTCGAAATACATTCTTCACATCACAATTTGCTAGTTCACCTAAAACTGTTTATTTTCTCTAACTCTACATTCAACTGTCTCTCACTTCCTGTCACAATCGGCCATCATTTTTCATTGGCTTCGCGAGCCTGCCACCAGGGTGACATTATTTTGCATCATTTTATTTTGAATGTTTAACTATATTTATGTGAATAGATAGGTACCACATGTTTCTTTATTGTATTCTCTTATTCACTAATCAATAAATAACGCAGTGTCCCTGCAGTACTTTATGCTGATGATTTTCCACTATCCATATGTCCTTAAACATAAACTTATGCATCATAAAAAATACTTTTTGGAGTAACTGTATGCACATAATGCAGTACTGGCCTCCTCAAGCGACCAACTGTGTTCTGCGCCTAATAGAGAGTAAACTGAATTCAATATTGACAGCGAACCGTAGTGTATGGACGTAGGAATAATTAGGTAGACCTCGTAATAACAAGTGAGAAATGATTCCGACTGCTAGAAAATCCACGTGTAAATACCTCTTGAAGAGGTAAGATAGCTGAAAACATTTGCTTTAAATAGGAAACAATTGCTGTCTGAAATGTTACCAAGTTATCCTTACTATAAGTAGCCTCGTCCATTGCATCCCAGGCGACGTCAAAGCTTTCCCTTCTGAGCACGCCTCCTCACATGTAAGCAATTATAAGGGTTTTCCACCCTTAAACATATGGGGTGGTCCTTCTTAATACGTTCACCAAGTTAGAGCGCTGTTGCAATATTTTTCTTGTGTCGTCCAAAAATATCTTAGACTGTGCAAACGTGCTTCCTATGTGTGTTAGTTAAGCTTATATTTACAGAAGTTACATAGTGTTTTACTTAGTGTATTTAGTGTAGTTTTATACATTTATTAGGGTTAAATAGTTAGTGGCGTTTAGCACTTGCGTAATTTAATTAAGATGTGGAGACCGTGCGTATCGAATCCAACATGGATATGCTAAAATAGATTTCCATTCATACTTGTAATATATATATCTAAAAGTATTTCTGAACTTTTTAATAGATAGTCGACATGAAAAATTCAATGCCATGGCCGGGATTTGAACCACGGATCTCCTGGTTTCCGTCCAGTCGCTCTTAACCTTTGAGCTACCATGGCCAACGTGCCGACCTGACATTAAATTCTCCAGTTGACTCGTATATTTTCCCGGTAGACCACTAGGGGCTCTCGCATCCGAGATAAACTGTTGGTGGCGACTTACTATCGTAAGTACTTCAGTCTCAGTCTTCATCCTTTAACTCTTATTATTTTAGTTAATTGATGGAAATTAATCATTTTTCCACACTAGCCATATATAGGCTAAGGTTTTTAATAGATAGAGTCAACTTGAAAAATTCAATGCCATGGCCGGGATTTGAACCACAGATCTCCTGGTTTCCCTCCAGTCGCTCTTAACCTTTGAGCTACCATGGCCAACGTGCCGACCTAACATTAAATTCTCTAGCTGACTCGTATATTTTCCCGGTAGACCAATAGGGGCTCTCGCGTCCAACTTTCTCGAGTTCTAAGGCGTTTGTGACATATTTAATTATCATGCGGAATGTACGTGATTATTTATTTAAATTTGTGTTTAGCAGAAGGCCGCCACCACCAAAAAAGAAAGACACTGCTTTAATTTATTAAAACTTGTAAAATTAGCAGACATCCTTGTAAAAAGCTTCCAAAATTTAAAAAGAGTATTAGAGCTTCCCTACTATTTTTTCTTTAATTCCTAGGTTCGGCTTTTTTATAACTTTTGAAGTATTTATTGCTTTGTTAAATCAACAAAAATTCACCACCTGTAGCTGCCGTAGAGTAAAGGAAAATGTTTTAAGATAAATCGGCTCACGATTGCAATAAACAAAGCTCTAACTTGCAAACTTTGCTTATAAATTATTAACTACCACAATGCCCAAAGTACCTTAATTTGCAAGTAAATAACCCTCGCAAATTCATGCACACTGATGCAATTTAACCCTTTTAAAATTGTAATGATGTTTTATTAAACTTTCCTTAGATATTATGCTAATAATACGCATTTAGTTCTTGTACGTAATAGAAGTACTAATACCATAACAGCATAGGTCATGTATCTCTTTTCAGCTATGTTATAAAGAGTTGTAACATTATGTATTATAATAGGAAACATTAATCATTTAAAATTATTTGAAAAGATCAATGACGATTTCTTACAGTGAATTCTGCTTTATTTATATTTTGCCTCTAAACGTTAGTTTAAACAACGGCAACACTGGGCATTCGCAGCTGTAAACACGTGCCTAACATTTTTCACCTCTGACCCCGGTTGGTGTTTCCTAAGATGTTTATGCCATTGTGGTTAGTGGGAAGAACAGTTTTTCCCTACAAAGAGAGCCGGTTGGGGATGCTTTAAGCGCGGTCACTATACGAAACAATCTTGTTTCCTCTAATATATATTATAAAATTACAGAGAAGTGATGGGTACCTCTCCCAAAATATGTACTCTACCTCTCTGAAAAGAGAGGTGTAGCAAAAGGACCTGCAACTTCAGAAATTAGTAAGTCTCCTCCACCTCTCTCGAAACCTTTATGGTAGCGCTAATGTGAAGTGGCATCTACTAGGGCTTCCCAATTATTTTCACGCTTGAATTGTCGCGACTGATGGAGCCAATTTTGGTCAACCCTTGGGGTGATCGCTTCGTCTCCGTCTGGAAATCCAAAGCTCGTTATTGGATGCCAGTGAACTGGAACGCCCAATACGCAAGGCTTTTTCACCTCGGCAGGAGCGCCAGGTAGTAACTTATTGGTGTTTTTTCTTACCGTTTCCCCTGTGGGAATTGCAGACAGGAAAAAGAATCGGAACGTAGAGTTTTATCTAGCTATCTGCCTCATCCAAGCGAAAGAGGCGCTTCTATAATATGTCACGACCCTGGAGCTTAAGAGTCTTAAAAGCACAAGATATCGTAATGACGCAGCGGTCCTTTCCGGAGTGCAGTCACTGTACGCTCGTCCGCACGTATGGCACAACTTGCGCATCCACAACAGATGCGATATGTGCTAGCAAGTAACCTTGCTAAATTCTCTTTAAATCGATATGAAATTAAAGGATGTTTACAGTGGCTCTTATTTTAAAAGGTATTACGCACAGTTTAGAAAATCAGTTTGGAATATCTGCAACTCTGACTTTTAATACTACGAACCAACAAAGTCACAATAAATATATTTATTAATTAAAATATGTTAACTTTAGTTTTAGTGGATTTGTCAGTTGTAATATTTGTGGGGGGAAAGTGAATCTGCATGAAAAGGTTTCCTAAATAACTGACATAGTAAATAACCTAACAGTAAGCTGCACAGATTGTGAGAGGATGAAAAATGTTTACACATTATAAAAAACAGCTCTTTGGAAATAGGTTATTTTATGGACTTAGATGTATTGGAAACGGATTTTGAGCGGTCACTTTGTGGTATACTAAATCTCACCAACATTCCAGTCGGAGCTCTTAGCAATTAAAGAAGCTATAAAATGGTGTGCTGTTAATGGGAACAGTGCCCGTATTCTTAGTGATTCACAATCAGCTCTACTCGCTATTAATGATAAATACAACTTAAATTCATTAGCACATGAAATCAGAACCTCGCTTCAAAACCATCCAGGACATATTTGCATGGGATGGGTTAAAGGACACATTGGAATTTTAGGTAACGAGAGAGCTGATTGCTTGGCTAAGAAGGCTGCAGAATCCAATCTTCCTGTGACATACTCTTTATGTTCTATTTCTACTGTAAGGAGAATAATACATCAACATATTCTTGAAGAATGGAACCAACAATGACTAACAACTCCAAATGGAAGTTTAACAAAAACATTATTTTTCCCTAGTGTATATGACAGAGGAAAATGTGAAACTCTTGTACCAAATTTTGTTTTGACACAATTTTTAAGTGAACATGGTAAATTTGGTGAATACTTATCACGCTTTCACTTAACATCCAACCCCGAGTGCATGTGTGGTGAAGAATTTCAAACTGTGGTTCATATCCTTTTCTGTTGTCCCATTTTCTGGAGAGAAAGACAAGAATTAATATTCAAGCTAGACTCTCTAGGAACTGAATTTTCTGCTCCGCTCACATCTTTGCTAATGAAGCAACAACAGTATAAGTACTTCATGATGTTTATAAACTCAGTGTTTAAACGTCTGAAATAGTTTAAATTAATATGCATCAGATTATAACATATTTTCTTCCTTCTAGTATTTAAAATGTTTTTTGTTAAAATTGTGTATTGTTATGTATCAACTCTAACCCTAATATACCACTTTCATGATGTTTATAAACTCAGTGTTTAAACGTCTGAAATAGTTTAAATTAATATGCATCAGATTATAACATATTTTCTTCCTTCTAGTATTTAAAATGTTTTTTGTTAAAATTGTGTATTTTTATGCATCAACTATAACCCTAATATACCACTGTGTAAAATAGGGTTCATAAATCTGGATAAATAAAAAAAAATCTCACCAACACACCAAGTAACATTCGCTACAAAGCAATAGTGGGAACAAGTGTGAAAAAGGGAGCTGAAGACTCCATGAAGGCTGCTGTAACTAATTCCATAGTAGAAGTGATAATAAGAGGCGTGTCCGTAAAATAAGGTCTCCAATTTTATGTAATATAGAAAACATGTTTATTGTCAATTAATGCTACTTTGGTCGAAAGGCGGAACTTACAGCTATTTTTCAACCTAATCACCATTGCGATCGATGCATTTTTGCATGCGCTGTGTCAGTTTTTGTATACCATTGTCATAGCACTCTCCCGCCAAGTTGCGCAGTTAGCACTCAACCTCGTTTTTCAAATCATCGTCGGTCTGGTAATGTGTTCCAACCAGGTATGACTTCAACTCAGGAAACAGATGATAATCACTAGGTGCTAAGCCTGGACTTTAGGGGGAATGGGTAAGGATGTCCCATCCGAACTGGGCCAGGAGATCAGCCGTTGCATTTGCAGTATGAGGACGACCGTTGTCGTGATGAAAAATCACTCCCTTCGTCTGCATTCCCCTCCTTCCATTTTGAATGGCAATTCGCAATTTTTTTAAAGTCTCACAGTAGCTAGCGGCGTTTATTGTTGTGCCAGTAGGCATAAACTCGCACAACAATACACCTTTTCTGTCCTAGAACACACTGGCTGTCACTTTGCCGACAGAAGATGTCTGTTTGAACTTTCGTGGCTTCGGCAAATTCGAATGTCGCCACTGACGAGAACGTTCTTTAGTTTCTGGTGTTGTGTAGTGCACCCAGATTTCATCGCTAATAATTGAAACCAACAATTCCTCACCCTGTTGTGCATAGCGCTCCAGGAAATGGTGGGCCGCTTCAACACGTTGCCGTTTACTGTCTTCGGTGAACATTTTGGGTACCCACCTCGCACACACCTTGCGATAATGCAAATTTTTGGTCAAAATCTTGTCAATTGTAGTCTTACTGACTTCAGGGATAACTTCGCACAGCTCGCGAACTGTCACATCCGATCTTTAAGCATTTCTTGCTCCAGTTTTGCAATTTTTTCTGCTGAAACCGAAGGCCGACCAGAACGCTGTTCGTCATGGACGTCTGTACCTCCGTCTTTGAACTCTCTGATCCACTTTCGCGTCTTTTTGACGTCTGTACACTATGGCCCATAAACTTCGCATAACTGACGATGAGTTTCAGTGGGGATAGTGCCCTTGGCACTTAGAAATAGGGATCACTGCACGCAAATCGCACTTGGCGGCTGAAGTGATAGGAAGCTCCATCGCAAACGGCTGCCCAGCCAAGACACAGGGTTGCAACGCGTTTTTTTTTTTTTTTGTGCTGGGGATATGAAGGGGTGAAACCAAGCTACACGCCAGTGTTCCCGGATGTTACGTAATAGCGTTCCTCACGGTTCCAGCGCATTGGAGATCTTATTTTACGGACGTAATACTGAGTAAGCTATATCTTTTAATGGATCTTGGCAGAACAGAGGCTTTCAGTCAAAACGTTCATGTACACAAATTTTAGTCTTACTTCAACATAAATTTTCTCAAAACTACATTTTTCAATATAAAAGACCCGTTTTCTCATAATACATTAGTAGTATCACCATACAAATTTTATGACATAATCTAAATATCACAATGATATTGTGGATCCTCAGAGTCAATTTTCTCTGGTGTATTATTTTTTAAAAAATAAAAAGTTTAGTTTTTTAGCGAAAAAATTAGAACTGCATTGAACATATTATAAAATATGTACTACTTTAGATTCTTATACAAATGAGGATCGGTATATTTAGGAAAGACCAATAAATACACTGTAAAAAATTTAGATTTCTATATCCAATATATCCCGAGAAAATGGGTCATTAATATTCCCATTTTAACATTCGTAATATAAAATTTTACGACTCCCCTTAACACGTAAATGACTTACTGCAATCTTTATCTCAAATTCTTTTATTAAAAAAATCATTAGTGTTACCAAATAATAATCCCGGTGTCATACTTGTGCAGTAAGATTCCTCTAAGTTTATATTACTGCACTGACAGCAAAACTTTAAACCCTGTCTAATGTTGTCAAAGTTTTTCTAGTAGTTTTATTGTGTATGGATCCTTTATAAAGACTGTGTGATTACCTACGTAGCACAAAGCTTTGCTTAACTTTTGCTGTGATAAGCTGGTAAAGCTTTGGGGTTAGGGACACGCAAAGTTGATGTTTACTTTGCGACATAAATAACATTGTGAGCACAATTATGGACGCTCAACTACAGCAGAATTTGAACAGCAGTCTACAACTATAAACAATGGCAAAGTTTGCTCAAGGCCTACAATTATCTACACTAGAGCGTATTATAATTATTAATTTCATCAAATTCGCATTCTGTTTAGGTTCTTGAATTTGGAATAGCAAAAGGGCAGCTCTTGGTTGTGTTAGTGATATATTGTGGCTCGAGTGAATCTATTGCAAATGTGACATTTTTGAAAATTTATTAAAAAGTAGGAACGATTCACAGAGTATCACTTAAATATGTGAAATTGGATTTGTGGTACTAATGATCTTCCATTCTCAGTTTACATTACCTAGAGTAAAGGAAGAAATGTAGGGTTTCCAGCATATAACGTTTCTGCAGGTATGAGAGCTCGTCCAAATGTTCAAACTGAATTATTAATCCAGGTACTGGTTTCCATGAAATATATATTGTGGTTTTTCTAATGCAAGTCAAGGAATACAGGATTATTAATCTTGCTATCTTTAAAAGTAGTGAATATTCTAAGAAAATATATGATTATTTCTTTTATCTGTTACACTGGAAGTACTATGATGTATATTAAAATTTACCCTAGATTAGTTAAGGGTTTATTTATTAATACGATGTGAGAAAACCATAAAGTAATCAGAATCCATTATCTTTTATTTCATTAATATTAGTAAATAAGTATTACATAACAGGTCTGATCAACAAACACCGCGACTCATTTTTTTTTTCCTGTAGCTTTCGTGATAGTTTCATATCTATAGCATACATATTTGAAAAGAGCGGGTATTTATGTATAATGCCGCTAGGCGGCTGCAATATCGTATCGATAGGTCGGTAGTAATGCTATATTTTGTAGACCCTACGTACATTTCGCATACCAGACAGTGGAGGTGACGCGAGAGGAGCTGTAGAGCGCAAACAAATTCTGTTTTCGTTTAAACCATACAGCCACCGAAACTTATGAAAAGCTGAAGCAAACGTACAGTGAATATTCACTACCTCGTGCAACAGTGTTTAGGTGGTTCAAGGACTTCAAAGAAGGCCGACTTGTCAGGGTTAAGCAAGGTGGGCCTTTTGTTTCGGCTTCTGCTCTGACTGAGGTCTTCCTCAACATAGCTGCTGTGCCCGCCTCTGTAGCGTAGATGGTAGCAAGTCTGCCTCACGTTCAAGAGGTCTCGAGTTCGAATCTCGGTCAGGGTGAGTTACCTGGACAAGGTTTTTCGGGGGTTTCCCTTATCCTGTAAGACGAATGTCGGGTAACTCTAAACTCTATGGACCCTGGGCTCTTTTGAACATCATTTCACTCATTCCATTCGTCCGATATGACTTAAAAGTTGGAGGACGTAATTTTAACAAAAAAAAAAAAAAAAAAAAAAAGCGCAGCTATGATTGCCCTAGAAGATTGTCGTATAACATTACGTAAACTCAGAAAAGTGTTGTTGAGAATGTCATATGGCAGTGTGTTCACAATTATGCACGATCATCTCCATATGACCCTCGTTTTCTGGTTGGGTGCTACATCTGTTGAATCCCGAAAAGAAGGCAGTGCGAATGGAGACAAGCCGTGAGGTGTGCTTGTTTCACAATAAATTAACAGCATATAATAAGATTGATTTTTAGATTGTCACATTGGTGAGAACCAGGCAAGTTAAGACATGTTCAGTATCGCATTCCACTTCAATGGGTGTAACACGCGAGGAACAAAGTGCGGCTTTGAAATTCTCCTTTCTTCTCAACAAATCTTCAGCTGAGGCCTATACAATGTAGCAGGAAGTCTACGGAGAGTCTGTCCTTCCCTACCGCCCAGCTCGAAGGTGGTTTAAAATGTTTAAAAAGGGAGACAATCAATTTCAAAGGAAGGTGGCCCCGATGCTTCAGTTACTTCTCTTACGGAAGAAAACAACAACACCGCTGCTGCCATTGTGAGAGAGGATCGCAGAATTACCTTAAGATCACTTTCCGAAATACTGAACATTTCATTGGGTGCCACCCACACGCTGGTGACAGAAACATTACATATGAGACGGGTTTGTGAACGATGAGTTTCAAGTCTGTTGATTCCCAAACAAAATGACATTCGCATGCAGATCTGCATGCAGTTAAAGTTGATGTTAGCGGAAGATCCGGAGTTTCTCTCAAACATAACCTCTGCTGATGAAACTTGGCTACATCATTTTAATCCTGAGAGCAAACAGCAAAGCTCAGTGTGGACATCTCCTTCATCACCAACCCCCATAAAAGCAAAAGTGGTTGCTTCTGCTGGGAAAGTTACGGTCATCTCATTCTTTGATATTCATGGAGTGGTTTATCAGCATGTTGTACTTGCACACAAATCAGTAACTGGACAATACTACAAGGATATCCTGAAAACGTTGCAAGTCCATATCAGGCGCAAAAGACTACATTTCCGTGAAGCAGGTTAGATGCTGCACCACGATAATACACGGCCGCATACTGCCAATGATGTTGCTGAACATCTTGCAAAAATTAACGAAGTGCATTCCTTACCTTCCCTATATTCCGGATTTAGCCCCATGTGATGTTTTTCTATTCCCTAAATTGAAGAAGCGCCTTCGTGGGAGGTATTATTCAGCATCAGAAGCAGTGGTCAAGGCTGCGGAGGCGATTTTGAAGGATCTCTAAAAAATGGTTTCCAGCATGTCCATCACATTCAGGGGAGACTATTTTGAGAAGGACCAGCAAAATAATGAGGATGAGAAAAGGTACGTTGCCAAAACAAAAATTGTGATCATTGTTTATTGAACAGCATCGTATTTTAAACTAATTCGGTTTTGTGTTTCATAAAATCCACCAGTTGTTCCGTAAGACCTGAAAGTTTCCTATTACCTCCATTTACATTTTTTCTAAATACATTGTTTTAGTAACAACAAAATGAATATCATTCTTTTACACAAGTGACAGTTTATAAATATTAGTTATAGTATGGACTCTTGATGTTATAGCACTTTTTATTTAAAAACTAGCTAAGTGATTTTTAGAAATGTATATGTAATTCCATAATACCCTCATCTGATCATCATTTCCTTTAAAAATGTGGAGCACTTTGAGGCGCAAGTGGAGATCAATGAAATATTTTTAATATGCCCATCTCAGTTAAAATTCACGGTTACTAAACAGGTTTTCGAAGAATACGTTAAGCTATTTTGCAAGTGTTTACTATAGTATTTCCCCCACATCGGTCCCGAAAATGTCATTTTCCTCTAAATCCTCGGCTTATTGCTATACGCTGCTTCCTAAAGAGCAGCAGATTTGCAGTGAAGCAGAAAAGAGAATGGCATCCTTAGTCGTACTTGAAGGAGCACGTCGACCCCAACCACTTTGCCGACCGCAGCTACGAAGCGACTTCTACGGAAATTAGAACCCGCAGAGTCATCGTCTTTAAAGAAGATGGCGTATGCAAGGCTTATTTTGCTGCCAAGTGTTATTAGGTGCGCGGATTTGAAAACGTTTGCTACTAAGGAAGACGTTCATAATTTGCACTCCAGAGCCTAGCATCATTAAGTTGCTACAAGTGCTGAAAATGTGAGACGTAGGGGAGTGGCAGGATAAACATGGTAAAGCCTCAGTTGACGTAAATATGGAATGACGGTGTCAGACTAACATGGCCACCAACGAAGCAGATGTTCAAGACACGCAAACCCTTGAATTGGAGTTCCAGAAGGATATATGCTTTAGAAATGCATGTGCCATGAAATTTAAGAAAATTATAACATAAAAATGGACAAAAAAATAACGAAACGATTACATTGTAGTGGTTAGTAACGGAGGGAAACATCTACATCTACATCAAAACGTCTACTGAAACAAGTATTAAGGTAGCTACAAAATAGGAATGAACATAAGACGGGGCTAGGCGTGACTGATCACATTTTTTTTGACAACGTACCTTTACTCATCCTCTTAATTTTGATGATCCTTTTCAAAATAGTCCGCCCTGAATGAGATGCACTTGTCCCAGTGTTTCTCCCAGTCTTCAAAAAGACATGCTGAAAGTTATTTTTGAGAGATCCTTCAAAATCGCCTCCGCAGCCTTCACCACTGCTTCTGATGATGGATAATGCCTCCCACGAAGGCGTTCCTTCAAGTTAGGGAATAGTAAAAAGTCACTTGGGGCTAAATTCGGACTATAGGGAGGGTGAGTGATGCACTTCACGTTGACTTTTGCAAGATATACAGCAACAACATGGGGAATATGCGGCCGCGCATTTTCGTGGTGCAGCATCCAGCCTGCTTCACTGAAATGTGGTATTTTGCACCTGACATAGACTTTTAATGTTCGCAGGACATCCCTGTAGTATTGTCCAGTTACCGATGTGTGTGTGTAGGTATAACATGCTGATAAAACATTCCATGAATATCAAAGAATGAGATGACTGTAACTTTCCCAGCAGAAGCAAGCACTTCTGTTTTTTGGGGAGATTTCCACACTGAACTTTGCTGTTTAACCTCCGGATCAAAATGATTTAGACATGTTTCATCAGCAGTGATTGCGTTTGAAAAAAACTCCGCATTTTCCTCTAACATCAAATTTAACTGCATATAGAACTGCATGTGAATGTCCTTTGGTTCAGGAATCAACAGTCTTGGAACCCATCGTTGACAAACACGTCTCATGTGTAATGTTTCTGTCACCAACTTGTGGGTGGCACCCAATGGAATGTTCAGTATTTCAGAAAGTGGCCTTAAGATAATTCGTCGATTCTCTCTCATAATGGCAGCGGCAGGGTTGATATTTTCTTCCGTAAGAGCAGTAACTGGAGCACTGGTTCCACCTTCCTCTGAAATTGATTGTCTCCCTTCTTTAAACATTTTAAAACGCCTACGGGCTGTGCTGTAGGAAAGAACAGACTCTCCTTAGGCCTCCTGTAACATTGTATGGGCCTTAACTGAAGAATTGTTAAGACGAAAGAAGAATTTCGAAGCCGCATATTGTTCCTCGCGTTTTACCTCCATTGCAACGGTAGGCGCTACTGAACATGTTTGAATTTGCCTGTTTCTCACAGGCGGGAACCGGGAGTACCAACAATGAAACTACTACGGCAAGTTTGTTTCACATTGAGCTAACAGAATATTAGTGCTAACAATTATGACCGTAAAAATTATGATGATTCTTTATTGAACAGCCCTCGTGGATCGCCAATGCGTTGCGTGCAACATTGAACAGTTAAGCACGCATACTGGCTCGATTTGCCCAACTATATGGCTAATTTATTTGCACGTTCTAAAGATACTAATAACATAATTGTTTTGTTTTCCCCATGCCAAAGAGCTTTTTTTTCTGAGGATGACTGTGCAATCCCCATGTTTGTAGCACATCTGGTTTCGGAGATATGCAAAGATAAGACGCCTGACTAGAAAGAAAAGAATTATTAACTGTCAGTGAAGAAAAACACACACGTGCTATGTTGCAGTTACATTTTGTACCTGGGATTTACTTAAGTGGTGATCTTTTAAGAGTGCACACATACTTTTCAAAATTAATAAATATACTGCTTAGCAGGCCTAATACTGGTGCACCTTGTAGTAACTGCAAAACAACTCATAAGATGTTGCATAAGCAGGCTAGAAATATTCTTGTTTATTTGTATTCCTCTTACAAACAGTTATTAATTAAAGACATTTTCGAAAGTACAAATTTCGCTCAGACTCGAGAATTAATGTTACAAGATGTCATGTGAGTGATCATTCTGTGACGAATATTATTATTAAAGAAGGCAGACAGTTTACCAATTAAAGAGAGTTTACATATTTAGATCTCCAGGGAACATCCAGCAGATAAAAACTGGCTACCAACCTAGAAAATTTTAAAAAGTGTGTTTAACATAGAAAAATTTATATGACAAGTGTGAATATCCAACTGCCAAAAGACTGACCAATTTAATGAGGGGGAAAATAGAATATACGGATTTTGTATCTTCTATGTATAATATTCTGAAATCTCTTGGTTCAAATATAGGAGAACCAATTTCTGTTTGAAAGACGCGATATTGTTGCTGCAAGACTAAAATATCTGTGCGAAATGCACATTGGTGTATGAGAGTCATGGTGTAAAAATGCTTCATAGATACACATCTTCCGTATTTATTAGGTGTTTTATTGAAACAAAATTTCATTTAAGTCCATTACAGACAGTATAAAAGTATGGTATCATTGAAATAGAAACTATATTCACAAATCGTTGAAATGTCATCATTTCAAACAGCTTATTTCGTAGAACGCAACTATTTTGAATCATTTTGTTTTGTATGCATATGAACGATAGCTACGTAAGCGAACTGTCCTCCAGTTCAATGTTTTAAGGTTCAAATTATGCGATGATCATTGTATATGTTCTCACACACATGCTGAAATATTAAGCAAATTTCTCAGTCAGCATCTGTATCACTGTACATCTCAGCATCTGAATAATACTTGCTAGGTTGATCTGGTGAGACAAAGATGCATCTTCCATCTCTGTCGCCCCTATCCGTGGAACTGGCAACGCCAAGATAGTACGATAACCTTATTGGCTCAACCCATGTTCATTACTTTGTAGCTACTCTATGACCTAACCTCTCATGTCGAAGTGACGAAGAACAAATGAACCTTAGAGCTTCGTGTGTGTGTGTGCGTGTATGATTTTTTTCTTTTTTTTTCTTTTGGAATTTTCGTCCTCCAACGTTAAGTCATATCGGACGATGAATGTAATGGGTTAAAGATGCTCAAATGAGCCCAGGGTCCATGGAGCTTAGAGTTGCCCGACATTCGTGTTTAAGGATAAGGGAAAACCCCGGGAAACCCCGGGAAAAACCTTATCCAGGTAACTCACCCTGACCGAGATTCGAACTTTGTGTGTATGTGTCTGTGTCTGTGTGTGTGTATCTGTGTCTGTGTCTGTGTCTGTGTCTGTGTCTTTTTTTTTTCTTTATTGATAACTCAGCATGCCCCACTACATAGTAGTATTACATGCATTACATTACATTTTTCCAACATTTGATTTTACAAATTATACATATTTACATGTTAATATTACATTAGATCTTTTAGCAGTTGATTTCACAAGTTATACATATTTACATATCTTTATAGGTTAATTGAATTTATGTATTTACAGAATGCTTTTATGTGGTGTTTTACAAGACTCTCGTTGGTTACTGGCCACTTGCTTCCATTTAGAGTTACATCTTGAATTAGCTTGGTTCTTTGTTGACTTTTGTCTACACATTCGTATATTAAATGGTTTACGGTTTGTTGGGAGCTGTTACATGTGCATTTTGGATCGTCTACTATATGGAATCGGTGTAAATAAGCTTTGGTTTTTCCGTGGCCGGAAGTTATTGCTGTGAAAATTGGTGTTAAAGGAAACTTTCTCTTCAGCCTATCTTTTATTGTTGGAAAAAATAATTTGCTGAGTGCCCCTTTGTCCGTGGCATTCCACCTATTCTGCCAGACCTGATGTCCTGTTTCTTGTATTTCAGAAATAATTACAGATTTAGGTATCAAACTGTAGCTATTGGGCAGATCTCCGTCTAGAGCAGCGGATTTCGCTAGTTTGTCTGCTAACTCATTTCCACATATACCTACATGGGCTTTAACCCAACTGAAGTGTATTCTCCATTTTTGTCTTTGTAAGGTATTACATATATTAAGGGTTTTCTCTGCTATGGAGTTATGTTTATTATTATTCCGCAGAATGGCTAGGGTTACTGTACTATCTGTATATATCGCTACAGTCTTCTCTTCCTCCGGTGTGTTGTTAAAGTTTTGAAGTTCTTGTAGCGCTTTAAATATGGCCAGTTGTTCTGCCTGATTATTAGTACATCTTCTGTCTAGCTTGTATTTTATCTCTCGAATTGAAGTCCCTTGTTTGAATATTACAACTGCTGCACCCACTTGCTCTCCTATTTTGCTTCCATCCGTGTATATTTTGAATATAGAGTCTTCATCATCAGCTTCTTTAACTTCAGGTACTTCTGCAGGATGGTTCCAGTCGCTGGGGGGCAAGGGTGCGTCATAGTCTTGTTTATTTTGCAAGAAGTTGTACAGTTTGACTTTCCCTTCAATCGTGATATCAATGGGTTGGATGCCAGCAATGACACAAGATGCGTCAAATGAAATTGTCCTGTATGCCTTCGTGATTTTTATGTTAAACAACCTTTGGATTCTCTGAATTTTTCTCAGATTCTTCGGGTTGTTTAATGCAGATGCCCATAAGGGTGCTCCATACGTCAGTACAGGTTCTATAGCTCCTCTGTATATTGTTTCTAGTGCATTGCTTCCAAGTCCCCAGGTTAGTTTTGCTGATTTAGATAAAGTGTGAATTAGGCTTATAGCTTTATCATGCACTTGGTCAATATGATAATCAAACTTGAACTGTTTGTCGATATGAACGCCTAAGTATTTCATGATGTCTACTTGTTCTATAATTATGTTATTAAGATAGATGTTTATCTTCTCGTTTGCAGCTTGTTTCTTTCTTGATATCACTAATACTTTTGATTTAGCGTCATTGAAAGTAATTTTATTTTCTCTTGCCCAATATTAAATTTTCTTCAAGTCGTGATTTGCAAAGTTTTCTACGTCTAATATGCTCATTCCTTTCGTCATGAGAAGTAGGTCGTCGGCAAAAGCGATTAATTCAGTTCGTTTTGTATAGACTAAGTTGAGCAGGGAGTTGTACAAAATATTCCAGTAGCCGGGTCCGCAGCATGAACCTTGTGGGCAGCCCCTCTTGGCTTCTTTCTCAGTGCTAAATTCATTTGTGCTTAGACTTGTTGTCCTGTTTTTGAAATAGCTCTGAGATAACTGGTATAAATTTCTTGGGCATTTCAGTTCTCTTAAGTTATTTAATATGCTGGGCCACCAGGCAGCGTCAAAAGCTCCTATTACGTCAAGGCTTATGAGAGCAATATATCCGTAAGTATTCAAGTTGTTCTCAATGAAAGTTTTCATAGTCATAAGTGCGTCTACCGTGCTTTTCTGGGCCCTAAATCCAAACTGTCTATCATTCATAAGATTTCTGGTGTTGATGTGATGCTGAATCCTATTCATCATAATTTTTTCTAAAATTTTCCCATTTATATTTATCAAGCTGATAGGTCTGTATTTCGTTACGCTTGGGCTATCTTCTTTACCCGGCTTGATTACCGGAACTATTACTGCACGCTTCCATCTTTCTGGAAATTGACCGCTATTGAGGCACTTGTTGTATAAGGCTGTGAAGAAAATTGGGAATCTCTTGAAAACCTGAAGCAGGATATCACTAGTTATTCCATCCTCTCCTGGTGATTTTCTTGGGTCGAAGTTTCTCAATGCTGACAATATTTCTATAGTCGTGAATTCCATATCGTTTGGTGTATCAATTGGTTCCGTTGCCCGTCGTCTTAGTTCTCTTTGTCGCTGAGTATCATCCTGTTCACTGTCATCCGGGATAAACTTGTCTAGCATGTACTGAATTGTACTTAGAGTGTCTTCGGTATAAGTTCCGTCTTCTTTCTGTAGTGTAGTAAGAGAGATCTGGTTTCTAGTTTTCCCAGCCGCAATTTTGTAAGCAACTGACCATGGATTATTTCCGTCAGTGGCACTACAAAATTCCTTCCAAGATCTTAGCTTTTCGGTGTTCAATTTTGCCCTATACTCTTGGTTGCCTTTCCAATATTGCATTTTTCTTTCTTGTCTTAGCTGCTCATTGTTCATGGTTCTTTGATAGCGTCGTCTTAATGCGTTCGCCCTTTTTCTTAATATTGTAAGCTCGGCCGTCCACCATGGAACAGATTTACCTCTAAATCCCTTTTTCCTGCACCTACCCACTCCAAATGCACCTCTGCATGCTTCCTTCAGGGAAGAGTGGAATATTTCGGTTAGATGATCAGCGTTCAAATTACTGTTAACTTTTTGGGCGAGTTCCTGGTCCAAGTTATCGCTACTACTCTTGCAATTAAAATTTGAGGTCAAGTTTGTTGCTAACAGGTTAATGAATTTGTTATATTTCTCTACTTTTGTTATGTATCTTATGGCTTGAAACTTCCATGTGGGATTTTGTGATTTATTTCCTATTTTGAATGAAATTATTTTGTGATCCGAGCAGCTCTCTTCTTCTCCTACGTTCCAACAGGTTATGTCTCGGAGAAGTCTATTGTTGACTAATGTCAAGTCAATCCAGCTCCTTCCATTTGGTGATTCAAAAGTTGACACTCCTGTATTTTCGTTTACGATATGAAAGTCGTTTATGGTGATGAATCCTTCCAGTGTTTTCCCACGTTCATTTGTGAGCACGTCGTACCACAGTTTACTTCTGGAGTTGCTATCTGCTAGTATCATTAACTTTTGGTTTCTAGAGTATCTTAGTATGTTTTCTATTTTCCTAATATCATATTCTATATCGGTCAATCCATCAAAATACATACTTGCTGCAAATAATGTTTCGTTCCTATGTGTTATCTGTATGACCACACAATCTCCATCCGAAATTTGACTGAGAGTAGTGACATCAACAACGCTGTTATTGATTAATATTACTGCTCATTTAACCTGATTTCCGGCTGTAAACATTCGGAACGTTGAAGGTATGGAGGTGTGTCTGTGTCTGTGTCTGTGTCTGTGTCTGTGTCTGTGTGTCTGTGTCTGTGTCTGTGTCTGTGTCTGTGTCTGTGTGTGTGTGTGTGTGTGTGTGTGTGTGTGTGTGTGTGTGTGTGTGTGTGTGTGTGTGTGTGTGTGTTAGAAGCAAAGACTCCATACTAATCTGCGTTTACAAGTTAGTGTTTTGCCCACTAATGAGGATAGCTAAACACTAGCATATTTTATGTAAAACATATCTCACTTTTAACAACTTGACATGTCTTCTTAAAAAAAAACCTAGCGTGTTTGCCTAGTTCGGGATGTCCTGTGATGATTCCGGTGGTCGAACTTGCTCACCTTGGATTTGTTGTGGGTTAGCCTGAGTCGATTTCACTCCCTGCATTTCTCCCCATTTCTTATTCACTTCACCTTTCATCTTGGTTGCCTTTTCCAGGATTCTAAGCTTCCAGGAGTGGCACTGCCCGCCTCGATGGCATAGATGGTAGCGTGTCTGCCTCACGTTCGAGAGGTCCCGAGTTCGAATCTCGGTTAGGATAAGTAACCTGGATAAGCTTACTGTTTTCCAGTTTTGCCTTATCCTGAAAGGAGAATGTCAGGTAGCTCTAAGCCCCATGGACCCCGGACTCATTTGAGCATCATTTCATGCATTTCATTCATCGTCCGATATGACTTAACGTTGGAGAACGTAAATTAAAAAACAAAAAGATAGTGGCACTGATCAACACGAAACACCTCTTACTTGATAAATTCTGAGAATTCTTTCCATTTCTAATTTTCAGAACTAATATAGCTCAGTATTTTCATGAAGTTCTCTAATTTCTGAACTTAATAGGTTGCCCAGCAGAAGAAGGCCAGCTAGAGGAATGTGTAACGTAATTTCCGTTGCTGTCCTCTTTCTCGCCTTCCCAGTATGTCGAGATGCTAGAGTTTTTAAATACACAAGTGTTGTCACGTAACTCACAAATGCATAATAACTATCACTACAGCTAATGCAACATACATTGCTTATGGCAGCATGGGTGACTCATATGCACCCATACACACTCATTTCCTAATCCTTGTTTCACATAAGCTTGCCCCATATCTCTTAATGGTCACGTTACCTTATCGCATATCATTGGCTCCTGTTGTGGTGCAGACTCTTGTGCGGTACAAATTAGTTCGTTATTTAACATGGTGATATATCTTTATATATTGGAAGAGAATTGTCAAATTTATATTTTCGTAACTGTCTTAATTAAATATATTACGCAACAGAGTTGATTTATCTGAACTGCATGCTAATTCTTAAACGAAGTAAAGAGGAGGTTCCTTTGCTCTCAAGCACATGGCACGATAGCATGTGATTTAGCGGTAGTGATGACATATTTGTTTATATGACTTTTATCACTGACGTTGTTTTGAACTGGATTAGTCATGCATGGCCATTCGAAGGTGTCTTGTGATCGTTTATTGCGCGCGTACTTGTTATATTGATAATGGCAGAGTCTACCACCAGTTTTTCGCTGAAGTATCGCACCTTTACAAAGCAGCGAAAAAAGAATTGTAGTGCATGTGTTTAATGCACTCACAGAGAAGAATCCGTCTTTGTCAGTGAGTGAAGTCCAACAGCCGTACCCTGAACTTACAGGTGTGAGTGTTAGATGCGTAGGGACATCACGACATGAAATTGAGACAACAGGAAAGTTGACCACTCCAGGGGCGATATTGCTGTGTAGCGAAGACGTTATTTAAGGACAATCAGACTGTACCGGGATACCAGTCGCAAAATATACTACCTTGACGAGACTTGGGTGAATGAAGAACACACGACAAGTATGGCGTGTTACGACTTTTAAAACTGAAAGACAGATATTTTTGAAAGGTATGTGTGCTGGTTTAAAATATCCCAGTGGAAAAGGCGGAAGGTCTTTCATTATAAACTTGTTTCAGTTTCATTGCTCATTCATTCAGTTTCAACTTACTCAGTTTCAATATAAACTTCATTATTTTTGCATTCATTCATATTCTTATTTTATGATTTTATCTCTTCCTGGCAATTATTATGACGTTTACTGCTGGTTTCAATGTGACGAAAAGGCAGCGCATATGGCCTATGGCGCGAAAGCATTAGCCAATTAGGATGAAGGTAGTTGCACGCGGAGTGATACTTGTCAGCGGGGCAAGGTTATATGAAACACAGATTAGTAAACAGATCCACTAACACAGTAAATAAGCATTCCTTCTGAGGAATGTGTAACGTACTCTCTTTGGCCGTCCTCATTTTGTTTGTTCCCGCCTTCCCAGTATGTCAAGAATGCTAGGCATTTTAGATACACAAGTTTTGTCACATAACTCACAAATGCATAATAACTATCACTAGAGTTACTGCAGCATACATTAGATATGGCAGCATGGCTGACTCATATACACTCTAAACCACTCATTTCCTAGTAGACAGATCCACTAACACAGTAAATAAACAATTTAAACCCCTGTTCCTGTTTTTGCCTTCTTGTGGTGGGTAGACGGTACATTTTTGCAAAACACGGGGCTAACGATTTCTTACTTGAAGTCAGAATCGACATTCTAACATCATTAATATTAAATGTTAAACTCCAATTTGTAAAAATGACCTCTTTTATTTTTCTATCACAAGTTTATGATTTTGTATCTGTATAAATATTCATGATAATCTTTATGAGATGTGGAAATCATTTTTCCTTTTGTGCATTCTATAATAAATATTATTTATCAATTCACACAGTATTGAAATGTAGAGGCTATATTGGGAGAAAAACGTAAGAGCTGGCGTCTACATTTCCCAAAGGTAAGGTAGCTTAAAAACAGTGCGGCGTTTCTGTTCCTCCTTTACTCCCAACAGAACAAAGCCAAAAGCGAGTTTTACAAAGCCGTTTTCACATTCCTAGAATTTTATTAGAAAATGCTGACGCCCATAGAACAAGTTCACTTTAAAAAATTCCAATATCGCTTTCCTGGGAAAGGCTGAAAGTTGAGCACTCTTCAGAGGTGCGTCAACAGTGCACCGGGGAATCACAGCGCACTCCTTTTAATGATTCTTTTGTGGCAGTCCTTTGAGCGTGTTCCAGGTAAAATTAATAACTTTCGTCACTCACTGCTGATGTTGCTTTACAATGTTAATTCGGCTAACTTTAATTAACTATGAAGCATTCTTAGTTTGCCATTCTCTTGCTATGGATTTATTCATTGCTACGAAATGTATAAGGAAAATTGCATCATATGCGTTTTCTTTTCTTATTTTGCTTCTTTTCTATCACTAATGCACAAATATTCCAAATTAAAATTGCTATAGTGTGCATGCTTGCTCTAAGTAATTATTTTAATTATTGCTTCCCTTATTACATAAATGTTTTGACAAATCTTACTAAACACAAAACGGTCAATAAGAACCATCTAAATGTTTATTCAGAACAATAAAAACAAGCCAAACTCTTTGAATTCCACTCAAATACTATTCCAGCTCATACAAAATTGCTTAAAAATTTACAGGAATTTCTTCCAGTCTGTTGTGACAAATACCTTCTCAAGATGAATGTATGCCACGTTTCCCACGTGATTACGCTAGTTATTCGACTAATCCAATGCATCCTTCTCTATTTTTCTCTTCAAAATCCAGCTGCCTCCTTTCCTAAACAGCTACTACTTGTGTGACTAATAATGTAATATTTTATATCTGACAATCACTATTTTCTACTCAAATTAAAGCTTAAACTTATTTTAGAATGCACATAATACGGTTTTTCCATCAATATACTCTACCAATTGGATGTTTATATTTTGCTCACTAACTCTGCATCACAGAAAGTTATCTATTTGTTTCATATAACCTTCCCCCGCTGACATGTATCACTCCGCGTGCAACTAACGTCCCCCTCAGCCTAATTGGCTAATGCTTTCGCATCATAGGCCATAGGCGGTGTTTTCCCGTCATATTTAAACCTGCAGTAAACGTAATAATAATTGCAAGGAGGACAGACAAAATCATACAAATAAGAATATAAAGGCATGCAAAAATAATGAACTTTATAATGAAACTGAGCAAGTTAAAACTGAATGAATGAGCAGTGAAACTGGGACACGTTTATAATGAAAGGCCTTCGGCCTTTTCCACTAGGATTTTTTAAACCAGCACACATACCTTGCAAAATTACTTGTCTTTCAGTCTTAAAAGTCGTGTCACACCAATCTTTTCGTGTGTTCTTCATTTACCCAAGTTTCGTCAAGGTAGTATATTTTGCGACTTGTATCCCAGTACAGTCTGATTGTCCTTAAATAACGTCTTCGCCACACAACAATATCGCCCCTAGAGTGATAAGGTTTCCTGTTGTCTCAATTCCATGTCGCGATGTCCCTACGCATCTAACACACCTGTAAGTTCAGAGCACCGCTGTTCGACTTCTCTCACTCAGAAAGACGGATTCTTCTCTGTGAGTGCATTAAACAAATGCTACAAATTTCTTTTTTCGCTGCTTTGAAAAGGTTTTCCCTTGCGATGCTTCAGCGAAAAACTGGCGCTAGGCTCTGCCATTATACATATAAGTATACGTGCAATAAACGATCAATAAAATAATTTAGCTCTCGCACTCGACATAACACACCTTCGAATGGCGATATATGACTAATCCAGTTCAAAACAAGGTCAGTGATAAAAGTCATACAAACAAATTTGTCATCACTACCGCTAAATCACGTGCTATCGTGCCATGTGCTTGAGAGCAAAGGAACCTTCTCTTTACTTCGTTTAAGAATTAACATGCATTTCAGATAAATCAACTTTGTTGCGTAATATATTTCATTAAAACAGTGACGAATTTATAAACTTGTCAATTCTCTTCCAACATATAAAGATACATCAACATGTTAAATAACGAACTAATTTCTAGCGCACAACAGTCTATACTGCAATAGCAGCCAATGAGAGGTGATAAGGTCACGTGACCGGTGAGAGATACGGGGCAAGCTTATGTGAAAGAAGGATTAGTTTAATCCTACTAAACAACAAGGAGGAGCCGACTCAACTCGCCATGTGCTGGACGCTAGATACACGCACGTAAGTTTTGCAATCCTAGCAGCATAGGAATAGAGCAGCGCTAACTTCTAGACAATAAATAATTAGAGTTGGGTTGCACATTAACTTATTAAATCTATGAGTTGCTTCATTTCAGAAAAAATAATCACGAAATTTACTACGTAAGGCACTTTACGTAAAATCGTCGTAGTTTTCCACGCGCTGTTTGCATTTACGCGATTTTCTCGCTGTTCTTAGAGTTCCGGATGCTTGCTGTTCCATTCTAACACTATGTACACTTCTTGGGAAACCCCAAGGAGAACAGCAGTTTCTTTCTCAATGTTTTGATAGACAATTCCGGAGTTCTTTTTTTAAGCACTACGAAATAATGCGCGATCATTTGCCTCTCGCCAGTTTTTAAAGATATGCCTCGCTTGTGTTACATATCGGCTGGAGCACCGGCCTACTCCATGATGAAAAGCTTACTTATCTTAAATTCTTATTGGGATTGTGAGGTATACGCGAGATGTACAGGAAATACAGTGTTAAATATCTGAAGCAACTCCACACTATAAACAATAACATCTTAATCAGCTTTCAACTCGATACAGACCTCGTTTTGAGAGAGCTGCCTGGTATAGGATTGCAGAAATATTATATAATAGTAGTGTCCCTTAGTAATTGTTAAATAAAATGCAGCTTAATTTAACACAATAGGTTAATAGTGTGTATAATTTCAGCTGTTTCTGTCTAATCTGTATATAGTATACAGAACACAACTTTGTGGTATATGAATCAGAAAGATAAAATGTGAGGCTATTAAGTTTATAAGAAATGAAACATTTACATACTTTTCGCTCTCCGAAATTAGCTCGCACAGAGCAGTGATCAGAAAACGACTTACAGTGCTATACTTGAAGGAGGGGTTTATCGTAACCATGCAAATAAAGGAAAACGCCCCTTAACCTCATTAAACCAATCAACAGCTTAGTCGTTTTCTGTCTCAATATCTCACTCTTTGTCGCTCTTTCCACCCAAATGTTTACAGCAGGATTAAACTAGTTTGAGACAGATTTTAGTAGTCTCTATACCTTCAGAAATGTATAACCAAGCGGGTGTGTCTTATAACATTTTAGTGCTATGCACTTGCTAGACTGCTTGAACATTCATTAGACTTGACTTATCAAATCACCGATGTTTCACCCCTCACAGTCTCTTATTTTAAAATTAAGTGAACTGAAGGAAAAAATATGCTAACCATTAATGTAGCAGCCGAGCCCCCCTAGGGGAGGGGATCCATCCCCTTCAGCTGCTGTGTTACGCCCGCTGCGGAACCCTAGCACTTGTGGTAAATCTTGTCGTTACTAGAGGAACCTCGGGCCGAACATTCGAGCCCCTCCCTGAATGGGAATTGCTCGGATTGGGTTGGACTCGAGAGGCAGTGGTTCCCGAAACCCGTGAGAGATCACGTACGTCTCCGGACAGGGTTGAGGGAAGCCATATAATTCCGCGTACTAACCTGCATAGCTAGTAGAAGCTGTGCTAGATCACCAGGTGGCCCTACCGATATCTAATCGGTAGCCTTCCCCCTCTGGGGTTGGCGCTCGTAAGTGGCGTATCCACTTCCATCCCGTCTTGAGTCCATAGGAACAGATTGGGGGGCCTTGTTAGTCTCTAGGTCTTACCCTATGGAAAGCCCCACGGAGGCGCTGGCCGCCCTTTTGGGACAGCTCAGCAACTCCCTGGTCATCAGAGGGGAGGGCGAGCTTACATATATGTAGCAGCCGAGCCAGGCAGCACCGATGCTTCAGCTACTGTTTGGCAAGATTTAGACCTAAAATTGTGATCAAATATCACGTATTTTCAATAGTTAAATATTCCACCGCTAACTGAAAACAGCAAAGGCTAGAAAATAGATGTCTTAAACGTTATTGTTGATTTATAACTAAAGATTCAATCTATAAATTCCCGGTCATTCTGTAAATTTGAACTACGAGGCCTGTTCAATAACGAATGATCAAAATTTTTCTACGGTCATAATTTTTCGCACTAATATTCAATCTTATTATATTCTGTTAGCTTAATGTGAAACCAACACGCCGTAGTAGCTTCAATGTTGGCACTCCTGGTTCCCGCCTGTGAGAACCAGCCAGGTTCAGACATGTTCATTATCGCCTACCGCTGCAAGGAGGTAACACGCCAGGTACAATATGAGGCTTTGAAATTCTGCTTTCGTCTCAACAAATCTTCAGTTGAGGCCTACACAATGTTACAGGAGACCTATGGAGAGTCTGTTCTTCCCTACAGCACAGCTAGAAGGTGGTATAAAATGTTTAAAGAGGGGAGACATTCAATTTAAATAAAAGGTGGACCCGGTGCTCAAGTTACTGCTCTTACGGAAGAAAACATCAAAACTGCTGCTCCCATTGTGAGTGAGGATCGGGGAATTATCTTTAAGATCACTTTCTGAAATGCTGAACATTTCATTTGGTGCCACCCACACGTTGGTGACAGAAACATTACACATGAGACGTGTTTGTGATCGATGGGTTCCAAGACCATTGATTAACGAAAGAAAGGTCATTCACATGCAGATCTGCATGCAGTTAAAGCTGATGTTAGCGGAAGACCCAGAGCTTCCTTCAAATGTAATCACTGCTGATGAAACTTGGCTACATCATTTTGATTCTGAGAGCAAACAGCAAAGCTCCGTGTGTAAATCTCCTTCATCACCAACCCCCAAAAAAGCAGAACTGGTTGCTTCTGCTGAGAAAGTTATGATCATCTCATTCTTTGATATTCATGGAATGGTTTATCAGAATGTTGTACCTGCACACACATCAGTAGCTGGAAAATATTACAGTGATATTCTGAAAACATTGCAAGACCATATCAGGCGCAAAAGATCACATTTCCGTGATGCAGGCTGGATGCTGCACCACGATAATGCGTGGCTGCATTTTGCCAATGTTGTTGCTGAATATTTTGCAAAAATCAACGCGAGGTGCATCCCTCACTCTCCCTAAAGTCCGGAATTAGCTCCATGTGACGTTTTCCTATTCCCTATCTTGAAGAAACGCTTTCCTGGGAGACATTATCCATAATCAGAAGCAGTGGTAAAGGCTGCGGATGTGATTTTGAAGGATTTCTCAAAAAATGGTATCCAGCATGTCTTTGAAGGCTGTCAGAAACGCTGGGATAAGTGCATCGCATTCAGTGGAGACTATTTTGAGAAACACCATCAAAATTATGAAGATGAGTAAAGGTACGTTGTCAAAAAAGGTGATCTTTCTTTAAGGCGTTTGTGAAATTAAAGTTGCCATTTTATAAGAAAAAGAGTATTATATTTATTTTATCTATAATTTTCTCTCATCTGTGGCCACGCCCTGAAGTTGAGTTTTCAACGGAGATAAGAACTGACCAGGAATTTCAACATCAAAAACATCTTCATCTCCAATCCTCGTATGTAAAAGTATTACTACATATGGCTGCTCATTGTCGTGCTGCGTGAACACCATACCCTCTTCATACCCATAAGTAAATTCTGTTACATCAGTACTGAGTACTTCGTTTAGAGGCAGTTGAAATATCCGAAATAATATTGATATACCTTTGTAAGAATTTTAAAACCGGTTTAGCCACAATAATAGAAGGGTCGAGGCATAGAGTGGAAAAAACAAGGGTCCATCGTCACCTCAAAGACAAGTGCCTCAAGAGGGGTGTTTTGTGATTATCATGAATCCCTTTCTCTTCTCATCCCCTTCTACGACTGAGTAAAGTTTAACAGGGGAAGTACTGCGTCAAATTAATTTTCAAAGTTGGCGAAGCTATCAAGGGAAAAAGAAGGGACAAATTCACTCAAGACAACTCCCTGGCTGAATAATTGCATTTTCATGGCTGCTGCTCTTACTACCGGCTTCGACACATTGGAAAACTTCCGTTTCCGCGTCTTGGCCACTGGAGATTATCATTTACTTCCCAAATTAAGCGCTTTCTGTTTCAGACGGGAAGGAAGAAAAGTGCCAACCTAAGTGAAAGAAGGGCCTTTCTCTAAGATTATTATCGTTGAAAACCAATGTTCTACTTTCTAAAACATATTAACTGGCAGAATGGCAGAGAGATTATTCTAAATCACAGCACGTAGACCCCAATTCGATTAACAAGGTATTCATACATCTTATTGATTTTCCAAAAGTATTTCATGAACATCTTATTGATTTAAAATATACTTAACTTGAAAGTTGTAATGTTATCACATTACTATATTCCTCCATCCAGATGAAAATTCTAACGAAACTTTGTCAATATAACATTGAAATTTATATAAAGGTAAAGTAATACGAGAGCTGTTCAATAAAGAATCATCACAATATTTTTTGACAACGTACCCCTACCCATCCTCATAATTTTGATGGTTATTCTCAAAATAGTCTCCCCTGAATGCTATGCACTTGCCCCTGCCTTTCTTCCAGTCTTCAAAGACATGCTGGAAACCATTTTTGGACAGATCCTTCAAAATTGCCTCCGCAGCCTTCACCACTGCTTCTGATGATGGATAATGCCTCCCACGAAGGCGTTCCTTCAAGTTAGGGAATAGAAAAATGTACGTGGGGCTACATCCGGACTATCGGGAGGGTGGGGGATGCACTTCACGTTGAGCTTTGCAAGATATTCAGCAACAATATTGACAATGTGCAGCCACGCATTATGGTGGTGCAGCATCCACCCTGCTTCACGGAAATGTGCTCTTTTGCCCCTGATATGAACTTGCAATGTTCTCATAGCATCCCTGTGGGTTTTTCCAGTTACTGATGTGTGTGCAGGTACAGCATGCTGACAAACCATTCCATGAATATCAAAGAATGAGATGACCATAACTTTCCCAGCAGAAGCAACCACTTTTGTTTTTTGGGGGTTGGTGATGAAGGAGATTTCCACACTTAACTTTGCTGTTTGCTCTCAGGATCGAAATGATGTAGCCAAGTTTCATCAGCACGATGACGTTATTACATTATATACAAGGTGACACAGAAAACTGAAGTTAGTGTCAGTATTTCATAGCTAGCCGACATATGCTGACTAAAAGTCATGATTTTTAAATGACATGCCAAAAAACGGCATGCATCAGTCAAATCCTCTCTCCTTCAGTTTGGGCGATGACCATACAGTACATCCGGCATACAGTCACCAATAGGGTCAGATAGTCTAGATTCACTGTCATAATTCCTTGCCTTCCTCATTTAGGCCACGCTAGTACACACTATAAACTCGCTAGAATAACTTCACTATTTAAACAGCAAAGTTGTGTTACTATACCGTTTAGTTATTCTTAATACTTACTTTACTTCAATGTCAGCTACTTCAGTTCTTTACATAAGGAAGAAGTAGTATAGAGAAATCAAATATTGAAAACCTGTCAATGTAAATGCTTATTTGAAAACCTTTATGACACATTTCTGGAAAATAATCAACCAAAATACCATTTTGCATTTCATCGACCGTTTTATTTTTTATTTGTGCTATTCTCTCTCTCTCTCTCACACACACACACACACACACACACACACACACACACACACACACACACACACACATACACACACACAAAAGCTGATTCAAGAGTGATTTTTATGAAGTCAAAGAACATCAAAATATCCATTTGTAACGATTGCTTTTGTTTGGCCTTGAAAATTAGTTTTGTTTATTAGCCTGGTGGTGTTATTTGGAACTTAGGAAAGCTGTTTAAAAGTGCTGTAATGTCTGTGTTGAATGTGCGGAAGTCGTAGGAAGAAGAGTACATGATTTATTGCCGGACATTAAGGAGAGGCTAAAATTGGAACATTTAAAATCAAGAAAAGGATTTTTTTCACTTTGTTACAAGACATGGCCCATACAATGTATATTTAAAAAGAATATGGAAGAAGAACTCAGATTTATGTGTAAATGTTTAGATTCGCCTGAACATATTTTTGAGTGCAATAAATGTAGTGAACTAGTAGAAGACGGTCAAAGGAATCTTCACCGATAATGTTTATGGAACATCTTAAGAGATGCAGAAAATTATGTACATTTTTTAAAATATGTCTCAGATAATATCCGTTAAGGCGTTGGAAGAATATACGACCCGCAACAAAATATTTCAGGAAAGAAATGTAAGAACATTTCAATCTACGAGAATAGAATATAACTTAAAAGATCGTCGGAGGGAAATAGTACTAAGAGAAACTGAAGATACAGATTACCAGACTTGAAGACCTGATAAATAAGATGCCTAGCCGATAAATAGAAGACGCCAGTTATGGATATCAGAAAGAAGAGCAGAAACCATAGACAGAAAGGGAATACCAGGAAAGAGAAGATATATATGGAGAGTATCAGAGCGGGCAGATACAACTGATTATACAGAAGCGGAGAGATGACTACCCGGATGTCTGGAACTGACGAACCAGCTCCATCTACTGATGGCAGTCCCTTTAGTAGATGGATACCAGTAGGAGGAAGCTTTGGATAACAGTTGCAGAAGAGGACATTTTAAAATTTTAGGAAACAGTCTTTCGTAGCTTGTTATAAGAATTAAAGCTGTAGTATAAATGTAGATTTGATTTATATTGTTGGAGTAGAAGTAAAGTAGAAAAAAGAACTGTTTTAGATAGATTATATGAATATATTTGTAAGGTTATTAGAATCCAGCAATCGTTAGGTTTAGTTAGTTCGTTAAGGTATAAAGTAGAATATATCTGCAAAATTTGTAAATTGTTTTATGAAATCTGATTCAGAAGTTAATAAACTTAAAATTGGAGTTTGCATAATAAGGCCTGGTGTAGATTCCAGAAACTAGGCTATTATACATGGATTTTTTTTATAGTGTGTGTGGAAGAGAGATTCTAGAAGTAAATTTAGTGGGCCATGTAATGACCTTAATATAAAGAAAGGAATGGTTGCTATAGAGAGGAACATCAGTAATCTTGCTTGATGGTAAAAATGACGCGGAGATGTCAAAGTTTTGATAGTAACAGAAATTCAATAATCTTCATGGTGGAAAGACGATGCGGGAAAGACAAAAAGTTTTGATAATGATGAATGGACGTGTGGGAATGAGCAATTTTATGTAATCAACGGAAAATATTTATTAAGGAGGTAAGGAGGTAAGATTTGACTCATATATTTCCCGGGTAGACCACTAGGCCGCGCCGTGGCTCAGTGGCTAGACCGCTTGGCTCTCACCAAGGCGGCCCGGGTTCGATCCCAGGCGACCTCAAAGTGAGATTTGTAGTGGACAACACGGCGTTGGGGCGGGTTTTCTCCGGGACCTCCGGTTTCCCCCGCCATCTCATTCCACCGGTGCTCCATCTTCATGTCGCGTATCATCAGTGTCACCTCCTGCGGTGCCGTATGTAGTAAGGGTGGGCGTTCAACACTACACATTTCATTTCCGGTAGACCACTAGGGGCTCTCACATCCGAGATACACCATTTGTGGCGACTTACTATTGTAAGTACTTAAGTCTACTGGGGAAATATATGAGTCAAATGGAGAATTTAATGTCAGGACGGTACGCTGGCCATGGTAGCTCAAAGGTTAAGAGCGACTGGAAGGAAACCAGGAGATCCGTGGTTCAAATCCCAGCCATGGAATTGAATTATTCTTGTTGACTCTATCCATCAAAACCCTTAGCCTATAAACGGCTAGTGTGGAGAAATGATTAATTTCCATCAATTAACGAAAATGTAATCCAGATGATACAATTAAATTATATATTACGAAATTGAAC
This sequence comes from Mantis religiosa, assembly GCA_030765055.1. Lineage (NCBI taxonomy): Eukaryota > Metazoa > Arthropoda > Insecta > Mantodea > Mantidae > Mantis > Mantis religiosa. Next base: position 37,543,955 of record CM060959.1, read on the forward strand.
TTATCCAAATTTTGTTTCTTTCACTTGTCACCACCCTAGAAAAGAAGAGATCTCATAACTCATTTTTAAGCAGACACAATATTCACCATCGCAATTCAAACCAAAACGAAGTAACCCTGTTACATATGGCTTCCCTACCTGGGGCTTCAAAATAATCAACGTGCATCCCATCTTCAATATAGATATCTGGATTTCATTAAAATGATTTTTTTTCTCACAGGGTAAGAGCACAGCAATATTGAATTTTCTATTCGAAATTCAGTAGGGTTTGTTATTTAGACGTCTTACTACTACATCGAAGAAAGTCTCCTCCCTCCCCCTCCTCCCCTCCTCTTTCCACTCCTCCTCCCCTCCTCCTCCCCTCCTTCTCCCCTCCTCTTCCTCCTCCTCCCCCTCATCTCCCTGTTCCTCCTTCTCCTCCTTTTTCCCCTCTTCTTCTTCACTCCAAGGGCTAGGCAATGCCGCCTTTTCCGGCTTAAAACATGTCTGAGCATCGTTTTCGTGGTCTTCCCAGATGTCTCTTTCCTCTAGGTTTATAGTTTATAACTCTTCTTGGGATCCTATCCCTCGGCATTCTCTCAATATGCTCTCTACATTAATTTCTATTATTTATTATTTCTTCTTCTGAAGAACTCATTTCTAAATCTTCTCTTATTTTTTCCATTTGGAATTTTATCTAAAAGAGTACATCCCTTTACTGCTCTTAAAAATCTCATTTCGGCAGCCTGTTTCTTGTTTTTGTCTACTTTTGTTAATGTCCATGTTTCAGAACCAAAAAGAAAAGCAGGCACAGCCATTACATTATAAAATTTCATTCATGTTTGTTTTCTGGTTTTAGTTTTTAGGCTTCTATTTATTATGCCGTATATTTGTTGAAACATTGGTAATTTATTTTTAAATTATTTTCATATTTATAACTGACATATGTTCCCAAATATTTAAAACGCGTAACTTGCTCTAACATAATATCATCAATTACTATTTTGGTTCTAACAGTGTCTTTACCTCGAAATGCCATTGTTTTCGTTTTATTTGTGGAAATTTTGAAATTATAGTTCTTACATAACTTCTGTAAAATATATCCCGCTCTTTGCAGCTCGTCTTCAGTTTTACTTATAATTATTTGGTCATCCGCAAATAGCATCGCCTTAAGAGTAAAATTTGGTGCAAGATGAATACCTCCGTTAATCTTAAACATCCACTCTCTAATCAGATCATCTATATAAATTATAAATATGATAGGAGACAAACTGCAACCCTGACTTACACCTTTGTTTCTATGCATCCATTTACTATACATTCCATTTCCAATATGTATGCTGATTGTTGTATCCTTATATATAGATTTTAGAACTTTAATGAGATGATTTGGGTAGCCTCATCATGTCATGATTTCCCACAATTTTTTCCTATTTACACGATCAAACGCTTTTTCATAATCAATAAAAGCTATATGTGTTTCCAGATTAAATTCTCTTCTTTTTTCTATTATCTGCTTAACTGTAAAGGTAGCATCTGTACAGGATCGTCATTTTCTAAAACCAGTTTGATCGAAGGAAGTATGCAGATAACTAATAATATCAGCGTACCTCCAGACATATTTTTCTCACTGGTGCTATTCCAAGTTCTTCAGAGAATGGCTGATGTCCTCATTTTCCAAAAACATTACCCGCAGACAGTGAAGTGAAATGTGCCTCCTCACTGATGGCGTAATAACGGAAGTGGTAATTTCCCCATGGTTCACGTTGCAGGACATTAAAAAGAAGAAGCAAGGATTCTTTCTTATTTTTACTGCACAAAAGAAGCGAAGAGAAATGCAGGATACGGAAATTACAGTAAACAAAAAGTATACGCATATATAAGGGAAAATACCTCTCCCTTTTTACGTCCGTAACCTAGAGAAGTACAACCAGTGAGAGGATATTTTAAAGGCTTTTTTAATAACTTGAAACGATGTTGCGCTTCAACACACGAGGTGTAAATGTTTTTCAACACTTGAGTCTTTTTAATATCTCTCTTTCTTCCATTACCAGGAAGCTTTATTACAGCGATAGTGCGCATTAAACCGGATTTTAAAAATATTTTTGTGGCAAGGAAAACGTCAAAAAAGCGTCGAAGCGTTGATACACAATTTAAACTGTAGAATCAGAAAGGCAGCTTTCAAAGTGCATTTGTTCAAGACGTTAAACGGATTAGATACGAGGCCTCCTCAATAAAGAATAATCATAATCTTTTACGGTCATAATTCTTCGCACTAAAATTCAATCTTATTATATTCTGTTAGCTTAATGTGAAACAAACACGCCGTATAGTTTCATTGTTGGTACTCCTGGTTCCCACCTGTGAGAAGCAGGCAAGTTCAGACATGTTCAGTATCACCTACCGCTGCAATGGAAGTAACATGCACTTAAAGTTGATGTTAGAGGAAGATCCAGAGTTTCCTTCAAACGTAATCACTGCTGATGAAACTTGGCTACGTCATTTGATCCTGAGAGCAAACAGCAGAGCTCAGTGTGGAAATCTCCATCATCACCAACCCCATAAAAAGCAAAGGTGGTTGCTTCTGCTGGGAAAGTTATGGCCAATTCATTCTTTGATATTCATGAAATGATGTATCAGCATGTTGTACCTGCACACACATCAGTAACTAGACAATACTACAGATATGTCCTGAAAACATTGCAAGTCCATATCAGGCGCAAGACCACATTTCCGTGAAGCTGCTGGATGCTGCACCACGATAATACGCGGCCGCATATTGACAATTTTGATGCTGAGTGACTTGCAAAAATGAACGTGAAGTGCATTCCTCAATCTCCTCTAGTCCGGATTTAGTACCACGTGACTTTTTCTAATCCCAATATTCAAGAAATGCCTTCGTGGGCGTGGTGAAGCATCATCAGAAGCAGTGGTGAAGGCTGCGGAGGCGATTTTGAAGGATCTCTCAAAAAATGATTTCCAACATGTCTTTGAAGACTGGTAGAAACGCTGGGATAAGTGCATCGCATTCAGGGGAGTCTATTTTGAGAAGAACCATCAAAATTATGAGGATGAGTAAAGGTACGTTGTCAAAAAAAAATATTGTGATCATTCTTTATTGAATAGCCCTGTTAGGTGACACTTCTAAGCTGTCATATTCTCAGATTCTAGGTCCCCAATCAGAGCTATTCAATGTATATTAAAACTTTAGAATTTATTGTCATTTCAAAGTTAAGAAATGCAACGTTTTACACACAAAATTATTATTGGTAATGAACATTAAAGTAGAGCATGAAAATGCTTTCCAATGAAATTTAAACCGTATTAACAGTGCAAGGGAAGTAAATTATTGAAGGGTGGTAGGTGTCTTATATTACCAAGCACTAAGATGAATAATAAAAACTCACTTCTTGAAAGCTATAGTTCGTCTGGGAGAAGTACAGTAAGCTTTTCCAAAAATTCTCTTTAGAAAAAGATAGGATCTCACTACCCAGGTTGGTGTTACTCGTCCTGAGTAAAATAATTCTCTGAGATGCAGAAGTTATTAACGAAAGTAAGAATACGCACACACACACACACACATACACACACAATACATATATACTGTCGCGAACACATTATTTACGATGACGCGGCGCGGAGTGATAACAGACCTAGTGCAGTGTGGAGATAAACAGCTAGCCTAAGCAGATAAACATAGCACGGAGATAAAATGCATGCCAAAACAGATAATGTTAGATAAAAAAGGAACATTCTAGTGTCGTCTTGACTGTCTTACAGAACATTCGATTTCTTATTTGTTCCAGAGATATCTAGTAACACGGTTCGTGGTATATAAGGAAACTGCGACTCGGCAAGGGACAGTTGTAAAGACAGCCGTAAACAGGAATTATAACAAGAGTTGTTGTAAACAATGGAAGTTGAGTAAGCTCTTTGTTCTGGTCAACGACCTTGGTAGATTGTAATTGTAAATGTGACGTCATCCTGCTGTGTACGTCTACGGAAATAAATAACATTTAGAATTTCTGCAGCTAGGACTTTTAATTCTACGAACCCACGGAGTTATACATATCACATTTAACATTTCTTTATTAATTATTAATAAGTGCTCATAACTTATGGTTCCTCTGGTTTATTTTGTGTAAGCCACAGTACGTGGCTGTTGTAAGTGAAGGAAAAACTAACTATTTTGAGGTTCTATATAATTTATACCAATCATTTTTTCCTAAATATTCTAGTTCATAAATCACAGATGTGATTGATTATAATATAAAGGCTCACCTATACCAGGTGAGTAAGTTATGAAAACGTTCACAGTGGTTTCTCTCATTTAGTCTTTATTTCAAAAATCTTTAAGGGTAAGACATTCATTATAATGGGTAAATGCAATTTACTACACTACTGATACAACTTTAATACCTATCACATTATTTGAGGCAGAAAGGACTGCAAAGGTGGCAAGACCAACAAAAGGAAGAATCATCAGAAAGTTCTTCCCTTCTGTGCAAGAACGACTAAAAATGAGGATCCCACTCAACGGCCAGACTACCGCCATCCTAACTGGACATGGGAAGACAAGGACTACTACAACAAATTCAAAATAGCGGAAAGTGCAATGTGCAAATGTGAACTACAAAATCAAACAGTGGATCATTTAATATACAATTGTCGTCTTCTGAACAGTGAAAGACTAGAACTCAAACAAAGCATTAGACTGAGGGGTGGACAGTGACCGGCAACAAACAGTGATCTAATCAAGCACTACCAAAAACAATTTTTAAAATTCATAAACAAAATAGAATTTGAAAAAATGTAAAAGCATAATCAAAAATTGTATCATATATTGAAAACTTGTAACACTTGATAAAATTGCAATTACTACAACTAGTTGTAATAAGTTTAAGGAATGCATGTAGTGTTACAATGTAACGGAGCATGCAGTGTAATAAAAAAAAATACCTATCACATGCTTACACATTTTTGTGCATATGTGTCAAACCAAAGGATCTTGCCATAAAATGAGCGAAGCCATTAATTTTGCATAAGCATTGTTGATAATGGAAGCATCTGCATAGGAGCGCTGAAACTCCACAGCAACATGCAACAAAAGAAGAGCTCCTACATAAACATGAAGAAGGCCTAGACATAGAGGATAAGGCAGCGGCAAGTTAAGTGCTTCGAGAAAGAAAATTAACGGCTTCTTTGCAAGTTTATTGCTCCAGCAACAACACTTTAATTTACTCCACGTTACGTTTATTCGCCTTATGAGCCGAAGAAATACTGCGGCCCGTGTCTAAGCGCAGCGCAATTATAAAATATAAACTTCAATCTCTAGCCGGTGTGTTTGTTTTTATCGCCCCGCCGGGCTCTGGAGCGGTGGAAATTGAAAATTTCGTTCCCTTACTTCTAATGGGAAGAAGTTGTATGCATGCAGTGTCGCCAGTAAAATGTATGAAGGAAAGAAAGCAAGGATAACTCGTATGAGCGCGATTGCTTTGTGCTGTCCATTTGCTCGTGGTATTGACTTGAAAATAGTAATTTCATGCAGGGCTGGTTTATTACCCAACAGGGGTTGGACTTTGTTAGTAAAATATCCTGCCTGTGGCTTTCAGAATCTCGCCATAAAACTCTTTAAATGTCATTAAATTTATGGCCAAAGAGATGAGAATTCAAATGGACAGCAGACGAAATTTGTTAAGAAAATCTCATTAAGACCATTTAATTGTGGAAACAAAAAATCTTTAAATATGACACAAAAGGGTAATAGAGGCTAATAAACGTTTTTAATTCCAGTGGAGTACAAAGATAATTCGATTTAACCGATTGTGGCAGTTCTTGCAGGTAAAGTCTGTTTAGTTAACGCGTGTGCACGTCGGCCTCTGCCTTTGACGAACCGTTATAATCGTTTTACAACCCCCGACCCTCCTTCTCCCAGATCTTTCTGCTAGGTTGCCACCTCTCTCGATACGTCATGGGTGTCGTACGAGGTTTCGTCTAAATAAATTATCTTATGTCCATTACTGCGAGACGTCCAAGCTACAATTCTACTGGATTCCATAATAACCCTTAACTTATTCTAAGTGCGGAATTTGAAACCCAGCTCCTTTAGGAGGCCGCGCAAAATGCAGTGCCCATGAGGAAAATCACAAATTTCGTGCAAATGTGCAACCAATTCGTCTAAAGTGGGAGCTCTCCCTTTTGCATAGAATCTATAAATTTCTCGACGAATTAAATCCCATGTGAGATTATCTACTTTAGAGAAACGTTTCCTTTTGTTTTCACACTTGATCGGCGTCTTTGGTATTCCTTTCGCCACAATATTTCTTACTGTATTTCTGTGAATACCCAGAATTTATCATCAGGATCATTGCACGACCCCTTACCAAGATTATTTCTCAGCAAATATTTATATGTGTTCAAAACAAGTGCTTGAATTTGCTTAGAAACAGTTCCCGTTATTACTTTGTTTTCGAGGCTTTTCCAGTAATATAACTCGGCCCAGTTATTCACACTGTCTTCACTTTGATTATTCTCACTTGACTGAAAGTTATCTACTACTTCATTTGCATTTACCACTGCATTTCCCTCCCACGGTCTCCACATCGTGACGCACAACGAATTTCTGCACGTAATGAAACAGATCAACTGGAAGTTGGAACTTTGGCAACTGAGACTCCACGTGGAGTAAACATACGACTGTCATTTTGAGAAAATCAGGGTTGTTATTGGTCCTCAACGACAGTGTTCCATTTCTGAAGTGTGGAGATAGATTTATGACGGTCATTATTGGGCGGGTGACTCAAGTTCCTTTGATTCTGAACTACACACGCATTAACTAGAGAGACTTTAATAGTTGGAATGGCAATAACTGGTATTGGATCTCTGTATAGTGACCGCGCATTAAGCATCCCCAGGAGGCTCGCTTTGTACAGTAAAACTTTTCTTCCCCTAACAAAAGTGTCATAAACATCTTCGGATACACCTACCGAGGCGTGTTTACAGCTCAGGGTACCCAGGGAGCCGTTGTTTAAAATAAAGTTTAGAAGAAAAATGATAATAATAATAGAAAATAAAGCTGAATTCAGTGCATCATATGATAATGCACAATGTTACAACTTTTTATAACATAACTGAAAACAAATATATTACCTATGCTTAATGATATAGTACTTATATTAACTACAAGCACTATGCGAATTGTTAGCGTAATATCCAAGGAAAGTTTAGGGTTAAATTTCATCATTGTGCATGAATTTGCGAGGGATATTTACTTGCAAATTAAAGAAGCACTTTGGATATTCTGGTAGTTAATGATAACGTAGAGGCAAATATTGCAGGTTAGTGTTTTGTTTATTGCAATCGTGAGCCGACTTAACCTAAAAGATTTGCCTATATTCTATGGCAGCTACAGATAGCGTATTTCAGCTGATTTAACAAAGCAGTAAATACTTCAAAAGTAAATAAAACGAGCTAAGGAATTAAAGAAAAACTAGTAAGGAAACTCTATTACACTTTTTAAATACTGGAAGCTTTTTACAAAGGTGTCTGCTAATTTTATAAGTTTGAATAGGGTTAAGCAGTGAATTTTTTGGGGGGTGCCATAAATACTTTAGAACTCGAGAAAAATTAGGTATATATTACAAGTATGAATCGAAACCCATCTTAGCATATCCTTGTTAGCCTTGATTCTCAAGGTCTCCACATCTTAATTAAATTACGCATGTGCCATTCGCCAATAACTATTAAACACTTATAAATTTATAAAACTACACTAACTACACTAAGTAAAACACTGTGTAATCTCTATAAATATAAGCTTAACTAAACTGAGCAACAAAAGTATAACTTTTTAATGTTTCGAGCACTTCATGAGGCAATTCCTAATTACTTTGGGTTGGTAAAAACAAATATGACAATGACAATTTTTATGAGCTCTAGTTTCTATGATATACACTAGGTGGAAGTATTACATATTAACGGATTGAGAGAAAAGGATACATTTTAATTACATACGTGCTAACAACAATTAAAGTACATTTGATTTTCTTAACTGGTAATTACATGTCTAGATTTCTAAATTGCTGGAAAAATAATTCTCAGATAGTCATATCTAAGGAGAATCATGTGGTGGCCTACTGACTTCGTCGTCTTTTAGCTTGCCTATTGTGATGGAGTTCCGCAGAATCCCTATACAAAAACCAACAGTAATCTGCAAGTATTACTTCATTCCAACGACCCTGATATCTTTGTTCCATAACAGAAATGTCCTGGAGGAATCTCTTCCCATGTTCATCACTAACAGCAGAAGCGACCACTTATGCTTTTTGGGAGGTTGGTGATGCATGATTTTTTCACAGAGCTTTGCTCTTAGCTATCAGGATCAAAATGATGTAGCCAAGTTTCATCAGCAGTGATTACGTTTGAAAGAAACTCCGGATCTTCCTCTAACTTTAATTGCATGTTACCTCCATTGCAGCGGTAGGCGATAGTGAAGATGTCTGAACTTCTGACCGTAAAATATATATACATATATAATCATTCTTTATTGAACAGCCCTTGTACTTGAATCCCAGGCTTCATCATTTAAGTCTTATTAATTAATTAAGCTATTTACAGTGGAGTAACAAACACTACACAAATAAAAATATTTAGTAAATATTCTCCACTTAACTTAAGAAGCCGATGACAATACTTCAATTATGTATTTGTGAGATTAATTTCATGGACACTTGCCCACATTTTCAGTCAACACAATTCAGTCAACAAATTTTGACTGAAGATGTGGGCAAGTGTCCATGAAATTGATCTCACATAAACATAATTGAAGTATTGTCATCGGCTTCTTAAGTTAAGTGGAGAATATTTACTAAATATTTTTATTTGTGTAGTAATTGTTGGATATTAATTAGTAGAGTTGACATCTATCCAAAACATTAGCCTGTATACTGCTAGCGTGAAGAAATGATTAATTTCCATCCATTAACTTAAATTCTAACACTTATATTATGTATTTAACTTTGGAGTTGTTATTTTTGCTAACCTCAAGAGATATTTGTGTCACTTGGTACACAAATACGACATTTCATTGTTATAACACCAAGCATGAACATTTAACTTTTTAAATTTAGGTATCTGACAATAGCATTCAAGAACACAGAAGCATTATATAATAGAAGAGAAGTGTCAGTCCCTCTCTTTTGTACTGTCTCGTACATTTCCGTATCACACACACATAATTCGTCCCTTCCACACACATGGCAGCTAGGGGAATTGTATTTTTGTGGGTGTATACTGGCTTGCTTTGTCTCGAAAGGGCTTTCATTCAAAAGTCGTGACCCGGCTCGCACTGAAGACAGAATAGCCTTATTTATGTCTGCCTGTGAATGGCTGGCCTAGCTACAGGAACACCGTCATCCCATTGTTGCCCTAGATTACAGCGAAACGGAAGTATTTGCATATTTTTTCCCTTCTCTCCTGAGAGTGTGAAGCAAAATCCAGTTTCTGCTCTCCTCCTCACATTTTTTTGTCGCGCGCAGCAATTCAGACTTGGCTGGTCTTTCCCAAAAGGGAGAGTAAAAGAAAGAAGGGAATTTATTAGTTCATTGCAGGATTAAAGAGATGTGGGGAAGAATTTTCTGTAGTGGCTCGCCTGTTGAACTGCCGGCTCATAATAGAAGAAGGAACGTTAAAACATATAGCGATATTTATCACCCTCTAACTCTTGCTCTTCTTTGATTTGAGAGAGAGAATTTTGCGACCTAAAATGTTACAGAAGCAATTTCATGAAGCGTTCAACTGTATTGAAATATTTCATTTGTTTTTCAGAACATAGTAGGGCACTCAGGTATATAGTAATTTAATACCTTATTCCAGAATAACTGACTGGTAACAATTCTATAAATATAAATATAAACAATTGCAACAAATAATTAGTAAAGTCTGTTTAGTTAACGCGTGTGCAGTTCGGATTCAAAGGAACCTGAGCATCCCGACCACTAATGACCGCCATAAATCTATACAGGATGGCGCACTAAATGTTATACATTGAAAATTTTTTACGTAACTTTTAATAAACAAAGCAGATATTATTTTTCCTTTTTTACATTAATCATCAGAATGTGTATGCTCAGTGAGTATGCAGTACATGTACAGTACATCCACGTTGTTGACGTACCTCCTCTTCGAGGCGCACTATGATGTTTCCGACCACTCTACTACACACGTCTTCTGTTACTCCCTGGAAAAACAACCGCTCGCAGTTGCATTAGATTGCGTGATTTGTTGTGGTAAACTATATCCTAATGTTTCCATAAGAAATAATAACAGGGATTAATATCCGGACTGTCTGTCGGCTATATTGCACCACCCTGTAAACATTCTGGATATCCATCTCATCACAGGGCCTGAAATGTTGGTGCAGGAAATCCAGATTAATGTTTGCACCATCTTGCACGAAGCATTGTGTTTCTATTTTTAACGCTGTTACATATAGTTGAGGAAGAAAGCTGTTCTGCAGCATGTCCGTGTAGCGTGGCTTTGCAGACAGTCCAATGATTCCAAGGATGGATATCGCACCCCATACGCTATAATTTCTCCGCGATTTTCCATATTCTTTGAATAGAACGACGTAACACTCTCGAAGCTCCTCTCGTGGACTTCCTGGGACTTCGTGTTACAGCCAGTTTTACAGTCTCGATATTTTCTGGAGTAGGCATTGTGTTGACACGACATCGCTTTTGCTCTAAACTATAGCCATCAGTTACAATTTGTGTGGTTAGTCTATACATGTCAGTCTGCAGGGGGCCCACCTCGTACGAATGAACACGAAAACGTCAACGTCATTGCGTCTCTGCTGCACTCCTCGTTTCCGGGTATAATGACAGTTTTCAGTTTTCTACTCTAGCATCTACCGGCCTCTGTCCGCCATTTAATCAAACTGAGGTGATGTAGTCACGCATGCGTGATATTGACAACTTTTTTCTGTTGACCCATGCACGATATAAGGCTAGACATCAGAAAAATCCGACGTTGACAAACTGTAATCTCTCCCCCTCCCTCTCCCCCTCCCTTATCCCTCCCTCTCCCTCCCCCTCTCCCTATCCCTCTCTTTCTGTCTTTCTCTCTTTCTCTCTCTTTCTGTCTCTCTCTCTTTCTCTCTCTCCCTTTCTCCCTTTTTCCCTTTCTCCCTTTCTCCCTTTCTCCCTTTCTCCCTTTCTCTCTTTCTTTCTCTCTTTCCTTCTTTCCTTCTTTCCTTCTTTCTTTCCTTCTTTCTTTCTTTCCTTGTTTATTCCTTTATTTCATTCATTCATTCATTACACAATTTCTATGCACATTTCGTGCGTCAGGAGACCCTGGTTGAAATTCCGGTTTTGGCATTGATTTCTTCAGTCTCTCTCTACCTTTCCAAATAATTTATACACTTTAAATGCAATGCATTTTGTAATGTTAATAAGGGAAGTTGTTCAGTACAGGAAAAGTCAATTAGTGATAAACAGAGCAGGTAAAGCAATTAGGCATTCCGATGAAACTCAGTCAAATGAAACTCATTAGTTCAAGTTTCGGGTTCTAGAAGGTGTAGAAATCCCAGGGTTTTGAAAATTAGAAAAAAATCTTAGAATTAAAAAAATATATAAAAAATGTGCTTGAGATTTGAATTATAAAATTAAGAAATACAAGATCTAAAGTAGTAATTGTGTTGGGGTAATCATGGTATTGGCAGGACTTGCGTTAGTCAAATGACTTGTATTTCTAGAATTGACATCTCTCAGATGGTACCACAAAAATAGCTATTTATTACAAACTGTGCACTTGAGGAATATGTAAGATATTAAGAATGATATAGTATCCTTCTATGTACTATGGCACATGGGTCGCTTCTATAAGGGCTTGAAAAAATATTAATTTGAACTTTTAAAAATAATGCACAGATGGCGTTATTATAAACAAAAGAAAGAAGAAATAACATTAGCGCACATTTGAATTTTGATGTTTAAGTTAACAAAAGGTTTCCCATTTAAGGCTGTAGTTTAATACTTCGGCAGCACTATTGCATATATGGCAAATGATGATACGTATTCAAAAATACTCAAGATAACCAGTATGTATGTGAGTTTATTGAAAGGTCACTAAAATATCATCAAGCATACTAACAAAAGCGTTTACAAAATAATGGCGGAACCTACTCTGCTCTGCTCAAGATTTGAAATTCTTAAGCTTGATAAAATAAAGGGGTAAACGAGAATTTTGTCATGGAAATTAGATTTTTGAAATATGTTATGGAATATAGATTATTCTATAGAAAACATGTTAATATACTCGTATAAGGAAGGAATTAAACATGAGTATACTAAGCGACGGCATAAATAAAGGTGTAATGTTTGGAAACAACATATACAAGGAAGATGGGGGTACAGATAAGTTAACGGAGGGAGTACCTAGCTGTTCGATCCGTAGTTGAGGATGAACGAATGAGATGAGAGTCGTGTGGCCTGCAGCAACAAACGACGTATGGAACCCTGACGCGCAGAGTTTCGTAACAGTTGAGGGTCTACCACGTCGTTGAGACCCGTCCGCAAAACCAGAACGTGACTCAGAGGTCTGGAGGAAAGCTCAACCCAGCAGTGGAGACTCAAACGGCCTCCCTCTGGTGGAGTCGAAAAGTTCTAAATCGTAAAACTTGACCACATCTGCCCACCATCGACCGATAAACAAACACGGAGTCGTCATCTAGCATGGCGAGGAAATGGGAGAGGCAAGATGCCTGGTAGAAGACAAATTAATTCAACGCTCCCGAAAAAAGCATCACGAAAAATTCATGGTAAGGCAGCACCGAATTTGGGACCTCTCGTATGCAAACCTGAAACGTTACTGCGAAGCCATATTCGTTGGTTTATGAACAAGGTAAAATAACCGCATACAAAAACGGGTACTGAACTACAAACCAAAGGGCAGGAAATACTTTGGTTGACCGAAAACAAGATGGCTTCAACGGGTTAAAAGATTGAGACGGGAACAAGTCCTATCGGCGTAATCTAGAAGATGGAACGATGATACTACATATTCTTACATGGTTTTAATATCATTTTTTAGATGCTGGTATATTACAAGCCGCAGGCATTAATATATGTTCACTAAAAAGAGACCTTTTAGCAGCACAGTGGGAAAGCTTTTTGTAGCACGCCAGCCTGTCGCTAGCAGAAACTTCACAGAAGCAGGGAAAATATATAAGCAAAATAGTATGAAACAGGAATGCGATCTAGAAGACCTACTGTCCACCGCACATTGATCCAAAGAATTTTTTAAGATGAAATTATGTTCAAACGAACCCAGGAACCGTAAAGTTGGGAATTATAGTCAAACTTTAGGACAAAGGAAGTCCTGGGAATACCTTATCCAGGAAACTGAAACATAATGGAGATTCCAGCTCAGCACCTCTTTATTTTAAGATACATTACTCCCTACTTTCCTGTAGGAACCTCCTATCGTATCCATTGTAAAATTATCATATATTTAAAGCTATGTAAGATAAATAGAGTAATAGGATGATATACATTTTAAACATTACATATAGTTCTATTTACATCTTGTATTAGAAAAATGTAAGGGTCCCCAAGTTAGAACGTCCGTGCAGTTTTAAGGGGACCCGAACGTGAACTGCCAGGTTTTCAATGCTTTATGCTTGAATTTATATCTTTGTAACCACTGCATATATCCACAAATATACGGAAATGTACTACAATACCCTCAAGATATATCTCAAAGAATACTAAAATAGTTTGAATAATATAGACACAAATTGTGATTATGATAGAAAAATGATAAATTTTAATTTAGGTGCCCACAAATGAAACACGCATTAGAAAAGTCTCTTTGGCACATTTTTAAATCAAGACGGGTATGTGCTTTGCCTAAAATTGCTGCATAATGTCTTGTCTTACTTAGTTCTTGAGGACACAGTACTCTTTTCCTTCCCACATTCTGTACAGTACTGGGTAGCTCAGCCCTTCCTAGGTGAAATGTTTTCTGATAACTGAACACCATCACTGGCACCACTGTTTTTGCACTTTAAAAATCCATTTAGAAGCTCCAAAACGATCTAATGTTTACCACTGCGTAGCCACTGTCACTGTTTACAATATTAGCTTTCTGTTTGTCATCTTGTAGATAGCAAAGCTTTCCAAGTTCGGAACACTATTTGATGAAATCATAACCTTGCTTTCAGAGATTAGTGGAACTTCATTTTCTATGTTATTTTCACGTTTGTAGTACTGGTTTCCACTAAAGCTACGCTTTAAATTGAACTTTTTGAATCCACCCATATTTATAGGCACTTTGGAGGAAGTAGAATATCTAAAACACTCAAAAATAACAAAAGAATGCGAAAACACTCTTTGTTTATAAACACATTTAAACAAATGACTAACATATTCCTTGACTGCCAACATAAACGAATTCACAGCCTTCTAAGCTTTAGAATAAATTTCTGAGTGTCGAAAGTTTACAAAAAATATTTTATAGGTAACAGAAGCAGTGATGTGGGCTAGACATTGCTCCAGAGAGAGCTGGCATTTAAAGGAGGCGTAGTCACAGCGCCGTCATCTTTAATATCCAAATATTAAGCCTTTAAGGTTTGAAAAAAGTAGGCATAAACCTTATATTGTTATAATCAGAAAGAATCAGACTTTTCAATGGTACATAATTTGAAAAATCGATTTTTTCGACATATTTCACGTCCAGGTCCCCTTAACAATGATGCAGTGTACGAAGCAGGACAAAGGCATAATAAGCGAATGGCCTGTGTCTCAAGAGGCGGGATACGGCATCTCTTAAGTACCGCAGTGACATTTTCTGTGAAAATCCATCCAGAGCGGAAATGGAACAGTCCGAGTTGCGCTGCACGCTGTTTACAATACAAGTAGCATGATTAATGTTAAAAGTTGCGCTTTCTGCACAGCGGAGTCTCTACTCTTTAGAAAGGGGAGGAAATTCGCTAGGGCGTTGCAAAGTAAAGCTTAAGAGAAGGCAATGATTGACTGCCTGAGAAAATTACTCCGCTGTGTTTGTGAGCGCGCCCAAACAAAACGGGCTCCAGATTACCCGGCGCACGTTGCGAATTTCACCGAGCTCTTTTCCGTCAATCAACCCCCACCCCCAAGTCAAATGTTACAAGTTTCACCCTTTGTATTTCTTCTCTGGAATAGAACCAATCTATCGTTTCTCTTTTTCACTTTTTAGCTCTCTCACATGCTGCTATGCAAAAGTAAAGGGAAATCACAATGAAAATTAAGTGTGAACCTAACAATGCAAAACTTAAGTGCTACCATAACGAGGTATTTATCGCTCACAACCTAAATGTAAACATAAACATCAGCAAAATTTAAAGAAAACGCGAAGGGACTGAGATAACATGGCTGACTTAAGGAGTCACAAGTAGTAGCCCTGAAAAAAAGGAGTTATGGAAAGCTAGAGACAGACTGAAAAACGCAATGAGATAGCTGGGATTTAAGCAACACATCTTCCAGTCTCCGTCCAGTTGCTCTTACCCATTGAGCTTCCATAGCAGCGTTTGTATTTGTATTTATTTCTCATATTTCTTCTATTTACAATTTCATTGATACATTGACATTTATAACATTTTTTTCACACAATAACAAAATGACTTATTGACATCTAACATACCCTTCCTACCTGTTTACCCCAAGTCTCGGTCTCAATACACATAACCCCTGGTTTTCCGTGTATTGATGACCCTTCTCTCCTTTGTATCTCTCGTTCTAGTTTTCCAGAACTTAATTGTTATTTATTCTTCATCAATCTTAACCATTTCTCTCTAACTTTCCCCATATATTCACCTATATTGCTTACATTCTTTTCTCCTTTTACCAATAACATATTTTTTATTATTAATGCCTCCCCCCTCCCCAAAACTGTCCCTATTTGTTGCCAAATTTGTTCTCTCTATATCTTTGTTTGTTTGAAATAAGGTATACTATGCCAATCTGTATCCTCTTCTCCACACATTGGGCATTTCCCTGTATCCTTTTCATATCTAATACCTTTCAAATTTCTAACTCATGTCCTTGCCCAGGGAAATCCTTCTCGCCCTAACTTATTACACACATTTATGTACTTCTCCCTCCCCCACACTGTCTTTATTTCCCTATATGTCCTCAATGATCTTTTCTCCCTTACACTGGTAAATATAACTTGCCTATCTAAATCTTCCAGCCTTAATGCTACCTCTTTCCAAAAGCCATACCTATCTGTTCCATCAGTTCCCTTCCTTTTTGCGCCCAAGACTCTCCCCATTTGCTTCTCATTTACAAAAGAAAACATTCCTTGATAATATTATTTTCCTCCAAATTACCAACTCTGTACAGATATTTCAATGACCTTGAGACAATTTTAACCCTTGTTGAATGTCTTCCCAACTCTAATTGTGCCGCCCCATTGGGGGAAGCTATCGGTAAGTCCAAAATATATTTACAGTAAGATCTGTTAATAACATCCACCTCTTCCCATGCTTCATCCACTCCCCATATCTCTGCCCCATGCAACATCTTATTTTCCACTATGGCAGTATAGATCCTTTCCAGCCAATTGACATTGTCAGGTAATTTCCTTAAACATGCTCTTACAACACTCATGGCCATTTTACCTTTTGCTAGAGCCAATTTTTTCTGTTCAGTCCATTTACCATCACAGCTCAATCTTATACCCAAATAATCAAATCTCTTTACGACCACTATTTCTCTTCCATTTCTCATCTTAACGTAATCTATAACCTACCATAGCAACATGCGAGCACGACTATAAATTCTCCATCTGACTCGCATTTTTCTAGGGTAAATGAATAGGAAATATATACGAGTGATATAAATACCTTAATGGCAAGTTACAAAGCGTAAGTACTTTAGTACCGGATGATTATTAAGTCAACCACTATCTTGTCGTCCTGGCACGTTGCTATGGTAACTCAATGGCTAAGAAACACCAGATGGGGACCGGATAAGAATGGTATAATGACTATTCCCTTGTTTATATTTAGCTTCTTCCCCTGCAACCCAAAGATTTTGAATAATATCCCCCCCAAAAAGCCATTCTTCCCATAAACAACTTTTCGAACATTTTTATTTTATCAATAATGGCTTTATTAATTTTCAATACAATAACATAAGTGTGAGATACTTTCGTGATGAACAAAATGAACATTCCGTTGCACGGAAACTTTCCGATATGAGGAACAGCTCTTTAGGTTGGTAGGTAAATGGCATCACGCCCCCAGTTCAAACCACTATCAGTGATAGGAAGGCGTGCACCTACCCTAAGTTTTGCGATATATCTCCAAAAATGATGATGCCGGCAAAAGTTATGCAGCAAATGAACTGTAAGTTTTAATGATAGATTCTTTTATGTGGTACGAAATGGTTGTTTAAGGAAGGGCATGGCCGGAGTTATATCTTGATTTTGGAATATTAATTAAGATATAAAGAAATGTTATAGCTATTGTGTGATGAATTACAAATATAGTTACTGATATAAACAAATGATACACGTAGTTGAGACATGGAACGTATTCTGCAAGTACACATTTCGGAATGTGTTCGTAAAAAAGGTAATCCAGGAAGACAGAAACAACTTTTGTGATAGATCATAGAAGAATTTTGTTCTAATGACAGGAGTATTGAAGAGCGGAAGGACATAATTATGTTTCCTGTTAGTTTACTGTATCTGAGAATAAACAATAATCTTTTACTAGAAAAGGATGTATTATTTCACTAGTGAAGTTAAATTATAAATAAAAATCGATCTCATACCACACCTGTAGACTTAAATAATGTCGCGAACGCATTGTTGATTCGCGGCGGCGCGGGCGACGAGTTCAAAGAGACGGGCAGTGGAATGCAAAGATAAAAGCTCGTGAAAACGGTGGGGGAAGTAGACAGATTTATGGAGAGTTCGTCATTCTTCTAACGCCGTCTTGATTGTTTGAGAACATTCCGGATAGTGAGTCAGCTATAAATAAGGAAGCCGCAGCTCGTCCGGAACACCAGTTTGGCTTCCGTTCTGGCCACTCCACCACCGAGCAACTACTGCGGGTTGCCGAGAAGGCCTCCCTGGGATTCCAGGAAAGATCTAAAACGGTAGCAGTATTGTTAGACGTAGAGAAGGCATTCGCCACTACCTGGCACGAGGGGCTTATTTACAAACACTTGGAGCATGAAGTTTCAAGTGCATACATTTCCTTGGTGGCCGGTTTCCTCGGAAACCGAAGCTTCCGAGTAAAGGTGGAGGGGAAGCTGTCAACCGAGCGGCCCATTGGCCCTGGAGTACCGGAAGGCAGCGTGCTGTCACCGGCACTCCTTACAGCTTACATGGCCGACATACCCATACACCACAACACCCACACCTGTCAGTATGCGGACGATCTCATGATCTTCGCGGTAAAGAGAAACCCGAGGTATAGCTTTCGGCAGATCCAAGCCCAGCTTCGGGCCATTGGCAAATGGAGCGCAAAATGGCGAATGGCAATTAACCCGGAGAAGAGCTCTGTAATTCTACTGGTGAAAACCAGAGCCAACCGGTTGCAGCATAACTTCGTTTTTTTGGCGCCGTGGAATCCCATGAGTGCAAACGGCGAAGTATCTCGGAGATATGCTGGATCGCAAATTAACTTACGCTCCGCACGTCAAAGGCAAGGTCCGGCTTGGACACGTCGCGCTCAGGAACCTATACCCAATATTCCGTTCAACCATGCCCCTCCGTCTCAAACTCCAGGTTTATCGGGCGATCATCCCGCCCATGATATTATACGGCTGTGAGATCTGGGGAACAGTGGCAAATACCACTTTCATCAGACTCCAGACGCTGCAGGATGGGGCGCTTAGAGTGATATATGATACAGACTGGAGATTCCCAGCCCAGATCCTTCATGAACTTCAAAAATCCCGTACACAGTCGATGTCATCCGAGAGAGGGCACGATTAATGTACGACAAAATCTAAACCCATGGCAACCCTTTGGTGAACTCACTGGGCAGGTATGACCAGAGGGAGCAAAGACGGTTGCCATCATACAAACTCCCCAGAGACGTCCTGGGGCCCCTTGGTTAACCCAAGGTGAAGCCCTTTAACTCCAAAATTCATTTTACGCCTGGTGGCTTAAGCGTTAGACCACCCGTAATCAAAACGGGGCAAAATCACTAAACCGATCCCCCCCCCCCCCAATGGGAGAGTGCAATAAAACCGCTAAGCTGCCGCCTTCTGAGATTACTCAAGGGCATCCAAACAAAAATTTTTAAACAAAACTACAACCTACCCCCAGCAGAACAATAAAAAACATTCCTGGCTCACTTCACAGGTTAAGCCGCAAAGCGGCTAGGTACTGCAGCAGAAGGCACCCGGACGGGGCAAAAGAATAATTGCCCCACACGACCAGGACTCCTCTGGACTCTGGTCAAGCGGACAGTTGTTAGTTGAACTCGCGTGCGTGAACAGTTGTGTGAAATGTGTTGTGGTCGTTGACGTTGCAAGTTGTATTGTATATGTGACGTAATTCTGCGACTGTCAGGTTGCCTAAAGCGTGTTTCAAAAGAAATAAAGAGGAATTTTTTGTTTGTAACCTGGACTTTTAATTTCACGAACCCACAAAGTCACAATATCAATGCTTGCCGACATAATTTTTATCAAATTGGATTCCCAACATGGTTCGATAAACGTCTTAGAGCAAATAGACTTTTCTGCGTTATATAATAAAAAATTCCAAGAAATTTTTTACAACTGGTGTCCCAATCTTAGTACAAATATAAAATAAAATCTCATATTTTTTTCTGCTATGAGTGGGTTCTAGTGAAATTAACACAACCAATTAAAATGTATCATTTAACTCTAGAATAAGTGTTGTTATTTACAGTAAATAGTATACTTTATAATGCTTTATAGCATTTTATACATCAATATTTTCAGTTCGGTATCTAAAATTAGGTGAAATATCACTTAGAATGATACATTCCCCCTAAATCAAAGCTCTATATTAAATAAAGCGTAATAATTCGTTAAAGGAAGGGCACTTCAGTTTAAAAGAGTATATACGGATAAAGCAGTCATATAATTTTCACTTTATCGAGGTAGACTGTGTGAATAGCAAAGGGCAAAGGAGTTACAGCCAAAATAAAGAAGCTCTTGACTCCACCACGCCCAGGCGAAAGAAGCCATAGCCGAGGCCACTTTGCTTGAAAGGCACAACTGAGTACAGGCCAACCAACTCTGCTTAGACTTTCATGAGAGTCACTTGGAAGTACTAAGTTGGGAATCCCAGACAAAGGGCAACTGCCAACTTAGATATCATCAAGCCAGGATGTAATGATTATGCAGATGTTACTGTAGTCAGTCACTTTGCTGCCGGTATTAGTGATAATGTAAATGGCGAATCAGTTCGAGTCTTGACGTGTAATCAAACAGATTCTCTGATGTTTATACCTCAGCTTTGCCATCAAGCCCGTGTACACATACATATAGCGCACTGACTTGGCACCAATTATATCAGAAATCCGTTGTTGAACTGGATCAGTCTAAAGGTGAACGAACGAGATATCTCCGTTCTAAAATGTGAGAGAGGGTTCTGGTTTGAATTCCTAGGGTTAGTCACTATAACTAGGTTCTTTTTTTATAGTATTCCCTGCTTGCCAAAGTGAATGCAGCGTTTTTCTGTTTTGTTTACTCAGCCTCTTTCGCTGGCAATCTCATACTTTGGCTAACTTAGCAACTATGCTGTATGGGTTGGTATTGGACAAATGACGCAGATACTTGCTCCTAATTCTTTTCGGCTCTGCCAACCGGCAGTCTTATCTGAGCCGTACGTCAAATTCTATCGGTTCCGTTCCAGGAAAACTTTCTCTGGATAGCTTTGCTCTAAGGATATAATTTTGGAGCTGGTATCTTTAATGCCCGATTTCACCAACATATGTTGAGACTAAACGTCAGTTTAGCAATAGTTAAAACAAAAATTGCATTTCACTAACAAGTGTTAGCTTAACACTCATGTTAAATCTCTTGTTAAACTAACAAACTTACTTTCTGATGTTAAGTCCTTTACAATTGTAAATAGTCAAGATGGCGAGCATGAACTAAGCTGTTGATGTCGATTTGCTATATTTAAGATCGTCTAAATGGCATTCGTAATAGAATATGGCATATTAGGAGAAATTATTTTGAGGAGATATTCGAAGAAACGTTTTTACGGAGGTACAGACTGTCGAAACAAGTTGCTATGAAGGTTATTGCGGAAGTACAAGAGATGTTAGAGCATGCATCGAAAGGAATATGCCGATCTCGCTTTAGCTTCAAGTATCAATAACCTTGCGATTTTATAATTCATTGAATTATGTGGATAACACATTGTCCACCTCACGTCTTGAAACGTTCAAGTCACTTGTCCTTCTTCGCACATCGTTTTAAATTTACGTAATACTGAGATAGAACTTGCATCGAAAGGAATATCCCGATCTCGCCTTTGCTTCAAGTATTAAGAATCTTGCGATTTTATAATTCACTGAATTATGTGGATAATACACTGTTCACCTGTCGTCTTGAAACGTTCAAGTCACTTGTCCTTCTTCGCACATCGTTTTAAATTTACGTAATACTGCGATAGAACTTGCATCGAAAGGAATATCCCGATCTCGCCTTTGCTTGAAGTATTAATAATCTTGCGATTTTATAATTCACTGAATTATGTGGATAATACAGTGTCCACCTCCCGTCTTGAAACGTTTTGAGTCACTTGTCTTTCGCACCTCGTTTTAAATATACGTAATACTGACAAGTTGTTTGGGGCTTCTATTAGTGACACATGTGTTTGAATTAAATTCGTTTCCAATATTTTCCCACGTGACATCTTTCTCTTTTATATTCACCGCATCCTTCCTCTTGTTATCCACGATATCCTTACACTTCGTCTCTAATTCAATTAACAATTCTTTCTCCATCGATGAGAAATTTGTCTCACGGGTTTATTTATGATTTTGTTCATCCGCCATTTTTCAGCTTGTGCAGACGAAAATGAAAACAAAAGCGCAGCGCAGTACGTTCAGAAAATAATACGACTCATCCATAGCCTTCTGTATCTGAGATACTTACAAGTTTCTTGGCGTTAACACAGGTTTGTTAACATTTTCAGAAAACAGGTTGGTGAAATGCAAGAAATTTAACAGCTTTGTTAGCGCTGTGACAATTGTTACGTAGCATTTGTAAACGTCGATTTTAACATCTGTTGGTGACATCGGACATAATAAAATTAAATATATGGCAGAAGAGTCAGAGACTTCTGCCGTCTATTCTGGCCAGCGTAACATCTGGCTGTATCCTCCTTTGATTTTATTCATCTTCTGTTCCAGAGCGTTTTAAAAAGAAATGAGACTTTCCCTGCGTTCCCTACTATGCCATCATATTGTCAATCATAAAGGAACTAGGAATGCTGTACAAATGACAGAAAAGAGAAAAGAAACAGAAAGATAAAAATTGTTCTGGATGGCACTTCGATGGCTATTACCTATATAGATCTTATCCGCCAAATCCTGCATTTTCAAAGATTGAAAACTCTTTTTGTCGTGTACCATCAGTAATATCATTATGATATCGGGGACGAATTATGTTTTATAGGAATAGAAGATAGTTCAATCATGCATCATATATAGCATAACCCTCTTTCATTAATAGTGCTTTAAGATATATTGTTGATTGTATATACTCAGGTTTATTAATTTTATTAGGTAAGAGACACTTGTTGATCAATACAGGTGAGGTTCATTGCAGTCAAGTTTTTCTGCCCTTCTTAATTTCTTTGTATTGTGACTTTGTGGGTTCATAAAATTGAAAGTGCAATTTGCAGAAGTTAAAAATGTTAGTTACATCCGTAGAAATACACTTTGTACTCCTCTGATAACCGCAGACTGGCGTTACACACACGTACGCATACTCAAGTCCGTCTGCCGCAAGTCCACACATAACCTCGTCTCTCGACCCTTGCCGTCCTGCTGACTGTCTAGTCCAGTACATTGCTTTGATACAACTTTCGCTATATCACGAAAGTTGGCGAAACTTCACGAAGGTTCACGGATCCTCGCGATGGAGAGGGGTTATTCCAGAAGTTTCTCTGGCTCTTCCTCTCCGCGCCCCCGTCCCTCCAACGGCAGCGTCAACCAGTCACCACGTGTAGGCGTGGCTTGGGCGCTATCTGTCTGTTTAACTCCGCGCTCTCTCTCTCTCTCTCTCTCTCTCTCTCTCTCTCTCTCTCTCTCTCTCTCTCTCTCTCTCTCTCTCTCTCTCTCTCTCTCTCTCTCTCTCTCTCTCTCTCTCTCTCTCTCTCTCTCTCTCTCTCTCTCTCCTGCGACATAAGCGCCTCACGGCAGTATTTAAATAGCTGTAAGCCCATTATCATAATCATCATGACCATGACCATGACGACCATCATCATCATCATCATCATCATCATCATCATCATCATCATCATTACTAAAACCTGTACAGAAGAAAGGAAAAATCATTTTAACTGTCATTTATAATGACTATCTGTAAAATACATTGTTGATTTCAGGAGATCTACGTTTGTGGTATCTACAATATATCAGAAGATATATCTTTGTCTTTCTCTTTATGGTGTACTCCTTATATCAAATTATATCTCCGAATGGGGACTCCACAGGTTATTCCCGTAGTATTCAGCATAAGCATTTTATTCGACATATAAAATTTTAGTATGTGGTACATCAAACTGATGTGAACTTTCACATGTTCAATTTATTTTAGTGTGGACGCATTTCTTGAAAATTTTGTATCGAATGTTTTGAAGAATGAAATTGAGGTGCTTAGAACCATAAGGGCCTAAAGCACAGAATTGTTAATTTTGGGATTTTATCATGTATGTATGCTCCTGACATTTGCCATCATTGGGTTCAACCAGATGTGTGTGTGCTTTAGGCCCTCTTTGATTTAATGAGACATTCATAAGAAGCTGTCTCGCCACTTTTTTCTGATAGTCAGTTATATCAAGGCTCAGGACATAAAAAATCATTTTGTTTGATCTCCGCTGCTCAATTTTTATCCAGTGTTGCCAACAGAATTTACTTTCCACATCATCTTCGCAAGCAGTACTCAGTAACGGAAATTCTTATTTTAAAAGACATCTACGAGGGTCCTTCAATAAATAACCAAACTAATTTTTTAATTAACATATAATATAACATATAATTTATTTCACTAGCATTTACCTACACGCTTTCGAAGTATTCTCCCTCTGATGAAATACGATCATTCGAACGATTTACCCATTGTTTGAAACACTCATTGAACCTATTTTTGGACAGTCTGTTCAGGATACCCATGACAACATTGTTCAACTCCTTATCACTTTAAAAGTGACAACCACGAAGCTCCTGTTTCACTTTAGGGAAGAGGTGAAAATGACATGGTGCGAGATATAAGGTGGATGAGGCACGATCTCAATGCCCATTTCTGCGATGAGATCTTGAGTTGCACGAGCTCCATGAGCAGGGACACTATCCTGATGCGAGATACATCCTCTCCTTGCGAGATCTGGTCGCTTTTCGGCGAATTTTTCTACAGTGGACCTTCAGTACGTCACAATATTAAGCAGCAGTTACTGTGAGCTGATTAGTTAAAACTTGATCATACAGAATGCCCTGTTTGTCAAGGAATACGATATGCATGACCTTTACTGCATCTTTCAGAACTTCTGCTTTCTTAGTTCTAGGGCTTCATGAAGGTTTCCACTGCGAAATGGTCGTAATGGTGAAACCAACTCTCGTCGTAAGTGATGACCCTATTCAGAAAGTCTGGCTCTCGTCGTAACCTTCCTAGCCATTCTTGACACGTCATGACGCGGTGAGCTTTCTGTGCGCCCTTGAGCACGTGCGGTGCCCATTTCGCTGTAACTTTCCGATGGCCAAGATCATTGAGAATTATGCCGTCTACAGTTCCAACAGACAAATACATTATGTCTGCAACTTTCTTATCGCACAATTGCGTCAATTGTGTTAATGTTGACTTCTTTTTTGGTTGTTAGGTTCTTCCAGGGCGCGGAGAATCTTGAAGGTCTTCAAGACCCCCTTGGAAACATTTACACCACTCAGAGACTTGTGTTTTGCCTAAAGTTTGGTCCTTGTATGCTTGCTGCACCATTTCAAAGGTTTCTGTAGGAGTTCTATCTAACAGAACACAAAACTTTATTGATGCACGTTGCTGCAATTTCAGTTCCATGGTGGGTGCAGTAAACACGACCTCACGTTTCGGACTCTAACTCCCAACTGATTGACTATGCATGACTGACACTCACGGCACTGCTAAAGGAAGGATTTACCTTTCCACCACTATAATGCACGAGATCTAACTTGGCACTTTTTGCACTGTCCTTGTGTAGCACGGGCGCAGGGTTTCTTTCCTTGAAATGGTCAGTCCCTTTTAAAGAGCATATGGTATTCACTAATGACCTGCTGTAGTACGAGAGTAAACACAAGTAGGTAAAATCTATCTAGTGAAAGGGAGTGCAGTTTGCCGCTCAAAGGAAACTACTCTCCCGCCAACTAATGACCGTCATAAATCTATCTCCACACCTCAGAAATGGAACACTGTCGTTGAGGACCAATAGGAACCGTGATTTTCTGGAAATGACAGTCGCATGTTTACTCCACATGGAGTCTCAGTTGCCAAAGTTCCAACTTCCAGTTGATATGTTTCATTACGTGCAGAAATTCGTTTTGTGTAACAATGTGGGGACCTTAGGAGGGAAATGCAGTGGTAAATGCAAATCAAGTAGCAGATTACTTTTAGTCAAGTGAAAATAATCATAGTGATGACAATAGTGTGAATAACTGGGTCGAGCAATATTATTGGAAAAGCCTAAAAAAAGGTATAACGGGAACTCTTTCTAAGCAAATTCAAGCCCTTGTTTTGAACACATATAAATATTAGCTGACAAATAATCTTGGTAAGGGATCATGCAATGAACCTGATGATAAATTTGGGGTATTCACAGAAATACAGTAAGAAATATTGTAACGAAAGGAATACCAAAGACGCCGATCAAGTGTGAAAACAAAAGGAAACCTTTCTCTAAATTAGATAATTTCACATGCGTTTTAATTCGTCGAGAAATTTATAGATTCTATGCAAAAGGGGGAGTGCCCACCTTAGCCGACTTGGTTGCACATTAGCAAGAAATTTGTGAATTTCCTCATCGGCACTGCATATTGTGCGGCCTCCTAAAGGAGCTGGGTTTCAAATAACGCACTTTGAATAAGATAAGGGTCCTACAATTCAGTAGCATTGTAGCTTGGCGATATATATACATTAATTCGAATACGACTCTCGAATATGAGAACTCTAAGTTGTCTACCGGGAAAATATGAGTTAATTGGAGAATTAAATGTCAGGACGGCACGTTGCCATGGTAGCTCAAGTGGTTAGAGCGACTGGACGGAAACCAGGACATCCGTGGTTCAAATCCCGGCCGTGGCATTGAATTTTTCAGTTGGCTCTAATTAACTATTCATACGTTTCCGTCAAATATCGATATAATATTCCTTCTGAACACAATAATTGCTAGGGAAATAAAAAGTAAAGAGATGATTACGTTGTTGTATTAGCTACTGAGATCTAACCTGACAATACACTTTTTTATAGACTATACAAATTATAGAAATACTTGAAGTGTATTGAGCCGACCGATCCCTACTTTGCAGACCGGGCTCTCGAGGAGCGTATCGCCGTGTTACCTTTCTGGGTGCTTGGGGGTGCTGAGGTGCTTAAGCTGAGCTTTGCTCATCAGTAGCTAGGTACCCTGGAGTGAGATGGACGTAAGCAGCTGCGGCGGCATGTGGTGAGTGGTCCCTTTCTACCATGGGATAATTTTGTATAAATGTATTTCTTGTTTCTGGCCTAGCGCCTGTGCTCGTAAATTTGTACTGTTGGGGGTTTAATATTCTGGGGATTAAACTACCAGTTAAGAAAGGGATAAAGAGGGTTAGCTATATCAGCCTGTATGTCATGACAGTATAAAATAAATAGTTCTTAGAACAGATCCACAAACTTTTTAACTAGGCATTCCTGAAAGGGGCACTCCTTCACGAAGTGTTTGGTGTTGCCGCATTCTACTCCTAATTTTTCTACATCGGGACCTCGTTATCTACCATTTTCCCTGTTCAATAGTTTAGTTTGCTCCTTTACCGTCGGTGAGGATCTGCGCAGTAGGCCAAACCTTTACCATAACGGCAAAATTAATGCAGCAGGACTCTGAAGCCAATACTTCTCTTCATTTATTTATCTCTTCTCGATTCTATAAAATATATATCTGTTGGAAGCCTCAAGCAGGAGTAAAATAATACATGGAACCTAATTAAAACAGAATTATGTTGAAACTCATCGGGATTACAAGGATCAGATCTTGTCTAAAGAATGCCATCCAATATTATTTTTCCCTACGGCGATATATTTTAATATCTTTTGCGGGTTTGTTCGTTTATTTTTCATCCATTTTCCTTCATTCTGCTCTCCTGCTGAATGTTCCTTTTTACTAATCTCCGTTTCGCATTCTATATTTTTAATTTGAATCACATTTTATGATTTTAAAAACGTTTCCTTCTTTTTGTTTTACTATTATTCATTTGTTTTGTTTCCAAATGACGCCTTTCATCGCCAGGAAGATTTACTGCCTCCATTCTTAATACGTAAGCTTCCCGTGCTCCTTTTATTGACGCAAAAAACACTTAAAATTCAATAAAGCCCCAAATTATTATGCTATTTTTTGATAAAATTTCTTTTATTTGTCAAGTAAACCATTGGAAAATATTCATGCACACGCTTACTAGGTTTTATTGCAGCTTCACCCAATTTTGTAGCATTCATTAAATCTAAATTGTATCAGCTTTGACATTTACAGCTAAGCACATATTTTTGTATGTAAAACTAAGCAAAGAGTTTTCTATGATTATGGAGACATAAATAAGTATTGAAAAAAACTATAGATATACGTTTTTTATCCAGATAATATGAATTTTCCTATGAAGAATTGCCATTGAAAATAAAAGGGGGCAAAAGCTTTTTTAAATATTCCTAATGTGCAAGGGCCTGCAGAATCTAGAAGCTATAATATTTCTCATGAAATTTATCAGCCTACCTACATCTTAGGTATATACGAAGGCTGATCATCAAAGACTGAGACTGATTTTTTTCCTGTAGCTTCCGTGATAGTTTCGTACCTGTAACACAAAAATTTGAAAAGAGCGGGGTTTTATGTGTAATGTCGCTAGGCGGCAGCACTGTCGTATTGGTAGGATGGTAGTATTGCTTATGAACAGCTGAAGCAAGCGTACAGTGAAGATGCACTACCTCATGCAACAGTGTCTAGGTAGTTCAAGGACTTGACAGTATTAAGCAAGGTGGGCCTGGTGCTTCGGCTTCTGCTGAGACTGAAGTCCACATCAACACAGCTGCTGTCAGAGAGGATCGAGGTATAACATTACCTAACCTCAGTGAAGTGTTGAGAATTTCATATGGCAGTGTGTTTACATGCACGACCATCTCCATATGACCCGAGTTTGTGCTCATGGGGTGTCACGTCTGTTGACTCCCGAACAAAAGGCTGTGCGAATGGAAGCAAGCCGTGAGATGCTGCGTCTCTTTGCTGATATAGGGGATGCATTTTTTAAATCACCGGCGATGAGTCATAGCTGCATCGTTATAATCCCGAAGGAAAACATGCGGGCACAGTGTGGAAATCGCCAGGTTCTCTGACTGTAATGAAATGATTTACCAGCATGCAGTTCCCCCTCACACTACTGTTACAGCAGCATACTACACGTCAGTATTGGTTACACTGAGGAAGCACATTGCAAAAAAAAAAAAAAAAAAAAAAAAAAAAAAAAAAAAAAAAAAAAAACACCAGAGCTTTCTGGGGCTGGGTGGCGACTTCATCATCACAATGCACGGCCTCACGTCGCAAATCAGGCCATGCAGTTTCTGGCTCAATTCAAAATTACCTGTGTACCAAATCCACCTTATAGCCCCGTATTGCACCCTGTGACATTTTTTTTATTCCCTTCACTAAAGGCAAAGCTTAGGCGAATTGGATTTGAGAACTCTGAAGCAGTGCTCAAAAAGTGAAGCGATTCTCAAGGACCTGAAGAAGAATGGTCTGCAGCACGTGTTCAACGACTGTTAGAGATGCTATAAGAAGTGCATTGAAGTAAGGGGGGACTACTTTGAAAAAGATCATGTAAACATTGATTTGCTGGAATAAACATCTGAGAAAACAAAAATCGGTCTCAGTCATTCTCGATCAGCCCTCGTGTCTTCTTGGGAAGGAAGATACCGGCAGAGTTTTTTTTTTTAATTTTGTAATGTAAACCAATGGGCGTGAGGCCGGCAGTGGGGTTGGTGGTTCCTAGCCCTATATCTGCTATCCCATCCTGGGTTACTTTAATGTACCTATATACCAAAAGTTTTAATTCACTCCTACATGAAAGTACATATGGCTTTTAGAGAAAAGTGCAACAATGGTTATTTATTGCTTCAAAATTGGGACCAGCCACTTGATAGCGTTCAGTGTCTCTTTTTTTGCGAGTAAATTATCCTATATTCTTGGAAACGTTTGATTCATCTATTGGTTTTAAAAGACATACGGATACCAACAATAATAGACATTTCAATTAAGCGATATAATGACAAAACATTTATATCGTATACTGACAAAACGTAAAACGTTTATGTTTCAAACAAAAGTATATCAATTTGAACGTACCTGAACACTTTTGACAACATTACGCTCGAGGGACTTGTCCGAATGCTGTATAGCGCTGCCTAAACTCCTCTATGCGTGGTTTAAATTATATTTATATGCCGCAGCAATTTTAATGCCGGTACGAAAGTAGCATTCAACCATGAAGACGAGTGCTCTGTGTTGATATCCAGGGGAAGCTGGTTGTATTAGTTACCAGCGCAACCACATTTACAGTGCTGTAATTTGGGCACTATTCCGCAAAAATTACCGCTTCTTCTCCGTAGAGGGCACTATGATTTAACCTATGACGTCATTCTTGCTCAATCGGAAGGCGGGAAATAACGAATAAGAAATGAACACCTTGTATAAACCACAAAGTTCAATTTTTAAGTTACTTTCATATGATGAATATGAAACAATAGCTGAAAGCAACAATATTTTTTTCTGTTTGTTACAAGCGTACATTATAAGAGGAAGACAAAATTAAAACATTTTTGAGCGATCGTGGTTTTAAATGAAGTTACCATTACAATATGAAATGTACTTGGAAGAATTTACACGAGTATTCATTGCAACAAAGGTAACCTATCAACTCTTTATGCCGTTTCTGAACCAAAAGTCGCAGCTTGTAAGCTTTTAACTTTCTTTCTTTCTTGTAATTTACGTCCTCCAACATTAAGTCATATCGAACGATAAATTATATTGGGGGAAATTATGCTAAAATGAATCCAGGGTACATAGAGCTTAGCGTTACCCGACATTCGCCTTTAAGGGTAAGGGAAAACCGTTATCCAGGTAACTCACCCTGACCGAGATTCGAACTCGGGACGCCCGCCTCGGTAGCGTGATGGTAGCATGTCTGCCTCACGTTCAAGAGGTCCAGAGATCGAATCTCGGTCAGGGTGAGATACCTGGACAAGGTTTTTCTCCGGGGTTTCCCTTATCCTGAAAGACGAATGTCGGGTAACTGTAAGCTCTATGGACCCCGGGCTCATTTAAGCATCACTTCACCAATTCCATTCATCGTCCGATATGACTTAACGTTGGAGGACGTAAACTACAAAAAAAAAAAAGAACTCGGGACCTCTTGCACATGAGGCAGACACGCTACCGAGGCGGGCGTACAACCTTTTAAGATGATGGTGATGATGATGATGATAATCTACTTAATCTACTTATAATTTTTGGGGTTGAACAAGACATTTCTTCCAGAGAACGTGAATTGGTGTTTTATTCTGTCAACCCGCACAGTAAGTATTGACTTTTCGCCTGCTTCTGAATTCCTTCTTAGCCGTCATTTTCATCTTTAACTTCTAGTTTTCCCCCTATCTCAAAAGTAAGTATGCATTGACATATACGGGCTATTCCCTTGAACTATTCTTCCCTAAGTTTGCGAAGTGTGTCAACATTGTAAGCTCGTTTGGCAATTCTTCCTGTTATGTAATTTACGTCTTCCAACGTTAAGTCATATCGGACGATGAATGGAATGGGTGAAATAATGCTCAAATGAGCCCAGGGTTCATCGCGCTTACAGTTACCTCGCATTCGTCTTTCAGGATAATGGAAAAAGCCTTATCCAAATAACTCACTCTAACCGAGATTTGAACTCGGGGCCTCTTGAACGTGAGACAGACACGCTACCACCACGCTACAGAGGCGGACACGGAAGAGAGGCGTGGATGATAATGATAATTGGAGCTGTAAAGAAACGATGCACAGCGCTAGGGAGGGAACTGTTCATTCTCTTGTGTATCAGTATATACCTAGAGACTCGTGGCTCACGTCTTTGCTACTATGTTAGAACCCCTACTTTTAACAACCGGTGTCCTATATTGCGTCCTCTGATAATAGCCTCCACATGCTGCAAGTAAGCTGCCCGGAGGAATAGGAACTCGCCTCCTGTCATGTACGCTACCCTTTACTCTGACCTACCGCTGACCTGTCACAACTGCTGTAAATTGGAGAAGTGCTATCCACACCAAATACCTTCCCTTAGTATAGCACGCCTGAGTGCCTTGATAGAAAGGGGCGGCTACGGAGCTGCTCATCCCACCTCTGACACCACTTTTAGTATATTGGGTGAGCGGCTTCTTACGGGGCAGTGGCTATTAACAGACCTGCAGTAACGATCGTGGGGTGAGTACCCTAAGCTGCAGGCTTAGTGAACGCTGTTCCAGTCATATCGTTAGTGCTTAATACAAGTAGCCCGAAGATGTTCAACTCGCATGAAAAAGATACATTTCTATATCCGCTGGAAATTTATAGTACCCAACTTAATTATTTGTTCTTCCTGAGAATATGTTTCTGCGATGGGTATAAATGTTTATTATTAAGAAAAATTTAAATTTAACAGTTACTGAGGACAAGTACAATTAATTAGTGATTATTAAGCTGTAATTGTTTAACATATATTTGCTTATGGAAATTAATTGTTCTTTCACACTAGCCGTGTGTAGGACGCACTATGAAGGGGTAGAGTAATGTCATGTTGGCACGTTGGCCATAGTAGCTCAATGGTGTAGAGTGGGTGGATGGAAGCCAGTAGATCCGTGATTCAAATCTCGGCTATAGCATTTCATTCTTCAGTCTGGCTCTACCCCTTCATAGTGCGTCCTACATCTCGGCTAGTGTGAAATATTTAATTTTCATTAATTGACCTAATACTGGTCCCAACTATAAAGCCTGGGCCTTAAAGTACTTGCACGTTGTAAGTCGACATTAAGGTAGTTGTCTCATGTGTTTATGAGAACTCATAGTGGTTTACCGGGAGAAACACGAGTCCGTTGGAGAATTTAATGTCAATCGGCACGTTGGCCATTGTAGCTCAAGGGTTAGGAGCGGCTGGACGGAGACCAGAAGATCCGTGGTTCAAATCCCGGCTATGACATTGAATTTTTCAGTCTGGCTCTAGCCCATCATATATTTGTTTATATTTTAATATAAAACAATACATTTGTATTTTGAAGCATGTTAACAGAAGTATACTACCCAGTTACTTATATCTATAATAAAACAGCTTTCGCAACGGAAGTACTTCCGTAAATTGCTGGGATTATTTCAATAAAAATTATCTGGATGTTGCGGAGGTGATAAATTCACAGCTGATTGGAAAACAAAACAAAAGAAAACGGATGAAAGTGAAGCAGTTATTCAAGAATGTTCCCATTTCAAACCTCTACATCTGCTTCTAGTTGTAAGTATATCCTCAAAAATGAGGTACTGCACAATAGCTACTAGCAACAACTGGCATATATTTTACACTTTATACTTCCATAGCACTTATAACGACTTGTAGTTGTTGTGAGAAAATTGTGGAGAAAAATATGATGATGAACTTTGTTGAAGATCTATTATGTGTTTCAAATGGAAAGAGTTCTCGCCTGTAGCCAATCAGATGCGTTAGAGCCTTCACCGTTGCCACCTCATTATCCCCACTATTTTTAGACTTTCCCCTCTCTCGCACACTTGCGAGTGTTCTTGGCGCTAAAGCAAACTAAATTTTCCAAAGTTTAATAACAATGCAGCTGTTGAAATCACAATTACAATATTATGTTATGCAAATGTTTTAAATATTTAGTTTAAAGTTAATTAGAGATTATGAATTACTTATTTTTCTATTTCAAGGAAAATACCAGCGGTGCATACGTATTTGCTATTTACGTTAAGAGATAGTTCGTCATTTTCATTGTCTTCATCGTCTGAGTACTGCAAATTTATGATGATAGGTTCCAAAATCTCGTTACGTGACATTTCTTTCCAAAATTCGTCTTCTTGTAGTTTTTCTGATGTCTCACGCGTTCTTCCGTTCTTGTTGTGTTCCTTGTCAATTCCTTCGTGAATACGTCGTTCACCGTCAGTCAATTTAAACACATTATTTCTGTTTGAACATAATTTGAGCCCACATTAAGTCAATTGGATAGTTACACTTTTTCATGGAAGAGTAACTGAATAGTACTGCTTTGAACTCTCTAGAGTAAATAGAGATTACGAACCACTCATAAACAAAGATATAATGTGACCAGACACGTTTTGCCAGACTAGCAAGAAGTGTTTTGTTTCCTCTCATCGAAATTAACAAACACCTCGGCTTATTCTCTTTCACCACGTCATGTCAAATGTTTAAGTTCCACTTCTGAGTAATTTCAAATATACGTTCACACATACATGCCAAGCAATAATGATACTCATTACAGTGCTTACGTCGCAATGCATTTTTATATTATAGTGGTATCTAATTTATTTGTTTGTAATAGGAAAACTGAACTAAAAATATGGGAATTTTACGGTTATATTAAATATATTGTCACAGCCAGGGGTGAGGGCTGCGACTGGGGATACACAGCCAGGGAACAGAATGATAGAGCAAGACTCGCTAGTTAGCCACAAGTCCACCTTTTATTATCTACCACCACATACACCACTTGGGTTCCCGAGATGCAATTCGGGCATCAATTTCCTGATTGACCACCCATAAAGTTACTACAATCGTTACATATAAATTCACAATTAGCGTGATTATTGAGCTAATACATAGTCTAGACTGCCCATGGCAGTTATATCATTGATGAAGCGCCCTGGCGAGCTTACCTTGGTTGGGCGATGTCACGAAGTCGTAGGAGAGAGTAACGTCGGTGTTTGTACACAACTCTGGATCAGAGCGGCCGTCTCGTTCCCGCGGCGTCTCAGTGGCAACCGACCCCAAGCCAAGAGAGAGAGAGAGCCAAGAGTGAGAACAAGTCGTCCGGGTGCGTAGAGCGCCACGGTAGCTATCCGCTGTGCGGATTTACCCGTGCGGTGTTATAGGATTTGTCTTTCCTCCAAAGCTTGGATGTCCTTGTTAACTGATGAACCTGATTCGGCCTCTGCTAGTGCTCCTGGCGGCGGGATGAGCTTCCAAGTAGGAGGTCAGTGCCCTAAACCGCCACGCTAGGGGCGGCCTGCGTTGCAGAGTCCGTCCAGTGTGGCGGGGCCAGGAGCGAGAGGTCGGGTGGTTGGGGACCGTTTAGGTTGTGGTTCTCATTGGGGTCACACAGGGGGACCTGACGGCCGGGGGTCAGCCGACAGACCAGATCCAGCCCTAGTGTGGCTGGGACAGAGTGTAGTGTTGAGGGGATGAGAGGCTGGTCTCAACACCCAAGGGCGTCCTAGGGGAGGCGGTAGCTCTTTGTCCTCCTGGGCACACGGTGGTCATATTGCCCTAGTGTGTTCACTAGGTGGTTAGGATGGGATGTAATCCTGGCATACAATGTTCGCGGACCCCAAGCCGATGCCCGTTACAGAATTTATAGAGATTCCCCTTCCTAGGGGTTTCCGGTTAACTCTGGGCCAAGTCCAAATATCGTGAACTTCCGCTCTCGGTTTTGTGCTTCGCGGCCAATACCTTCTAGAACTTCGCGAGGAATCTCCCAGTGACGCACGACAGCTCCGGCCTACGTGACAAACTTGTAATCAAACCGGATGCTAAGTCATGGTAAAAATCCCTCTGGGATTGTCATGGGATGTGGGTAACCAACCCTTTCCGTTTAGTGTCACCAGTTGCTCAGTTCCAGAAAGGATTGCCTTTAGAATTTTCATAGGACGTGAGTAACCAAGCCTTTCCTGTTAATATTGCAAGCCGTTAAGCTCCAGAAAGAAAGAAATGATTCTAATGTACAAATTTGCCAGCGAATATAAGCTTCTTTTTCCAAAGTCGTATAATGTCCAAAATATACCCATATACCTGTTCTCCCATAATGGCATACGACAATATTACTCTCTCCTTCCACATGGATCAGTTTTAGCAAACTCTGGATATTTGTCTTGGCGCGAATAGTATTTATTTGAGGTTGATTAGTTTGCCGTTTGTCACACACCATTGGAAACACATAATTTTCAATTCATGATATATTACTCACATTAAAAGCAGGATTTTCTAATAATTTTGCAGCTATAATTCCTATCTATAGGATATGATTCTGCTAGATAACCCTGTGTTCTCTCATACTAGATGAATACTAACAGCTTGCCATAAAATCATTCAGCTTCAAAGCATCCTGTTCGTAAAAGTGCTTTTTCTAGTACGCTATATGCATTGCGGTTGTAACCTGACATCTAATTTTAGCAGCTGCCCTTATTTCTTGTAAATGGTTTAAGCCCAGTACTCCGAAGCGGGCATGTTACATAAGCCTTTGCAGCAGTTAAGAGTCTAAATTATGAAATCCCCGCAATCGTATGCTGATATTTAAAACAGACACTGTCTGTATATTTTTTCCAGGTAACAAACACGTTGCGGTGTCAACCCCTTCCTCAACTCCATGATCCCAAAGGCACTGGCAACACAATGAACAGCAAACCAAAACTTACAAATACAGTATTTAGATGCTGTGGTTGTCATGCTGTCTGAAAGCCATTAGAGTAGAGAAAACAAAGGTTATTGTTGTTACTTTTACATCTGTAGACACAATCTCCAATCTGAAAATGTCCACAGCGTAAACAAAGCATTTTGCTATGAATGGGTAGAATACTTTATTTGTAGTTGGAGATATCAAGTAACACAAGTTGGATATTTATCAGGTTTTCACAATACATACATTACTTTTGCGGAAACAAAACACGTAAGCAATGCAAAATGCCAGGTTTGTGTGGCTTCTCTGTTTCAGTTTTTTCTTTTCAACTTTTGAAAGCACGCTCTTATGAAACAAAGAACTGTATATAGTATCTCATTTTTTTTTTAATGTTACACTCAATGATTACATGCAACGTTCTTCAGTAATTTATAAACTAATTACCATAGGTTACCTTAATGATCATTAATTTAATATTCTCATACTATAAGGGTACACAAAAGTTGGAGAGAACATCCTATGTGCTCTTGGCATCATTCGTTATAATTAATAAATACCAGGAATGTTCAATAAATATGATAATTTTTTACGGTCATAATTTTTCGCATTAAAATACAATTCTATTATATTCTGTTAGCCTAATGTGAAGCAAACACGCTACAGTAGCTTCATTGTTGGTACTCCTGGTTCCCGCCTGTGAGAACCAGGCAAGTTTAGACATGTTCAGTATCGCCTACAGCTACAATGCATGTAACATGCAGTTAAAGTTGATGTTAGAGGAAGACCCGGAGATTCTCTCAAACGTAATCACTGCTGATGAAACTTGGCTACAACATTTTGATCCTGAGAGCAAACAGCAAAGCTCAGTGTGGAAATCTCCTTCATCACCAACCCACAAAGAAGCAAAAGTGGTTGTTACTGCTGGAAAAGTTATGGTCATCTCATTCTTTGATATTCATGCAATGGTTTGTCAGCATGTTGTACACGTACACAGATCAGTAACTGGACAATACTACAGGGATGTCCTAAAAACATTGCAAGTCCATACCAGGCGCAAAACACCACATTTCTGTGAAGCAGACTGGTCGCTGCACCACGATAATGCGCGGCCACATACTGCCATTGTTGTTGCTGAATATCTTGCAAAAATCGACGTGAAGTACATCCCTAACCCTCCCTATATTCCGGATTTAGCCCCATGTGACTTTTTTTCTATTCTATAACTTGAACAAACGCCTTCGTGGGAGGCATTATCCATCATTAGAAGCATTAGTGAAGGCTGTGGTGGTGATTTTGAAGGATCTCTCAAAGAAAGGTTTCCAGAATGTCTTTGAAGACTGGCAGAAACACTTGGACAAGTGCGTCACATTCAGGGATGACTATTTTGAGAAGGACCATCAAAATTGTGAGGATGAATAAAGGTACGTTGTAAAAAAATGTGATTATTATTTATTGAACAGCTCTCTTAGTTATACAATTCGTCATTCATAAATGAGGGCGTCAATAAATTAGACGTTTAGTGCCTATTTCTGCATAAGTTACTATCTGGTGTGTTGATCCGATAAAATAGACAGCGACTAGCATAAAAATTATTTTGTTTGGAAATAATCATTTCTTCCAGAATAACCGTCTGTAGGCTGTTTGAATCAGTAAAGACACACTGAAAGGTTCAATGCCATAGCCGGGATTTGAACCACGGATCTCCCGCTCTCCGTGCAGTTGCTCTAAACCAATGAGCCGCTATGGCCAACGTGCCGACGTGTTCTTTTGTTTGTTACCGTCGCTATCGATTGTCAGATTTATATCAGCAACACAGGTGTGTCGAAATTTCAACCCACAGGATTTGTTTCACATGCCAGTAAATCTAATCAGACTTAAAAACCATTGGTCGTGGTGAGTTTTAAAATAGAGGTCTTTAGATCAATAGGCCAGCACCCCAAACCTACTGAGCTACCGAAACCGAGGGTCACTTTGATGCATTGCGCCTCTCTGTAGCGTAGATGGTAGCCTGTCTGCCTCACGTTCAAGAGGTCCCGAGTTCGAATCTCGGTCAGGGTGAGTTACCTGGATAAGGTTTTCTCCGGGGTTTCCCTTATCCTGTAAGACGAATGTCGGGTAACTCTAAGCTCCATGAACCCCGGATTCATTTGAGCATCATTTCATCCATTCCATTCATTGTCCGATATGACTTAACGTTGGAGGACGTAATTTAAAAAAAAAAAGAAAAAAAAACTTTCATGCATTGCCCGCCTCGGTAGCGTAGATGGTAGCGTGTCTGCCTCACGTTGGAGAAGTCCTGAGTTCGAATATCTATCATCTTATTCTTAAGGACTTCGGGTAGCTCTAGGCTTCATGGACCCTGGACATATTTCACCTGTTTCACTGCCCGGTATCATTCAACGTTAGAGGACGCAGAAAAAAATGCATTCATAACTACTAACGCGCAATGAATATGTTAGTTGGTTCCAGGGTTTACCGAAACCTCAC
The DNA here is from genome assembly GCA_030765055.1 of Mantis religiosa. Taxonomy (NCBI): domain Eukaryota; kingdom Metazoa; phylum Arthropoda; class Insecta; order Mantodea; family Mantidae; genus Mantis; species Mantis religiosa. The sequence goes on from CM060959.1 coordinate 37,582,534, forward strand.
TAGATTGAAACGAATCTTACCTTTCAATATTAGATATAAAAGAAAAATTTGAATGCAATACACAAGTGCTTTGAGTTAAATAATTATAAGAAAATTGTCAAACGTTTTAAAACAACACGAGAGCATTCAGTGGGTCACACGTCATTATGAATCACCGTTAATATGTTGTTTTCAAATTCTAGTCTTTAGCAATAAAGCCATTAGCTGTCTTGCTCTCCAATATTTCTGTGTAGGGAATCCGGCAGGTAGGGCTTTACAGTATAAAAGATGATCTTCAGTCATTTCCTCTTCTTTGTTGTCAAATGCTAGGCTATGGCAATGAAGCCATTAGCTCTCCTGCTCTCCAATATTTCTGTGTAGTGAATCCGGCAGGTAGGGCTTCACAGGTTAAAAGATGTTCTTCAGTCATTTCCTCTTCTTTGTTGTCAAATGCTAGGCTTTGGCAATGAAGCCATTAGCTCTCCTGCTCTCCAATATTTCTGTGTAGTGAATCCGGCAGGTAGGACTTCACAGGTTAAAAGTTGTTCTTCAGTGATTTCCTCTTCTTTGTTGTCAAATGCTAGACTTTGGCAATGAAGCCATTAGCTCTCTTGCTCTCCAATATTTCTGTGTAGTGAATCCGGCAGGTAGGGCTTCACAGGTTAGAAGATGTTCTCCAGTCATTTCCTCTTCTTTGTTGTCAAATGCTAGGCTTTGGCAATGAAGCCATTAGCTCTCTTGCTCGCAATTATTTCTGTGTACTGAATCCAGCAGGTAGGGCTTTACAGGTTAGAGGATGTTCTTCAGTCACTTGTTCTCTTTGTTGCATTGAGGACAAGTTGGGCCTGTATAAATTCCTATTCTGTGTAAATTTTTGACCAAATAATCATGTTCCCTAAGTAATCTAAACTTTGCTACTGCAGCCTTATGTGGAATTTCTGTAATAATTTCTGGATTTTTAATTCAAATGTTGCACTTTCTATATTTGGCTTTGTGACATATTGCTTGGTTTTGTTTCTTTTTATATTTTTAAATTAATATTTTTATGGACATAAAGGGTAAGTTTAAAACTTTGTTCTGAATTAAATTTTCAACTTTTATGGCAAGAAAATCGGTTGATTCATTTCCAGCAATTCCACAATGTGCAGCTATCCACTTTAATTCAATTCTTTTCTGTAGTTTTTGAAGTTGTTGGATCATTTTGTGACATTCTTTTATTTGGATTGAACTCATTTTTTATGTACTTATTGCATATAATGCTGCTTTAGAATTAGAAAGTATGCCAGCATTTTTAAATGCATCTCTTCTGAATAGGAGGTCCTGGAGTGAAATATGGATAGCCGTTACTTCTGCATCAAAAATTTTTGTGTGGTATCCTGCTGGTTGATAGAATGAGAACAGTGCACACTTAATTCCTGCTCCTGTGTTGTTGTCCAAGTTAGAGCCAATTCTGTAGCTATGTAACCATTTCTATTGTTCACAGTTTCTAATGCTAGTGCTTTTAGTATAGGTTTAGAAGTTTGGTACTTGTAACTATTTGTTCTAAATTTAATTAAATGTTAATTGGTTCAAAGGTCAGTAGGTTTTCTTTGGTTAAAATGTTTTCTTTAGAATTGGGAAGATTAATATACGTAAGGGGTGTAGGTTTTCTTCCTTTGATAGTTCTACATGAATTGAGAAATACGTTTGATTCCGCGTTTCAGTTTAGAAGTACTGAAGGAGCATCTGTTAAGATAAGGTACATAATGTTCTCTTTTGAATATTCTTAGTGGAAGGGCAACCACTTAGTGTACATTGGTGAAGATGACGATGCTATCTATAGCCTCTCGTGACCTCTTGTATGAAAGCTGCTGCTATTGGATGGGAATAGCTGGGGTAAAAAAAGGGTATTGGTTGAAGAAGAGAGGGGATCGGTGAAGGGTAAAATGGGATGGGGGGTCGGGAGGGGGCTAAAGCGTTTCAGTGTGGGCGAAGTCAAGTCACGGCCAGCTAGCAACATGCTAGAAAGTGCAGGAGGTAGGATGGGGTTCTTGGTTTGACGTTAGCTTTAGTGGAGTGTATGTATGTGCCTGAAGAGATTGGATTTGTTGCTTCAGTCGTGCGGCAGAGGTTTACATGGTGTCGTCTTCAGTGACCCACTCCTGCACGAACACTCCAGACGAGCGACCAGTAATCGAAATGCCAAATCCCAATGCGGCAGATCCTCCTATCGAGCACGCTCGGAGCGGCGTGTGAAATATCCTTTCATTATAGTGATGATACTCGTGGTCTTCATACGCGTGGCTTCTTTCCCCTTCTTTTTTACCAAGAAGACGCAGAACGTGATCACGGATTCCAATATGGCGTACCATATGCTCTCAAGGGGGCTTACGCTGCCCTTCCTAGATCAACCTCTGCTAAACTACACCAAAATGTTCAGGAATGTGGTGTAACATCCTCACACCCTTCTCAAAAGAAAATATTAAAGCTTAAGAAGTGAGGCAGTGATATATACCAAAAGTATTTCCTAGTATAGATTTGCACTTTATATAAACTAGGATGTATACTTGAAAACCTATAACTAATACATCTCATCACATTTAGGAATAAAATGAGCAAAACCCGCGCATTACTTTATCAAAAATATCTTTCCACAGTTTAAGAAGAAAAATTATTTATTAGAACAGAGCTACCTTTGTGCTAGTGTAGCATCTTACAAAATGGCGGCTGGTGGATAAAATTAGGAGTGCGCTACAACGGTACGTATTGAAAGAGTAGAGCCAGATTGAAAAATTCAATGCCATAGCCGGGATTTGAACCACGGATCTTCTGGCCTCCGTCCAGCCGCTCTAACCAATGAGCTACTATGACCAACGTGCGAAAATGACATTAAATTCTCCAACTGACTCGTGTTTATAATGCGTCCTACACACGGCTAGTGTGAAAGAACAATTAATTTCCATTAGTTGTACCTAATAGTGGTTCGACCAATAAAGCATCATCATCATCATCATCATCATCATCATCATCATCATCATCATCATCATCATCATCATCATCATCATCATCATCATCATCATCATCCTCCTCCTCCTCATCATCATCATCATCATCATCACGGTATATCTTGTGGCCAGTTCCGTCTTCAAGGAAATTGATCGGATTATCTCATTCGTGGTCTGCCAATATTTCTTCTACCTACAGGTTTATACTTGTATACTATTTGTGGTGTACGGTCTTCGGTCATTCTCTGCACATGATCTTGCCATTTTTTGCCCGTATGCAATGATTGTTTCAGTTAGACTCTGAATTTCCAATTCTCTTCTAATATCCTCGTTTCTTTTCTTGTCTATGAGTCTATAACCTGCCACCTGTCTCAGAAAGTTCATCTCATCCACTTTCTTGTGTTGTGAGATAGCCAAGACCCAGTTTTCACACCCATAAAGCAGGGTTGGGATCGCCATTATTTTATACAGTTTTAACAAAGTTTGACGATTACAATTTTTAAAATTTGTTTTTATTCTGCCACATAATGTTTGGAATTTGTTTATTTTGTTTTGTATATCTCTATTACTGGTATATGGCACAATATAGCCAAGATAATTAATATAACTTTTTTGTTGGATGGGTTTATCATTTATGCAAATTTTTGCTCTCAAATGATTCGTTCCTATAAAAGCCATTAGCTATAGAGCTATATAGCCCAGGCCTTAAAGTGCTTGCAGCATAGTAAGTCGCCATTAAGGTATTTATCTCATGTGTTTATGAGAACTTCTAAGTGGTTTACTAGGAAAAACACGAGTCAGTTGGAGAATTTAATGTCACACGCCTGATGTCACACGCATTATAGGCCTCACTTCCGGCTGAAATACGTCACAACCCTCGAAGTTGTCTTCATCTGTCCTAGAAATACAATAAATGGTTTGAGATGGAGCAGAAAATAACTTTTTTCTTAAATTTCCTTACGCAATACGTATTAGCGAAGTTCAGTAGTGGTATATTCTGATCTATAAATTTTGAAATAAGTGTAAATATTTGAATAACATTGCTTGCTAATGTCTGTTGAGCATAAAAATAATAAAATGCATACTAAAATCGTTATATAATATATTTTGGATTATGAGTAGAAATTTACATACAAATTAAAAAACAACTGAAGCGCAGGAAATACAATTCATGCACAGTAACGCAATATGAGAAAAACACAAACCAATAGGTCAAGTGGGTTCAAAGGAGAGCACGGGTGTTCTCAACGTATAATTGGGATTTCAAAAGTGAAAAAAAGTGAGACGTAATTGGCCTAAAGGTTTGAAAGACATTTATAGAAGATATCAATTTTAAAGTTAAAATGGAAGCTAAATTAAAACCAAATAAGGTTTCGTCTCGATAGCGTGTTTAAAATACGAGATTTATTTACATGAAAAAAGTTATATGCAAAAGTAAATAATTAAATTATAAGAGAACTGCCTCCATTTTGATATCGCTCCAAATTTTATTGGAGGTTAATGCAGTTATTTTATCACAGAAATATCCCTTCCTTTTACAGATTAAAGTATAATCTTACATCTTTACAAAATATTAAGCTTTAAATATACCTTATCTAACGTCTTTTACTTTAAATAACACTGGGCAACAAAATAAAATAGTTTTTGAATGTTTCGAGCACTTCATGAGGCAATTCCTCCAAGTTTGAGTTGAGAAAAACAAATATGACAATGAGAACTTTTTATTAGCTCTAGTTTCTATGATATAATCAAGCTGGAAGTATTACATATTAACGGATTGAGATAAAAGAATACATTTTAATTACATACAGGCTAACAACAATGAAAGTGAATTTTATTTTTTAAACTGGTAATTACGTGCTAAGAGTCCTAAGTTGCTGGAAAAATACTTCGCAGATAGTTGTGTCTGAAGAGAATCATGTGGTGGCCTATTGACTTCGTCGTCTTTTAGCTTGCCTCTTGTGATGGGAGTGCCGCGGAATCCCTATACAAAGACCAACAGTAATCCGCAAGAATTACTTCATTTCAACGGTCCTGATATCTTTGTTCCATAACAGAAATGTCCTGATGGAATCTCTTCCCACGTTCATCACTAACAGCTCCACAACTAGGAGGGAAAAATCTAGGTGGGAGTGGAGAAAATGCATCTTAAGGGACATGTTGCATCCAAGGTTACAGTATTTTTTGCAGGAACACTGTTAGCAAATGTTTTTAGTTTTCATCTCTTTTGTTGCCTAAAAATCCATGAATAACATCCTTGAAGGCTTCCTAAGCTTCCTTTTCCTTCCCCTCCAAAATTTGATCAGGATCCGTTACAAGTTCTGTTATTTGTGGTCCGACAAAAATGCCTTCCTTAACTTTCGCATCATTTAATTTCCAAAATTTCTCTCTAATTGTGTTTTGTTATTTCACGTGTGTGTCAACTTCCAAAAAATCCCCAAATTTAAAATCTTAATTTTAAAAAATGATATTTCACTTTATCTTCAAAACAAGAGCTAATAGAATATTTTTATGGTGATTTTTGAATTCAGCAATTGGAAATACTTGTAAATTCACTATTTTTAAGCCCGAAATATTTTCATTGTTGCCCAGTGTAAGCGGAGCTAAAAATACAGATTAATACAAAATCAAATGAGCCACTGAAAACCTTAAGGTCCAAGGCATAGATGCATAGTTTGGAAAAACTTAGATTTTTTTTTAAATCCACATTTCCATTACGAAGTATGTACTACACGTGAACGTGATGTAAAGTGTGCATTATGTTGGCAACACAAGATAAAATTTGAACAGTGCGGATCAAACAAACTGATACATTTATGAAACTGAGGCTCAAATATGAGTCAAAATATGAGACTTAATTTTTCGCACACTTTACAGTGTGCTAAAAAAGAAGGATTCCCAATGTGGATGTGCACGAAACGCATGAAACAATACACAAAGTGTAAACATATTCATTATTATCATAATTGTAAGCGAATTCAGTAGAACGAAGCTAAAGAGCGTTCCATAGCACTATTATAAAGCGGCCGTGGTTACGACGTTGGACAAAAGGTGTTGGTTATACACTGAACATATTAAATAAACTGTTGATTTTTTTTCCAGAATTTGTATAATTTTGGCCAAGCAATTAAAACGTGATCAGCGTAAAGACATGAAGGTAGCTCTACTCAGTGATTACACTGGACAACAATGAAAATGTTTCGGGCTTAAAAATTGCGAATTTACATGTATTTCCATCTGATGAATTCAGAATAATAAAAATGATAATTTAGCTCTTGTTTTGAATATAACTGACATCTCATATTTTAGAGTGCAGATTTAAAATTTGAGGGAATATTTTTGGGAGTTGGCACAATTGTCAAATAACAAAACACAATCAGAGAGAAATTTTTGTCGAACCACAAATAAGATAAATTATAAAGGATCCTGCATTTGACAAAGTTTAGGAGGGGAAAGTAAAGGAAGCTTGGGAAGCCTTCAAGGGCGTTCATGGGTTTTTAAGCAACAAGAGATGGCAAATACATGCATTTGGTGACACTGCTCCTGCAAAAATACCGTAACGTTTGATGCAGCATGCCCCTTAAAATCCATTTTCTCCACTCCCACCTAGACTATTTCCCTCCTAGTTGTGGAGCTGTTAGTGATGAATATGTGGAGAGATTCCGTCAGGACATTTCTGTTATGGAACAAGGATATCAGGGCCGTTGGAATGAAGTATTGCTTGCAGATTACTGTTGGTCTTTGTATAGGGATTCTGCGGAACTCCATCACAAGAGACAAGCTAAACGACGACGAAGTCAATAGGCCACCATATGATTCTCTTCAGACACGACTATCTGCGAAGTATTTTTCCAGAAATTTAGAACTCTTAGCATGTAATTACCAGTTTAAAAAATCAAATGCACACTCATTGTTGTTAGCATATATGTAATTAAAATGTATCCTTTTCTCTCAATCCTTTAATATGGAATACTTTCATCTTGTGTATATCATGGAAACTAGAGCTGATAAAGTTTTTTAATTGTTGTATTTTTTTTCTCAACCAAAAATTAGTAGGAATTGCCTCATAAAGTGCTCGAAACATTCAAAACATTTTTTTCCAGTGTTGTCTTACGAATTTAAAGTCTTATTTCCGCATGGTTTAATTTGTCTAAAGAAATGTGTCAATATGTTTTAGGAATATTTCTGTTTACCTGACCTTCATTTGTTTTCTTTTATGACTTCCATTTAAGAATGCTATTACAAATTAGTAAACGAAGAAAAACCTTAATTGCTTAAGAGAAGGAATCATAAAATAACTATAGCTCCTTCTAAGACCTGGAAAATAGGGGGGGGGATTACTGAGTATGCGTTGAGCCAACTTACTTGGATCATCAAATTCAATGAGAGTACTAACCCTGAGAGATATTTTTGAATTTTACGATCGATCTGGGACTACTTTGCTTCTCTCTGGATGATCTGTTGAATCTGAATTGAATTTCTATGTCTTCGTGATCAGCTCTTTGCTCTGTGCACCTTAGATTCATTCGAATCCTATGAAGAACATAAGGTTAGCAGAGATGGTTAGATAGGAAATATACAGGGTGTCTCTAAAGTCACTATACATTTCAATGGAAACGCAATATTTTGTTTCTTTTCTTTTCAGATTCAGGTATCTTAGTGCAAGATGTTTAGCACAGAAGAACGGGTTGCCATTGTTTATGCATGGGTACGCGGATTGTCATATGAAGACGCCAGAGCGGAATTTACCCGTAAAATCCACAAACCAGTACAATCAAGGGCACACATTCGTCTGCTTTTGAACAAATTTAAGCGTACCGGCAGTGTGTGTGATGAGACACGTCCCGGATGATCACACATCTTGGCAGAAACAGTGCAGCAGATTCAAATTGCCAGTGATATGTGTCCGAAGACATCAATTTGAAGCCTCAGGAGGGAATTCAACGTCCCTTGCAACACAGTGTGGAACATTCTAGGTTTCACTCTACGAAAATTTCGTATCACATTCATGTTTTTCACCATCTTGAGGACGAGGATTTCGCCTGTCGTCGGGCCATGTGTTATGACCTCCTGGAATGTATAGAGAATGAGAATTTAATGGACAACATTTTATTCTTCGATGAAGCCACTTTTCATGTGTGTGGGAAAGTGCACAGACACAACAGACGAATATGGACATATGAAGAACCACATGGGGTATTGGAGTGGGAACGTGATACACCGAAAGTCAATGCTTGGTTGGGTATGACAAACGCAAAACTGTATGGCCCATTTTTCTCTCCCGAAAGGTCAATAACAGGTGACCTCGACCTCAACACGTTAGAACTGTTCCTTGAACCACAGCTTCTAGAGGATGGCATACTGGATAGAGTTGTGTTTCAGCAAGATGGTGCGCCGCCACATTTTGCAAACATCGTCCGTGATTGCCTGAACAGAACATTTTCAGTGAGATGGATAGGCAGAGGTTCACCACGACTGTGGGCTTCCCATTCACCGGGGGTACATCAAATCTAAAGTATACACTAGCAAAGTGAATGGTCTGCCTGAGTTACGGAATCGTATCACGGAAGCAGCAGGTCGAATCACGGTTGACATGTTACAGTATACATTTCGTTCCACTAATAAAAGATGGCGTATGTGTTTTGAGCTAGATGGAGGTCATGTATAAGGGCACTAGACTATGTGAAACACTTCAAAATAATATTGATTTTTCAATCAGTCCTCCTTCATTGAAAAGTATAGTGACTTAAGAGACGCCCTGTATATCTGTCTCTTTCTCTCTCAAAACAGATCAAAGTCTCTTATTTTTTCTGATTTATGCTGAAATATAGACATATATATATAAACATCTACACAAACACCTATGTCCCAGTTGGGTTTTGAACACTAGACCTCTGCGCCACGAAGCAGCGAAGATAGGCACTTAAAAAGTGCGGCCATTGGGACCGGCAAAGTATATGTCAGGCTTTTAAAATTCACTTCTGTACACGCACTTGCTGGTTTCAAATCATAAATAAGTAGCTTATTGCGCTAAGATTCGGGAGAAAATGGTTTCAATGTGAGAAATGTACGCGAGAGTTTTGTTTGCGACTGTGTGTGTTGGTGTGTTTATATGTATTTTATCCCATTCATAGTCTTATTTGCATTACTTATTACTCTTCTTCCTTAGGAAATGCAAGAAGTTTCAGTGCTCAAGTTGTATAAATCAGAAAAAAATACGTCCTCGGTTTCCAAAGTGGAATCTCTTTGATGCAGCTTATTCTAGTAAGCATACGGTTTCTTCTGATTTAGCATCACTCCCTTTTACTGCTCAATAGCCTCTTTTCATCCTTCTTAGCCAAAATTTCCTCTTCGCCACGTTACCCAGGAATTTTCTCTATCCGTTTTGCTGAATACTCTTCTTTCTTTTTTCTTTCTCCGGAAGAAGCGAATACAATATACTACACCTAAGGGACGAGGCGGGGTAAAAATTGGCGAAAAAATAGGAATGGAAGAGGGTGATGTAAAAGGAAGCGGAGTTTCACGTGCTGACACGCATCGCTCTACAACGCCGTCCCTAGGGACGTTAAAACTCTAGCAGTATATAAATGTTCTCGCTTGATCCTGGGAGAGATGTGCCGATATGCGTATCACGTTCCGAAACACAATCTTTCGGCCTTAATCTCGAGGACTTCCTCGAGAAATGGTATTGGCGAATAGAGGCGAAAAGATAACTACAAATACACTTTTATTGACAGAAGAAAAGATATTGCATAAATAAATAATAAATAGGATCTCAACCTAAGGTCCTCATAGTATCAAGTCAAGAAATTATTAAATTTCCAGGTAATAGAACAATTCAAAGTTTGTTTACAAATATCCACTATTTGGCAAAGACAGTATGTAAAGACAAGTGCTGACAGTCATCGTTGGAATTGGAAGAAACACGGCCATGCTTAAAGTGTAAAATAGTAATTAAGGGCAAGTAAAATTAAATGACTGAAGCAGTAAAGCCAGGAAGGAAACAAACGAAGGACGTTTATTCTAGGCCAAAACGAACAAAGAATCTCTACTCAACTGATATGTATTACCCACAATGAAGCAGAATTCATTGTAAACAATGAAATAAGTTAATTCGTCTGGGGAAAATTCCGACTCGGAATCTTCAAGCTTTGCTTCAAGCCCACCTGTACGAACGTTAGCTACCTGGTAAAGAAACCCACGGAAAACAAGTGGACATTGCTGCTGGTAACCTTTATAATATTGGTTTATTTTAGTTTTAATGGCTGCTGACTACCCTATAATAATTCTCTAAATATGACTGTCATAGAAATAAGCATAAAGGTGTACAAAGGTCCAAAAAGAATGAGAAATATGACTTTTAAGACCCAATAAAATTGCATTATTTTCATTAGAAGACATGCATATATGTTTCTACTTAGTTGAAACTCAGGTTAAAGACTTTATTAAAAACACCATGTCATAGAAATCCGCCCCTTAATGATAATGTCATTGCAGTAGGGTACAATGATCACATCTACAGTGCCACAGGCAGTGTCTACCCAGTAAGTAGAAACGTTCGTAGTTTGAATTATATCTCCACTTATCTTTAAGAATTTCAAGTACTTAAAAGAACGGGAAGGCAGCGGGAATTGTAGCAGTTCCCACAGAGCTGACAGTGTCTACCCAGTAATTAGAAAGGTTCATAGTTTGAATTCCATCTTCAGTTATCTTTAAGACTTTCAAGTAGTTCAAAGATCGGGAAGGCAGCGGAACCTGGGGGAGTCCCCACAGAGTTGACAGGCAGTGTCTACCCAGTAATTAGAAAGGTTCGCAGTTTGTACTTCATCTTCAGTTATCTTTAAGACTCTCATGTACTTCAAACAACGGGAAGGCAGCGCAACCAGGGCGAGTCCCCACAGAGCTGTGAAAATATGTAGGTAAGATTTTGATACGTGTTATGACAAAGATATTTAACCAAATAGTCCAGGAAGATATCATCACCAAAGAATGGAAGTTGGCATACGTATCTGTGATACTTAAGAATGGGAATAAATGGGACCTCAATAATTATCGCGGCATCAGGACATGGCATCTGGAGTGTAGTATTTAAACAGCGGCTAGAGAAGTCAATAGAAGCGAAAATCGCCGAGCAAGAGCCAGGATTTACTCTCCAGAAATTTTGTATGGATAATATATTTATTATACGCCAAATATGTGAGGAATTGGTTGCAAAGGAGCGGGAAGCTTACTTTGTATTTGTAGATCTGGAATCTATGCCTGTAACATGTTTTTGGTTCGCAATGAAGTTCGTGTTGAATACCCCCTAATAGGTCTCGTTTGCATAACCTACCAAGAGAACCCGGCAGCAGTAAAAACCGTTAGAATGACGTCTTCTGATTTCATAGCATCTATAAGTTTGCGAAAGGGATGTGGAATGTCGCTAACCTTATTTAAGATTTGCTTGGAAGAGACTTTATTTTACTACAGTGGAATACATCCTGCCATGGTATGGGTATCCCACTTGGTGACCATTCTTTCTTGTTGCCGAAGATCAGATAATTATGGCTTGCGGCAGGTATGATGCAATGTATATGTTGGAAAAGCTACAGGAATCATTTTGGGAAGCCTGCCTAAGAATCAATACCCAAAAGACGGAATATTTGGTTGCAGTGAGGACGGACAGGACATTGCGCTCCCTGGTTTGGGGTCTCTCAAGTCGGTTGATCGTTTTAAGTACTTGGGATCAATAATAGTCATCTGGAACCTACCAGGTAGAAATAGACTAATACAGTTGGCCAGAATTGTAGTGTGCTCCCTAAACGGGGTTCTGTGGATTCGGGAAGTCCAAATTTGTACTAAGAAACTTAACCCAAATGCTATCGTAGAGAGCATTCTAATGTATGAATCAGAAGGTTGGTCACTGACCCAGCGAAACGAACAGAGATGATGTACAGTGGAATTGGATGGGCTTAGGCGTAGCTGCACAAAATCCCGAATAGAAAAAGTCCGGAATGAGACTATATGAGATATAATTGGTCAACCTGAACTAGTCACTGATCCAAATAATAAGAGAACTCTAGAGTGGTACGGCCAACTTAGACGAGTGCTTGAAAGCAGATGGCCCAAATACGCTCTGATTTGGTCAACAGCGGGGCGAAGGAGAGTCCGTCCACGCCTAACTTGGAGCGTGGCGCCACACCTACATGAAATTTGGACGATGGGATATGGTAGGACCTAAGTTCCTGGCGTCAGGTTGTAAGATGCGAGCCCCTGAGAAGGGCACACTCAGTAGAACAAGAAGAACTTCTCTTTAAGAAACCAATGTTGATTAAGTTTAATCTCTTTGAGTCAAGTCTGATTTGAATACTCATTAGTCATTTCCTGTTTTGTCCTTTTATTATTAAATTTAACCTGAGCTGAGAACATTACTCCTGTGAGAAGTTTAGAAAATATATTCATAGCTTTATTCATTTAGCGGAGTACTTAATAAATGTTATGTAGTATAGGAATTTAACGACATTGGTAATGTTTGGAGGGAACACACACTAAAGGGTTTTGGAAAGATGCAAATTAAATTTTAAACAAGGAAAACAACACTTCTTTACCTGCTTAAGACAAAGTGGGCCATTGGTATTGTCACCTAATTATCGGAAGGCATGACCAACTGGAGTTGGGTGGGCGACAGGAGGCATTTAGGCCACGCATACCCATTTATCTGTTTACGCTCACGAAGGGGATGGTTAGAATAGCGGCACGAGCCCTGTACCGTCTCTTTCCCCTCCCCTTGACGTCTGGAACCAGACGTGAAGAGCGCCGTGCTAGCGAACGGACTGGAAGACTGCGTACGTGTATCAGAGGAGTTGTACGTAATTGTGAGTGTGGAGTGGACCTGTGACAGACGAACTGGTGGATTGTAATTGTGTGCCCTACGTAATTCTATGTAATCGGCAAGTGTTCCAACTGTAATTCGGTGGAAATAAAACACATTTTGAGTTTGTGCAATTGGACTTACGTATATATAAGGAAAAATTAACTTCAGGAATGCGTCTTAAATTTAGATTAATTTACAACTTATATTGACATGAGTTCCAGCATGTTTGTATAGCCAGGTTAAATTAACATTGTCGTAGTACATAGTAGTACGCCTACATGGAAAAACCCATTGAAGGTCTTCATATCACTCGCATTTTCCACAGATAACCCGTCAGATGATAAATTCTTCTGTAACATGATACGTTACACTTCCTACAATAGCCGAAGGCACCGCTGTTTGTTTTTCCCTGAAAACAGGAAAGCGCGAAAACTTTCTGAAGCACTCTCAAGCATTGCTTGTGCACCTGAGCCCATGTCGTATTATTGATATCTAGCGAGAAAGTAAAATAAACGACTCTCCATAGGCATAGATTGCATTTGTTTAGGGCACGTTTTATTTCTATATCTTAGAGTTAGTTATTACTTAATTTTGAGTGATTAGATTTCATTTAATGATATAACTCTAAGTTAATTACCTCCTATTTTGGAAGGATGGGGTGAATTTATTTTTGTATCTCAAGGTATATCTTATAGCCTTTATATCTAATTCGAAGATGATAGCTGTAGTTCTCTGTGGGCGTGAAGATACGAGGCATGTTTTTTTGTCAGTACGGTTTTTGAATTAAAAAAAGACGTGCATAGATATCGCAATAATTTTATTCTTACATGAAAGCCTGCATCTTAATCTACTTTTATATATAATTTCCGTGAATATTGAGGCACTTGAGGCACCAGTTTTTGAATACCCTCCTATTAAAATTCGGCCGTCCTGTCGTGTTAACCACTGTATCACAACTGTTTTGACTTCTTTATCGCCTTGAAGACGCTCACCGCTCAGATGTTTCATCAAGTGCAGGAACAAATGGTAGTCGCTGGGCGCCAGATCAGGGCTGTATTGAGGATTATCTAGAGTTCACATTGAAAAGATTTGACGAGATCTTTGGTTCCTTTAGCCACATGTGGACGGGCACTGTCATGCAGCAAAACGATACCCTTACTCAACTTTCACTTCCTTTGTTCTGGATTGCACGGCGAAGATTGTTCAATGTCTCACAATAAGACGCTGCATTGATTGTCTCATTACGAGGCAGAAACTCCACTAGCAATGCTCCTTTGCCGTCCCAAAAAACTGTGTACATGATACTCCGGACAGAAATTGTTTGCTTAAATGGGTGGTGATGAATGTCACCATTCCATGTGTTGTTGTTTCTATTCTGGTGTGACGTAGGCCACCCATGTTTCGTCGCCAGAAACAATTAGGTCTAAAAAAATTTCACCTTCATTGTAGTACCGCTCAAGGAAGGTCAATGCACTGCCTAAACGTTGGGTTTTGTGCAAATCCGTTAACATTTTCGGAACCCAACGTGAACACAATTTCCGGTACTTCAAGTTCTCGGTCACAATGCGTTACAAAACATTACGAGAATATTGAGGAAAATAGTCGCACAATGATGAAATTGCAATGCGTCTGTTTTCTCTCACCTTTTCATCCATTTTCCGCACCAAATCTTCAGTAGCGGCCGAAGGACGCCCACTCCGTTCTTCATCATGCACATTTGTGCTGCCATATTTAAATTCTCTCAACCATTTCCTTACCATTCCATCACTCATAATGCTTTGTCCGAAAACTTCACAGATCTCACGATGAATATCGTTCGGTTTTACGCCTTTAGCACTAAGAAGTCGTAAGAAATCACAATCAGCGGGAGTCACGATTGTCGGAGGCATCTTAAACACTCAGTAACCAACGTATACAATGAAAAATCAGACTGTAATGGCGTCAGTGAGTAGACAAGAGATGTAGGTGACCAGCGCGCATGCGCGGAACACCGACCGTAGCGCTGCGGCGACGGAATCACAAAACGGTACTGAATTAAAAAAAAAACATGCCTTGTATATTTATTTCAATATTTGGAAGCTGGCAGTTGGTTATCTTTTTAAAGGATTTCATACATCATTTGTGTATCTCGAAGTTAAGAGCTTGAGGCGCTATTGGCACGTTAAGTACCTCGTTGAGCCCTCCCGGCACTCAACACCTCATATCATGGGATATGTGCTACGGATGGGAGGTTTACAACAGGTCTGGGTTTTTCTCAGGGTAGGTCAGCATGGATTCTTTCTTTTGGGTTTCAGGGAGTGAGTGCGTCTGGACAGTGTAGGGGTATTATCACACGTAAGACACTACGACCGTTGAATGGGAAGTTTATTTATACAAGTCGCCCTCACCACTCGTCACTTTTGAGTTGGTGTAACTCGCACATTAGGCGCGAGACTCGGGATTCCCGCGTTGCTGTGCGCCTGACATGAATCACAGTCCCGAGTGAACTTGTAAATTTTTGGAACGTGCCGAGTGATGTATGAAGCCGTGTACACGTTGTCGTTTCTGGACGTCGCGAGAGCATTACTTCGTGCACTAGAGTATTTCCAGATGATTACACAACGGAGTTTGGTAAAATTCTAATGATGTAACGTGTGCTGTTTGTCTCACTCACTAACACAGAGAGTTTGATAACCAACTAATATGTGTTGCTCCCTTCATTCGCGTATACGGACATTGATGAATTCTTAGTACGTGTCGCCCGTTTCACTCGCCAAAAGAGAGTATTTTTCTAGCAAATATCAAACGTCGCCATTGCACAAATTTACCATTCCTTTCAACGAATTTTGGATACTTTCGAGATCCTGTAACCCGTTACTCGCTCCTTATACGTTGTGTTTCATCCCTACTATTAAACTTCATCCCAATTTTGAGTTTCTGAGGCATGTATTCCATGCTCGTTGTATCTCTCTGAATCCACTTCTTACTTCAGTGGAGGATTAGCCCGACGCTGAAGACCCGTTACCTCGCACTATAATAGGATATAGAAATTTAAGACCAGTTTGGGCACAATCGTTGATGTATACTGATGACATCATATTAATAGAAAATGGTAATAATAATTTACAATTAACGCTAAATGAATGGAAAGAAGAATTAACTAGAAAAGGTTTAGAATTAACGTACCCAAAAGTAAAACCATGTAAATAGGAAGGAAAGAAGAAGAAGTTAAAATTAAATGTAATGATGAAATTTTAGAACAGGTAGAAAATTATGAATACCTGAGTACAATTATAAATAAGGATGGAAAAATAGAGCAGGAAATTTTAAACAGAATAAGAAAGGCCAATTCGGTCTACTATCAGATTAATAATACTACTGTGGGAAAAAAAAGAAAATAACAAAAGATACAAAAATTATAGTATTTAAAACAATAATACTACCAATTCTGTTATATGGAGTAGAGAGCTGGACTCTCCTACAGAAACAAGAAAGAAAAATAACAGCTATGGAAATGAGATATTTAAGACGAGCTGTGGGGAAGACAATAAGAGATATGATTAGAAATGTGACAATAAGGGAAGAGTTGGGTACACACTCCGTTAAAGAAATATTGGAAAAAAGACAATTTAAATGGTATGGACATGTACTCCGCATGTCAGAAGAAAGAAAACCCAAACAATATTTAGAAGCAAGACCAGAAGATAAAAGAATTAGGGAAAGGCCACGCATGTTGAAACAGGAATACATTGAGAAGTTGGGGAAGGATAGAGGGAAAACCATGACAGAAATGAAGAGAATGATGATGGACCGAGCAAAGTGGAGGAAATGGGTAGAAGAGGCTTGTACTCCACGCTTAACAGCACAAAGGAGTTAGAGAAAGAAGAAGAAGAAGAAGAAGAAGAAGAAGAAGAAGAAGAAGAAGAAGAAGAAGAAGAAGAAGAAGAAGAAGAAGAAGAAGAAGAAGAAGAAGAAGAAGAAGAAGAAGAAGAAGAAGAAGAAGAAGAAGAAGAAGAAGAAGAAGAAGAAGAAGAAGAAGAAGAAGAAGAAGAAGAAGAAGAAGAAGAAGAAGAAGAAGAAGTATTCAATGCAACTTTCTCTTGCCCACAGTCTAGGTAATTAATGAGGAATTACCCTTGCAAAAACGTAGCTTAAATCCCGGTGTCTATTCACTACATCACGTATCATGTGCAGACCAATGCATCGAAAGGCGACAAGTTGTCGCTTGGGTCTAGCCTTGGGCGAATCTGGAACAACATCCCGCTGTCGGCTCAACACAAGGGACATCCCTGTAAGGGTAAGTGTTCATTTTCCCGGCTTTCTTTACACGTTGGGTTCACGTGCTTGCAATAAAATATATGTATTGGTATTGCGTATTTAATTTCTGCAATTTTATATTAGATCACTATCCTCTATACTTGGTATAATTTAGCCAAATTCAAAGTTTGATATGTTACCGACCATAATTATGCATTTAATATGACTTTCGCGGTTATTGTGCTAATGTTATCTACGCCTAACAGGGACGGTATCAAGCTATGGCTCAATATGTAAGGATTAGGGCCACTTCTTTCAAAATCTCCGCATTAAGAAGTATAGCTGTGTTTTAAAAGTATTTTCCAAGAAGAATAATTAGAGCTGCTAAATTCGTATTGTTGCAAATCCTCCTGCGTTCTACAATATCTAATAATTTCCTCATAATACGGAAAAGGAAATCCGATGAGATGAAATCACCAAAACTTTGACTTCATATATGCCACTTAACATATATCTAATTATCGTTTCCACATGACGTCAACATAACCTCTATAACACGCAGTTGCAGCTAATTTTGCGTTCAGTCACAATTTCAGCAATATTAAACATTATAAACCGAACCTCTCCCCCCCCCCCCCCCCCCACCATAATCTCTCCCTAGTCCTAGTGCAACAACTCATGCAATCGATTTGTGCTCTTATACTAGTCAACGAAATGAGATGATTCGGTTAACAATGAAATGAACACGTGACCAATTATGTACAGCATTTCCGATTTATACATCTAATCGGCAAGTAGGCAGTAGAATTTGCGCTCTATGGGATTTAATGTGAAAGCTAGTTAAAACTGCAGTATATACTATCTGCCAGTAACAACCCTGATTAAATAAACTGAAATGTACACATGCGTAATGTGATCTATACCACTGGGCTTCAAAATTAGTTTTAAATGATATATGGCAGCACATGATAATACATTTATATTTGAAATATCATACGTCATCTGTAGGGAAAACTGATATTAACATCTCACGTGTTGAACAAAAACGATGAAAATTAAAGATTAGAACTAAGTAGCTCACAGAATGAGATACCTGCAAAGCAAGGCTCGTATTTGGAATTCGATTCCTGTCAAATGCTATTTCAGGTCTGTAGGGTTAGGTAGTTTTCGCTGGTCGGCAGGTAAATGCTGTGGTGGTTTGTGAATTCTTGCGCATTCCTGTCCTTCATTCAGTTTCCTTGTTATCTTGCAAGTGTTGCTCTAAGTTTTGTGGCGTAAGGTAGGGTCGGATGATATGCTTGCTCAAAGGAATATCACCCATTACACTTGAGGTTTGATTGGCAGAAGGGTCGTTCTGCGCGCTCTAGGTACAGTCCAGCAACGCAAAGAAGGTCCCTGTAAGGAATAAGCTCTCTTATACAGTGATACAAAGACAGCGAATGTGTGTGAAAGGAAATGCGTGCTACACAAGGAGCAGAACCGTTAAAAACATGCGCCCTGTTCACTCCGTACACTAAAACCGAGAAGAAAGTAGAAACCGCCAGAATGTTTTTCAATGTTTTGTAACTGTACTGACGGGTTGTCATAAACCTGTCCAGGGAGGGTGTGGGAAGGTTCTCCAACCCCCCTGCGTCTCATCCCTCGGACACTTTCTCTCCTGTGGAGGAGTATAGCTCCAGCACTGGAATGGATCTTTGAACATAGAACTGTTATACTCTGTCTCAGGCTAGATTAATCCTGCTGTAAACAACAAGGCGGAGCTGATTCAAATCGCCGCGTGTTAGATGCTACAAGCTTGCACATTGCAACATTATACTAGCTGTATATGTATGTATGTATTTAATCACTGCAATTGGGTACTACCCGGTGGCAGAGTGAAGAATACAGATCAAATTACAAATACTAGATTTAAAACAATAACACAGTAAACAATACAAACATGATATTATTTTACTTTAGTCACATAAAACATATCTATTTAATTCTCTATTTACATATTATATACTATTATAATTTAAAAGTTAAACTATAAACCATCTAGATTTTTTCTAAATTTCTTCATCAACAGGGGACAGCACTGAAAGACTGCTACAGGCAACTCATTCCATTCTTCAATGGTTCTATTAACAAAAGAAAATTTTCCTACGTCGGTTCTGTATCTTCTACCCTTAATTTTATACCTATGATCGTTTCGTCCATAATAATCCGGATTATCTAACCTTACACTAACGTCCACGCATGGCTTTACACCAGCATTAGCTTTGAATAATGCTACCAACCTATGTTTTTTACGCCTAATTCTTAATTCCTCCCATTTAGTCTCATCTCCTTTTATAGGCCCAAAATACTTGCCTCTTTTTATGAATTTTATTGCCCTCTTCTGTATTTTTTCTAATGGATCGATTTGGTTAGCTCTATACGGGTCCCAGCATGCTACTCAATATTCCATAACCGGCCGCACTAAGGCCTTGTAGGCAATTTCCCTGGACCTAGCGCTCCCCTTTTTCAATATTCTCATTACGAAATGTAATGCCTTCCACGCATTCCTAGATGTGGAATTCACTTGTTCATCCCATCCAGCATTACTTGCCAGGTACAATCCCAAATATTTGCAGCTGTCCACCTGTGGAATTTGCACCCCTCCCATGTGATAGTTAACAATAATTTTGCCCTTAGTTCTACTAAAAACAATGGACTTACTTTTCTTGGCATTAATTGACATTTTGTTAGCCGCAGCCCAATTACAGATTTCATTTAAATCATCCTGAAGAGCGGTTTCATGCACTGTATTCCGAATTTTATTATAAAGGATATATAGCAGTGCTAACTTTTATAAATAAATTAATGGAGTTGGGTTACACATTACTACATGGCAAAGCTAGAAGATGTATCGCAATACAGATATGTTTACCTCAGCTTATCACACATACACGGTGAGTCCTCTGTATGTATACTCCGTTCAGATATGATTATGTCTTCTGGACAGCAAAGTGTCATACATCGGTAGGCGCCAGAAGTCATATCATATATAGAAACATGCAGCCTGCAATCGCTCTATTTGTGTATCAACTTAGTAATATTTCACTTTTATAATCCACCAGATAAATCGTAATAAAGAGATGAACGCAGCGCTGATCAGATGAAGGTAAACACGCCTCAATGCTCTGTCGAGTAATAACTTATTATATCAATGAGTTGTTTCATTTCTGGAAAAAGAAAACAATCATGAACTTTATTCCGTAAAATCACCACGCCCTTTTTGCACTTTCGCGACTTTACCGGTGTTCTTAAAGTGGAACAGCAAGCATCCGGAACTCTAACACTATGTACACTACTTGCGGAAACACCAAGATCACCAGTTTCATTGTCAATGCTTTTATAGACTATTCCGAGTTTCTTTCTCTTAAGCACCACGAAACAATGGGCGATCATAAAGGTTTGCCTCGATTGTGTTTCATTTCGACTGAAGCACTGACCTGGTCCAACACCAACTCCAATACTCAGACCATAATACGAGAGTCGATTGTAGGAAAAATGGCGGCGCTCGTGACCCAGCTTGCTATGTTGTGGTTATATCTACAGAGTAAAGTGTGTGTTTGTTTACTTTGATTGTGTGTTTGAAGAATTAATGTAATTCATATTACAGTGGCAATTAGTGACTAACGAGTTAGTTTATAGTTAAGTATTTAACATAAAGTGATAACGTTTATCTAAATATATACTGTGAAGTATTGTCGAAATGCATCGTTGTTGTGTTCCCAGCTGCAATCTAATTATGGTAGTGCACCTCACACGACATTTAAATTTGCGAAGGAAAAAGCGTAATGGGATAAGTGGATCAGGATCATACATCGTAAAGATTTTAAAGTAAATGACAAAACTGTAGTTTGTATTCATTATTTTAAACAGTGCTTTGAGGTTAAGGAAGATATATTTCCCGTAAATGATGGTGAACCAATTCGTGCCCTTCGAAAAGTACAAAAATTAATAGATGATGCCTACCCCACGATTTTTAAGAATCAGCCATCCATTCACACATTAAAGCTCAACCAGAAAATACGAAATCCTGAAGAATGCACCCAAGACAGTTTACAGAGAGTGAAGATAATTTTAATATAGTTAGTTAGTTACTAACACTCCCCACATGGCAACCTTGGCCTTCGGGGTAACCTCACCCCACCAAGTGATGACCGGACCCATTTCTCAGGTGGAGGCACCCAGAGGGCGGTGTCCATTACCTCCGATGATAGGGTGATAGTGAAGATGGCGGTGAGGTGAGAGGACCTACAGCTTTTACCGTGGACTCCGAACCACGTTGGGCATAGGGGATACTTCACGTGTGCTAGACAGAGGTGAAGGCGTGGATAGATAATTTTAATATTTGGTGTGCACAAGATGTTATTGACAGCTTTGAGTCCTTAAAAACCGAAGTGGTGAGGAGATTTTAACCCATTGATAGGCATTATTAAAGACGATTATTTACGTTCTTTTCAATAACATTCAAGATCCCAGCTTCACTGATGTTCCTTCACATAGTAAGTTTCTAAGTATTTCATAACCTAGAAGGAATATTATGAGCCTACCAGTGGAAAATTTTAAATGGATCTTGAAGTGTGAGGGAACTTGACACCTTCAAAAGTGACAATTGGAGTAAACTGGACAATCTGGTGAGTTCTCTTAAATATTATAGTATTAGCAGTACCTATGTCCTTGCCAGAAAAGGTTACTATGTAAACAATGTAAAAGAAACTTTAGTACTTGCTACAGACGGTAGGATGATACAGTTCAATAAGATAAAGTTTGCTTTGTTTAATTCTTATGAGTTGCCGTGCCTTATAAATTAAATTTTGATTGGAAGTATAAGGTGGAAAATGCATAGTACTGGTCGTGCTACTATATAATGTTATAAGCTCTTAGAATTTGTGATGCTCTTTATTTATGTTATTACACATTTTAGTTGACAGTATAAAGTGATAAATGCTTAGGAGTTACTTCGCTGCTCCGTAATATGGATTATATTATGTCCATTGTGTATAGTTTCCTATTCTGCGTAACCAGAGTCGCTGGGCTTCGACGGGCGCCATCTTGGAATCTGTATTATGGTCTGAGTATTGGAGTTGGTGTTGCCTGGTCCATGATTTTAAATTGCATATATATTCTTAGGATTGTGCGGTACGCAAGGTGTACAGGAAATACAGTAACTAGCCGAAGCAACTATAAACAATAACATCTCAATCAGCATTCAACTCGATATCTGTGTGTGTGTGTGTGTGTGTGTGTGTGTGTGTGTGTTTGTGCGTGTGAAGTAGGTACAAGGAATAAGCATGTTTATGAATAGCGTTTTCAGAAAGTCAAACGAAAGTTCTCTTACTGTGAGTGCGCGTGTTCTATATATATACCTAACCTTAAACGATAAACGTTCATTGTTCAAAAAAGGGGCTAGAGAATGTCTGAGGTGAAGCAATATCGATAGACATGACGTTGTAAGATACCCTAAGCCGATGTTGATGGTTCTTTATTCTCGCCACGCGACAAGAACTCATATGAGCAAGAATCTCCATGTTGTTTTACGCCTGACAATTACGGTTGTATGCGATAAGCAAATTCCCCTGCCCTAGGACGTCGTTAAGACAACAATACCTGTTATAAAAGCAGAGGACGTATAGTTTTAATGTGCACCTCCGTCTCCTGAAGGCACCTCAAGGACCGTTTCGTTACTGCCGCGATAACCTTAGCCGATGCAATGTGGCCGATACCGAGACGCGGAAATCCCCGGGTATGTATATCGGGACGAAGGGGGTGGTTTTTAATCCGGGAGGGTGGGAAAGCGAAGGAGGAATTAGGGGTTGGTGCCGGTATCACCCCCTTGGCGATAATCTTGGAAAAGGAAGATGCGGGAGTACGTGAGGAGCATCGAGAATGTGTGGGCTTGTGTCACTTTATCCTTCGCTTTAATCCCACTACCTCTCCTCCCAAAGCTATACAAATTCCCCGTGTGCAAATCTTTTCGATGGAACAGAGTCTATTCGTTATTCTTGGCTTGTACAGACGTATTCTGTTTTATTCTGCACCAGGCTATTGAAAGGAAATCGCAAAGAGACCCTACAACATCAAGCATCTGGCAATTTCCTTCCCTTCCTCACACTGTTTATATTCCTTTACTTCCTCGACAAATGCCGCTCAACTCGCATTGTTTACTGTGTTTCCATGGTGAGGCAGCACGTGTCCTATTGGGTTCGTTTCCGTGTTCCTTGACTGAAGACTTGTCTCTCCCTCTTAGTTCCGTCTTCCCTATCGGATTCCTGCGCATATATATGAGGGGGAATATATTTTCTGGTGAAATGTTTTGCTATGCACAAATACCCATTGATTTTCTGTGACCGCAGCAGATTTAAAAGAAAACCTATAACTTGCAATTTTAAATGTGAAACCAGGTTATTGAATATGTAATCCCATAGGTAGGGCTAGGAGGTTAAAGAAAAATCCTTGTTTCTGTCTTTTTTGCATTCTACCAATTTTTATAGCTCATTTTTAGCAGTCTTCCCTTAAAACTTCTTTTTCTTTTTTTAAAGTTAGCTTCTTTTGACCATCTTTCTCCTGTTCAACAAAGTCTAGCTCCAATTCTTATTTCTAATTTACACTCCCAATATTGGCTGCAGCAGATAACACGCGAGGGAACCTTTCTATTTTATTCAAATTATTAACACAACCAGAAATCCTGGTAAAACATCTCTAAATATATAATATCCTATATACCAGCATCAAGACAGTGACCTCGATCTTTGGTAGGAGGGGCTTGATCGGTGTCACTGCAGGCCACAAACATGCCAAAAGAAGCCTAATTAAAAGTTTTTACGTCCTTTTGTACAAACTTTAGGTTCTTTTTGGTATATTTTAGGTGTTTTTAAAGGTCAATTCATAGCTCCTCAACTACCTAGCCACATTCATAAGCTATCTTGCTCTCTATTTAATGAACTTCTATCTCGGGTTAGTTGTGCACAGGAATATATAGTGCGATCCACATAAATCTGAACCATTTCAATACGCCATAACGTTTGAACCAATAATAGGACACACGTGTAACTTTGGGAGAATATAATACAGAATGGGAGATTACATTATTCAATTTACAACTTGGAGAAAATGTTGGACGTGTCCTCCACCAACATCTTTACATGTCTGCACTCGTCTCAAAATATTCTCTGAAGTTTTACGGAGATAATATCGAGTTGAGAGAAGGTTATTTCCAGCAAGTTGGAGCAACGTGACATACATCTAATGACACCAAAGAACGTTAAACCATTTTCTTTGATAATCGAATAACCTCAAAATGTCTGTGGCCAACCAGATCCCCTGACATAACCGCACCGGATTTTTTGTTGTGAGGCTATCTGAAAATAGAGTGTACAAGAACAGGTCACGGACAATTGATGTTCTCAAGGAATCCATTCAAACCGAAATAAATAACTTTGGCGAGGATACTCTCCGTGAAACTTCAGAGAATATGGTGAGACGTGTGAAAACAAGATGGATGCTGTTGGAGGACACTTCCAACATTTTCTCTGAGATGTAAATAGTGTAATGTAATCTCCCAATTGTGTATGTATTCTTCTTAAAGTTACACGTGTGTCCTGTTATTGGTTCAAAAGTTATGACCTATTGAAATGGTTGAGGTTTATAAGGATCACACTATATTACTCAATATATATTGCAGTTCGCCGTCGTAATTGAGGCTAAATCTCCTTAAGTCGAACGAGGTCAGCGCAAAGAATGCCGATAACACTAGAGAAAACGTTTTTTGTACCCGAAACAAGATAGGCTAATTCTTATGCAAAATGACTCGCTGATTCCAAAAATGTCTCTGAAAATGCTGTATCACGTAACGTTTTTGAGATATTCTTATACTTTTATATAAAATTACAGAAATGAGGTATGATACCAACTCATACTGACTTAATTTAAAATAATAGCCATTGACTCTTCTAAATACATCTTAAAGGCAGTGTTGCTTCATAATGGAAATTTACTACCTTCAATACCTTTATTTCATGCCATAGGAATGAAGGAGACATACGATTCCATGTCCATAATTTTAGATGCTATTAGTTATCAAAACCATGGCTGGGAAATTTGTAGTGACCTCAAGGTAGTTGCATTGCTAACGGGACTGCAGGGAGTTTTCACAAAATTTTGCTGTTTTTTGTGCTTATGGGACAGTAGGGCAACTGACAAGCATTTTATAGTGAAAGAATGGGGGAAAAGGGAAGACTATACCCCTGGAGCAAGCAGTGTTAAGTATGTGCCTCCAGTAGACCCAAACGAAGTTCTTCTTCCCTCACCTCACATAAAGCTCGGGTTGCTGAAGAATTTTGTGAAATGTTTGGACAAAAGTGGAAGTGCATTTGAGTATTTAAGAACTATCTTTCCCAAAATAACTGAATCTAAATTGAAGGAAGGTATATTTGTCGGTCCTCAAATAAGACTACTTCTTAAACACAGTAATTTTGAA
Source organism: Mantis religiosa (assembly GCA_030765055.1). Classification (NCBI taxonomy): domain Eukaryota; kingdom Metazoa; phylum Arthropoda; class Insecta; order Mantodea; family Mantidae; genus Mantis; species Mantis religiosa. Next base: position 37,608,095 of record CM060959.1, read on the forward strand.
TCAAAGCTTAAACGTGTTGAACTGGCAGCATGAAAAAATCATTTAAATCAATGGTGGAAGGCTTCCTGGGCAATAAAAAAGGAGAAAATTATGAAACTTTAGTCTCAGAACTATTAAGGAGCTACAAAGAAATGGGTTGCCGTATGTCACTTAAAATCCACTTTTTGCACTATCACCTTGATAGTTTCCCTAGTAAGTGATGAGCAAGGTGAGCGTTTTCATCAGGACATTTCTGAGATGGAAAGACGTTACCAGGGTATCGCTGGGATTCAGCCATGTTCGGAGACTATTGTTGGTTCCTCAAAAAAAAAAAAAAAAAAAAAAAAAAAAAAAAAAATCAGCAGTGAAACACTTTTGAGATAATTCAGGTATTGGTTTTCATCATTATCTTTTGTTTATTTATTTCAGTAATAATAGTTAATAATGATTATTATTTTCAATGTTATTTGGCAATAAAATACCTATTAACTCCACTAACTATGATGTCCGGGCTTGTAGGCCGTGGTCCATTTTTACTACCTTCCAACGTTTCGCCGAAGACTGCGTTCGGCATCATCAGGGTTCTAAGTATATAGACCCGGAGTCCAACACAAGACTGGAGCACCGAGTCCTGAACCATGGAATTTATAGCTGCGCGTGGCTAGGGGGCGTGGCCTGGTGGTGGGCGGAGCGTGATTGCCTATTGGCTCTGTCGGTCCGTGGGTTGTCTCTGTTTTTTGGCATAAATTGGAGCGCTTCGTCTTGCTGCGGTTTCACTCTTGTATTCTCCAGAGCCGGGATCCATGCCCTGCTCATCTGCTGTCGCTCTTCTTTCCGATTGTAGCAATTCTTATGCTTGTAAATTTCTATAGCTTCCCTTGTCAGTCGGGCATGGTAATGTGTAGTTCTTGACAGAACCGCAGTGTTCTTATAGCTTACGTCATGTCCAAACAATAAAGAATGCTCTGCCACTGCTGATTTTTCTGTCTGACCCAATCTGCTGTGTCTTTCGTGTTCTTTTAAACGTGTACTGATGCTGCGCATGGTGGTTCCAATGTATACCTGGCCGCAACTGCATGGGACTCTGTATACACCAGCTGCGCTGTGAGGATGACGCTTGTCCTTTGTCGAATTCAGTAAATCCTTTATCTTCTTAGTTGGTCTGAAGATGGTACTGATGTTTTGTGACCGTAGCAGTCTGCCTATTCGGTCCGTAACTCTCTTTAATGTATGGTAAGCAGATGGTGGCTAATGGCGGTTCCTTCCTCTCTGTCCGTACCGACGGGTACCTCGGATGCCGGGCTCTAGCGATTTCTTTGTATGTGTAGCCATTCCTCTTGAGGGCTCCATTTAAATACAGGATTTCCTTGTGCAGCTTTCTTGGTTCGCAGATTTTCTTAGCTCGTTCAGTAAGAGTCTTGATTATGCCTGATTTTTGCTGGGGGTGATGGTTTGAAGTCTTGTGCAGATACCTGTCCGTGTGAGTAGGTTTACGGTATAATGTGTGACCCAGGCGTGATCCATTTTCTCTTGTTACCAAGACATCAAGGAAAGGAAGACTGTTGTCTGTTTCCTTTTCCATGGTGAACTGTATGCCTTGGTTTCGGCTGTTTAAATGTTGAAGGAATATTTCCAGTTTCTCAGCTCCATGATTCCAGATGGCAAAGGTGTCGTCCACGTATCTAAACCATACTTTCGGTTTATATTCAGCTGTCTTCAGAGCTTGGTCCTCAAACCTCTCCATGAAGAAATTGGCAATCACTGGACTTAGTGGACTGCCCATGGCCACACCATCTGTCTGTTCGTAGAAGGTGTTGTTCCAAAGGAAATAGCTCGTCGTTAGGCAGTGGTGGAAAAGGTCAGTGATGTCGGACGGAAAGATCATGGCGATATGCTGCAGAGCTTCTGCTACCGGAACCTTGGTGAAAAGTGAGATGACGTCAAAGCTGACTAATCGGTCTTCAGGGTCCAGTTTTATGGAGTGCAGTTTTTCTATGAAGTGGCTGGAGTCCCTAATGTGGGACGCACTGTTGCCAATGTGTTCATGTAGTAGAGTGGCCAAATATTTCGAAATGTTATAGGTGGGGGAGCCAATGGCACTAACAATGGGCCGCAGTGGAACGTTTTCCTTGTGGATTTTTGGCAGTCCGTAGAGTCTAGGCGGTAATGCCTCGCTGCTGCAGGTTTTTTGTTTTATCTTGTCAGAAGGCCATCAAAACACTAAATGATGACGATAATATCGTCGTTCTCCAGGCGGATAAGGGGGAATGCCACGGTAGTCATGTCGAAGAAAGAGTACAACACCAAAATCTCAGAATTGCTGGATCCTAACACCTACAAAAAGCTACAGAAGGATCCAACTGGCCGGATTTTAAGGAAAACCAATCTTCTCATAAAGAGTTCCTCACTGACTGACAAGATAAAACAAAAAACCTGCAGCAGCGAGGCATTACCGCCTAGACTCTACGGACTGCCAAAAATCCACAAGGAAAACGTTCCACTGCGGCCCATTGTTAGTGCCATTGGCTCCCCCACCTATAACATTTCGAAATATTTGGCCACTCTACTACATGAACACATTGGCAACAGTGCGTCCCACATTAGGGACTCCAGCCACTTCATAGAAAAACTGCACTCCATAAAACTGGACCCTGAAGACCGATTAGTCAGCTTTGACGTCATCTCACTTTTCACCAAGGTTCCGGTAGCAGAAGCTCTGCAGCATATCGCCATGATCTTTCCGTCCGACATCACTGACCTTTTCCACCACTGCCTAACGACGAGCTATTTCCTTTGGAACAACACCTTCTACGAACAGACAGATGGTGTGGCCATGGGCAGTCCACTAAGTCCAGTGATTGCCAATTTCTTCATGGAGAGGTTTGAGGACCAAGCTCTGAAGACAGCTGAATATAAACCGAAAGTATGGTTTAGATACGTGGACGACACCTTTGCCATCTGGAATCATGGAGCTGAGAAACTGGAAATATTCCTTCAACATTTAAACAGCCGAAACCAAGGCATACAGTTCACCATGGAAAAGGAAACAGACAACAGTCTTCCTTTCCTTGATGTCTTGGTAACAAGAGAAAATGGATCACGCCTGGGTCACACATTATACCGTAAACCTACTCACACGGACAGGTATCTGCACAAGACTTCAAACCATCACCCCCAGCAAAAATCAGGCATAATCAAGACTCTTACTGAACGAGCTAAGAAAATCTGCGAACCAAGAAAGCTGCACAAGGAAATCCTGTATTTAAATGGAGCCCTCAAGAGGAATGGCTACACATACAAAGAAATCGCTAGAGCCCGGCATCCGAGGTACCCGTCGGTACGGACAGAGAGGAAGGAACCGCCATTAGCCACCATCTGCTTACCATACATTAAGAGAGTTACGGACCGAATAGGCAGACTGCTACGGTCACAAAACATCAGTACCATCTTCAGACCAACTAAGAAGATAAAGGATTTACTGAATTCGACAAAGGACAAGCGTCATCCTCACAGCGCAGCTGGTGTATACAGAGTCCCATGCAGTTGCGGCCAGGTATACATTGGAACCACCATGCGCAGCATCAGTACACGTTTAAAAGAACACGAAAGACACAGCAGATTGGGTCAGACAGAAAAATCAGCAGTGGCAGAGCATTCTTTATTGTTTGGACATGACGTAAGCTATAAGAACACTGCGGTTCTGTCAAGAACTACACATTACCATGCCCGACTGACAAGGGAAGCTATAGAAATTTACAAGCATAAGAATTGCTACAATCGGAAAGAAGAGCGACAGCAGATGAGCAGGGCATGGATCCCGGCTCTGGAGAATACAAGAGTGAAACCGCAGCAAGACGAAGCGCTCCAATTTATGCCAAAAAACAGAGACAACCCACGGACCGACAGAGCCAATAGGCAATCACGCTCCGCCCACCACCAGGCCACGCCCCCTAGCCACGCGCAGCTATAAATTCCATGGTTCAGGACTCGGTGCTCCAGTCTTGTGTTGGACTCCGGGTCTATATACTTAGAACCCTGATGATGCCGAACGCAGTCTTCGGCGAAGCGTTGGAAGGTAGTAAAAATGGACCACGGCCTACAAGCCCGGACATCATAGTTAGTGGAGTTAACGACGCCGGCCGTGAAAGCCTCAGTATTTATGTAAAATACCTATTATTTTCAATTAATCAAATTTGAGTTATCGCATCACATACCTAAAAATCGTTACGCGATACAGCATTTTGAGGGGCAGTTTTGGAATCAGCAGATCATACCTAACAATTTGCCTTTTTTTCCAGTGTAATCGATCACTGTGGACACTTCTAGGCTGTAAAAGGTGCAAGTAAGGAAGTACATTTTATCAACACACATTCTTGCACCGCATTACCATATTATGCTACAGCTCCTACAACTGCTATTTCGTATCTATAAAGTGACTTGCTATGCAATGCCCTAAAACTCCAGGTATTTCAGTTGCCTTCCTCTTTCCCACTTTAATTAACTGGGAAGGGCCTGAGTTTCACATAGAGCGATATGACCTCTTAAAATTGCATCGCTGATCAATGTCAAGTTTATGAAGTAGTGTTTTGATGTAAGCAAAGGAATTACGTATTTCAGTCAAATCAACCCGTGGCGCAACAGTGCTAGTGGGCCAAGGACTGTCAACCCGACTGCCTGCCTTACACCAACATACATTATACCACAGGAAAGAAAGTATACGGAGCCTGAGACGCAGGGACTTTGGAGAAGGTTCCTACACCCTCCCTCGGTAATTTATGACACCCCATTCTGACTGCTTCTACTTGTGTGAATAAATCTCCTCGGTTTTAGTGTACAGAGTGATTAGGGCGTAGATATTTTAAACGGTTCTGCTCCTTGTGTAGCTTGCGTTTTCTTTTACACACAATCGCTGTCCTTGTCCTACTGTGTAATGGTGGCACATTCCTTTCAGAGACTTACTTTGCGTTGGTGGACAGTACGCAATGTAGAGGTGAGCTATCATCCAACCAATACGGCCGGCAGAGCCGCTAGCTACAGTCTGATTTTTAAACGAAGATACGTGAAGGTCATCTGTTGCTCCACGTGGGGAGGTGCAGTGTTGCTCATCGGCAGAGAGGAAGTCGGGCAGATCGCCTTTTTTATCCTCTCAACACTTGAAACATTTACAATATTTCAAGTTATCTCACCTCAGCAAGGTATGCAGAGTTAACCTGTATTAGCCTACTTTAGAAACAGAAATAAGTTGCTCACACATGTTCATATCAACGCCGCCGATATGCCGGAATTTTGACCCACAGGAATTATTTTACGTTCAATCATATCTATTGACATGGGACTGTCGCTTTTGGATAAAAGGAATAAGCTGTTCATTTATAAGGAGCAAACTCTCGTCTTCCTGTTGGAAGAATTCTCTAAGAGAACAGACAAAATCCTTAGCTTAGCTATGCAATGTAACAATCCGACCGTAAGTGATCTTTGACTTGGGCCGTGATTCCTCGGTCGACATCTAATCCTACCGCCACTACGCCTTGCTTCCATAAAAACGTACTTTAGTTGCATTTAAAACAAAGTAAGCTAACAACACACAGCGCAACTGAATACTCAAACTCTGTTTCCCACATACAACTAGCGATAGCCGAGGAGTACAAGATTCACCAGTGTATCCAATCCGGCAATATTTGTTTACGTTACCATAGCAACGACCTTACCTTCGCGACCCTTGCTTGATGACCTTCACGTACCTTCTTTTAAAAATCAGACTGTAGCGTAGCTCATTTTCCTCACGATACCGAGTGGGTACCGGTCCTAAACCAGGGACTTAAAATCAGTACCTCTCAGGGAAAATCGAACCAGGGGCGTTCCGTACCACGGAACCAAATCAGGTTGTCCTAGTCCACTATGCTAAGGCATAAGAATGGGTATTATTTACCTATCTATTGCTGCTTTATAAAATAACAGAACTTCATCGTCAATAAAGGTGTATTAAAATAAAAAGATACGTAGCAGAAAAAAGAGGTAAATCTTCCTGTTACACTTCTACTACAGAAGATGTTATTGGAATATCTGAAGCTTAATTTGGAAACATTGTGTTATTTATTATAGTCATCAAATTCCTTTCAAAATTGTAATGGTGAGTTTTCACACAAGGGAGGAAGCTAAGGCTACCAAGAGGTTTTTGTATTTTTTGCCATGGATTCCTTTGTGCACGTCTTTTCTGTCTGCTGTCCCCTTTGAACTGATTTCGATTTCATCGAGTTGTTCCAGAGATGGAACAGAACCGTAATGCTGGACGACATCTTAATGCTGTTACATCTGCAGCTTGCGGTCTGCACAATTTTCTCTTTCCTTCTCCCCATATGCGCTCTCAGCTTGTTTCTATAAAAGTCCGCTTTGCTTTTCCTTTTATCCTTTCTCAACTTATTTTCCATTTTTCTTTCTTTTCTTTTGGAATTTTGATGCCTTTGTCTCTTGTATTCTATTGTTTAAGAAACGTTACGATTCCGTCTTTTGCAAATGATGATAATACAGTATGTTTGTTTCGATTGATTATAGTGAAGCTCAAAAATGCATTAAACACCATATTTAAAATTCCTATGAATAATTTTAGAAAATATATATTTTGTATTAACAAATTCTTCTGTCAAAGTATAAACTTGGAAGAAGCATAGGGACAGTGAAGCACAAATTAGTACAAAAGTGATTCGAGAAGATATTGACACATTGCTTCACTCACACTGTTTATTTACAGGACATGTTTCAAGAGCTCTTGCTCCTATCATCAGCTGATGGTCGAGTATCAGCTGATGATAGGAGCAAGAGCTCTTGAAACATGTCCTGTGAATAAACAGTGTGAGTGAAGCAATGTGTCAATATCTTCTCGATTCACTTTTGTACAAATTCTTCTGTATATAACAATTGCGTAAAGTTTTCAAGGTATTTAATAGTTTAAATGGTAACGGCATAATGTTCTTAATAATGAATCTAAACAGCCTATAAATTAACCGAACGAGATGCCTCAGTCATCTCCTAAGCCATGAGATGACTCCCACCTGGTTACTGCTTCCTTTCCGGTGTCACTCATCATGTAGTCTGATTGTAAGCTCAGTGTGGAATCCCCTCAGTTGTTAAGAGGTAGACATAGAGCACATTAAACAAAAATTGAAGGCCTTTTGGACGAGTAAATAACCCTATTTTTCGTGAGTTTCGGAAGGTGTTAAGCCAAGTGTAAAAGAAGATGAAAAGCGGGTAATAAATGGCAAAAGGTTAGAAGTGGTCAATGAATTTGAATACTTGGGAGTGGGGCTGAAAAACAATGGAAAGTGTGGAGCACACAGGAGAAAAATGGAAGCAAATGGAAGGACGGCAATGAATAGGATAATAATATGCAAATATAAGCGAGAAATGACAACCAAGTGCTCACTTTCTTCTCGGGCAGTCAGCCAGGTGAAAAGATGATTAGATATTAAAGTTTAGGGAGTGTACTCATCAGGATATTTATAAAATGTTATAACCACAAATGAAATACTGCATATAACACAAATATAAACAAAGACAAAACACTATCAAAATTCGTATTACTGAACAAAAGACTGTTTTCAGTAAATTAAATGCCGGGTCAGGAGATGGCGTGAGTATATAAACGTAACTACTTAACTTGATTATCAAGCTGTATTGATCTTTGCTTCTTAATTCGATGGATTTCAATTTTTAAGGCCGGATTCCAAGAGGAGCTGAACTGATATTCATCGTCACGATTAAGCTTGCTCCTTTTAGAGGAAAACGCCAAAGCAAACTTAATTATCCGCTCCCAGTAACTGTTGCATTTTGCCAAGATAGTCGTTTCCCGAAAATTGGCTCTATGGTCCTTATCAAAACAATGCTCTGCCAGCCCATACTTCTCAGGTTGCATTAAACGAATGTTCCGTTTATGTTCGATTATTCTGGTAGTGATGGTCCTTCCGGTTTTTCCTATATACGGTGTCCCACATTTACAGGCAATGCGGTACACTCCCGGAACTTGGAAGTCCGGTTTGTTTTTCACTGGTCTCAACAGATGTTTAATCTTCGGACGTGGCTTGTGGATGGTCCTGATGTTGTATTTGGCGAGAATTCTGCTGATTCTGCCGGATAGATTGCCGGTAAACTGGATGCAGGCGTAGCGGTAAGTTTATCTGACGCTTGCTGTATTTCAGGTTTCCCTTTCCTAGCTTTGGTGATCGAGGCTTCAACGTCATATTCAAAGTAACCATTTTGACGGAAAGTGAGTCTCAGGTGCTGTAATTCTTGTTTTAAGTGGTTGGGATCAGAGATAGGCAAAGCTCAGTGGGCCAGTGTAATGAGAACTCCCATCGTTGAGACTGATGATGGAAACTATGAGCGTTCAGATAGAGATCGGTGTGTGTAGGCTTGCGGTATACAGCATGTCCCAGTGTACCTCTGCTGTTTTTTGAAACAAGTATGTCCAGGAATGGAGGAGTTTCATCCTTCTCCTGTTCCATGGTAAACTGTATTTGAGGTCGAAGGCTGTTGAGATGCGCAAGAAAATCTAGGCAAAGTGTCTGATTCATGTGGCCAAATTACAAAAGTGTCGTCCACGTATCTATAGAAATGAGATGGTTTAAGTGGAGCTGTGGCAAGTATTTCATGTTCTAGACGTTCCATATAGAATTTAGCTAATTCATATCTAATCACCTTTCACCTGGCTGGCTGCCCGAGAAGAAAGTGCGTGTATTCGTCGCTAGGAAAGCTTCAGGTCTTATTTGACAACCCAGTGATAAGAAAGAATGTATGAAGTACTAGTAGAATCCAAAATGTATGCAGTGGAGATCTGCGGGTGGGGGCCAGAGGTAAACAAAACGGTGGACCAAGACTACAGAAGGTTTTGTAATGTGCTACTAGGCTTACCAAGATCAGCACCTAGGGAAGTAGCTTTAGTATAATAAGGAAATACAAGAATAAATGGAATAATAATGGAAAGAATAATAAAATTTTGGTATAGGTGTTTGGCCAAAGATGGGTAAATTATGAAATTATACATGAGGCAGCAAAAAAGATTAGAGAACTCAAATAGTTGGTGGGCAGATATAGGAGGAATTATGGAACAAATAGGAATGGGAGATATATGGAGATTAGGCGAAACGAATACAAGCGATGTGGGTTAGTTAGTAAAATGCAGAATAGAAGATATAGAAAGACAGGTAATACGGGGAAGTCTGAAATATGAAATCATTACAATTTTACAAACAAATAAAAAGAAATTGGAGAAGTGAAGCATATGTAGATTACTGCAAGAGACAATAGAAGGGTTAGCTTGGATGAGAACAGGTACAATATTCCTAAGAGGAATAAGAGGTAGGGAAAAGGGAATTTTGTGATTTGTGTAGGGGAAAAGAAAGCATTGAACTATGTAACAGAATGCGAGGAGGTTGCAATGTGGAGAAAAAGGATTTGGGAGGGACAATGGGAGAAAGTAGAGAAGAGAATGGTAGCTATAAAATGTTAACGGGCAGGAAGGAAAAGATGGGAAGAAGTATTGGTGAGTTCCTACAGAAAGTATAAGAAAAGTGGTCCAGAAATGTAAAGAATATAAGAAAGGAAGATGAGGGGACAGAATGGGGCTAATTAAGTCACAAGGAAGTATGGGGGTTAAGAGCCACGGGGTAAGCCAAAGTAGCAACAAGGTAAAGACAAATAAATGTAGACTAAAGATGTAAGTTGTAAATTTTGGAATATGCACAATAAGTAATTAATTCATTCGCTTTCAATTTGGTTGATGTGCACTGGCAACGCAAAAAAATAGTAACCTAAAAGAATGTGGTATGAAATCCGGAATGATTATAATGCGAATTAATTTATTTCGATGATAAGTGAGATTGTAATTCAAGATAGTCCATATAAAATTACACGAATATAAATGTTGTTTAAGTTCAAAGAAAATGTATTTAAGAAAAGAAATTTATATACACGATGTGATCGTGCAAATTACACATATTTTCTAAAACTGAAAGTTGATTTCCTCTCAAATATCTCTAACATGCTCGTGAAACAGCTTGAGTTTAAGCAGCCACGTAGTTCATCATATAATTAGAAACATCTACGTAATTTGCGTATAAAATGAAGCAAGCTACGGTGAAGCAATAAATATTACACAAATATATTATTTGCAACAAAAATTCACTTATTTTAAGAAACTGATGTAAATTTTTTCTTAAGGATTATGAGATCGTTTTCGAAAACATTTGTCTACATCTTCAGTCATCAAACATCTGTGCATGAAGCAACAGAAATACATTAAGAACACAAATGTTTGATGGTCGGAAATGGTAGGAATGGTATCGAAGATAGGCATGGAGACTTATGGAGAGCAGAGGAGTCAAATTATAGCGGTTTTTGGAAGGAAGTGTGAACCAGAGTACAAGAAATAGATAGGCAGGAGGTTTGTGAAAATATAAAATAAAAGAAATCCTTGAAATTTTATAGGTAATGAAAGACAGAATGGGGTAGGGCAAAATAAATAGATCACTGTGACAAAACTGGAAGAGAAGGCATATCATGGATGAGGGTAGGAGTAATATATCTAAAAGGATTGAGAAGTAATGAGATAGGGATATGTGAATTTTGTGGAGATGAAGAGAGCACTGTTCATTACCTGGTAGAATGTAAGGAGTTAACAAATTGCAGGAGAGTAATATGGGATAAGAAATGGGACAGTGTGAGCATAGAGGTAGTAGCATTACTCATGTTAACGGGGATGGGTGTAAAGAATAATAGATGTATAGGAGAATTCTTATATAGGTTAAGAGAAAAGTGGATTAGGGCAAAAGAAGCGAAGGTCGGGAAGAAATGACAAGCTGCCCAGGAAAGCCAAAGGCTTATAGCCAGGGGAGCTGAGTCAGCGAGTAAATCTTGAGTGAGCAATTTCATATATTTTTACAGGATGTATAATAGTGCATGTTCGATGCCCGACTCGGTAGCGTGGTGGTTGCGTGCCTGCCTCACGTTCAAGAGGTCCCGAGTTCGAATCACTGTCGGGGTGAGTTACCTCGATAAGGTGTTTTCCGGGGGTTTTCCTTATCCTGAAAGATGAATGTCGGGTAACTCTAAGCTCTATGGACCCTGGGCTCATTTGAGCATCATTTCACCCATTTCATTCATCGTCCGATATGACTTTAGCGTTGGAGGACGTAAATTACAAAAAAAGTGCGTGTTCGATGTTAAAGTCACTGTAGTGAAAATTTAATATACAAATAAATATGATATCATCAAACAATTTCGACGTCGACTATACTATCAGTTGTTCGATGTTTATTTTCCAGTATTACCAGAATCGGAAGACGAAACAAACCTAAAAACAGAATCAACTGTTGGTATTTCAAAATTCATTGTGGGATGTTTATTTCTTAAAATAAATATTTTTTTCCAAACCACTAAATCTATCGAACCATTTAATTAATTTTATATTTTAACTTCAGGATTTATTTCATGATTAAATGACCAAAAATGATCTGCTACGACCGATATACCAGTTTGATTATACCTATTTGTAAACATATTTGTAAACAAATGAGATTGATAAACACGAGATCATCAGAAGATCATCTCTAGTCATTTAATCATGAAATAAATCCTGAAGTTGTTAAAACAATTAAATGGTCCGATAGATTTAATGGTTTGGGAAAGAATATTTATTTTAAAAATTAAACATCGTGTAATGAATTTTGAAATATCAGCGGTTGATTCTGATTTTAGATTTGTTTCGTTTGCAGATTTTGGTAATACTGGAAAATATACAGTAACAACGACGAAGTTGTGTGATGACTGAAGATGTGGACAAATGTTTACGAAATCAATCTCAACAATTAATAAGAAAAATTTACATTAATTTCTTAAGATAAGTGAAGTGTTTGTTGTAAATAAATGTATTTGTGTAATATCTACTTATTTTAATTATTGGATCATAATTATATTTTTTTCCTAAGTCCTTTAGACGGAATTAATGTTTACATGGCATTTATTTGATCTTGTCGATTAAAACTGACTTATAAGTCAGTTCTGTAGAATAACACCTTGGTTTTTTTAACTAGAAACACAGAATAACATACCACTGATGAAGTCCCCCATTGGTATGGGAAGCTACCATGAATTTTACAATGTCCTGCAGTTAATTAGAGATGAACTTACCTGAAACAAAAGAAAATACGATCATTAGATTCAGCCTATTTGAGTAACCCAATCTTCTTGAATATTTTAGAATAAGAGCCACGTTTTAATAGAAATAATACTCACTATATGACTTCTATGCACATATTTTGAGTTAAGCTGGTATGAGGCACGCAGACACCACTACACATGAATGGAACTTATTTCAAAAAAAAAAAAAAAAAAAAAAATCATTGGGGGAGGTATCTGAAAGACTCAACATATGCATGGTGTTCATTTTTATCTGTGATTTTACCACGCAAAATTTGACGTCATCAAATCCAACGGCAGGTAAATATACTATTTGTGAGGTGGATTTGCCAGCGTACTATAAAGGTGCGTAATTTCGCCTGGTGCGTAGATACGATAACTGTTTCCCAAAAATACTATATACTGCAATGGAATGCACTGCAAAAAAAAAAAAAAAAAAAAAAAAAAAAAAAAATGCAGCCATAAAAGTAGACCATGACGAATATACGAAATGATAAGTTTTACAGTTTACTCACAATGTAACTTCATTACAAACCAGAAAATTAGCAGAACATTTTCTAGGAATGAAAAATAAATAAGTGCTAAAATGTGTACAAAGCTTTTATCTAAGTCTAAACAACAAAATATCTCTAGTACATAGTCTTATGTGTTCCTTTGCTTATTTTCCTTTTCTCTCTTCCACTTCAACTATGCCTGTACTGCGAGAAGGTATACTTGAGGCCTTTCTGTTATAACATTATCTATTGCTCCTAGATTGGAACCAGTCACTTTTGCGGGTATCTGATCCTATATCTTGGAAATGTTCGATCCACCTATTTGTTTTAAAATAAATAAGGACACCAAAATTAATATACATTTTAATTAAGCGTGGGAATGACTGTTAAAACGTAAGACGTTTATGTTACAAACAAAAGTATGTCAGTTTGAGGTACCTGGACACTTTTGACATTGTGGCTTGTCTGAATGCCGGATAGCGTTGCATAAACTCCTCTATGCAGCGTTTAAGTTATATTTATATGTCGCACCGATGTTAACGCTGGTACGAAAGTAGCATTCAACCATTTAGACGCAGTGCTCTGAGTGCATATCCAGGGGGACCTGGTTGTATTTGAATACATGCCCGGAAAAACGGGTTAACCCACATTTTTTTAAAAATGGAGAAAAACAGTGCTATTTGAATGAGGCTGAAAGAAATTGTTAACATTATTTTATTTCATTTATGAGAGCATGAGTCTCAAGAATACAGGTTATTTTATCAGTGTTATCCTTAATAGAACCCAAAACACGACTGATGTAATAACATTAATAAAAAAGAAAATAAAGAAAATAAAGTGAAAGCCTTTGTCAGCATTTACTCAAGTTTTATTTTAAATAAATTTTACATACATGTTAGGTAAAACTAATAATTAAATGTATTTTGGCATTTTTAAACTTCATACACTTTGGATTGTTCCACTTATCAACACGTATATCATTTTGGAAAGTAGGTGCAAGCGTTTGAGCTGTACTCCGGCTGATAAACAAAATCAGTAATATTCTGAGAATATTGGTATCAGATTTAAGAATTTTGTAATACTCATGGTAAATTGGTGAGATATAGTTCATCAAATCCTGTAAGTCCTTTAATTTCGCAGGATTTATAGGTCCTGGACCATTGAATTTTTTGAGAAAATGTCATGAAAGTGATGGTTTGTCATATATTTTCCTTCTAATTTCCAAAATGTCATAATCCTCAATACCATCATAAGTGTATTTAAAATACAGGCTTAAAGGGGTGGCCATCATGTCACCTTGCTCAAGAGTACCTTTTTCCCAGAGTCTGAAACTGTTCCTTTCTGTATTTTATCGAGAAGAGGCTTTGCAGAGATTAACATGTTAATTGTCATTTTGATAACTTAAAAAGGATTCTTTACCCTGGTTCTTTCCATTAGCTACATTCACTGATATGAAACATATATTGTAAGCTGTTTGGCCCCATTTTTACTCCATAAGGCCGAAGTCAAGGCGAAATTTTATGGTTGGCCCTAGATGGAAAGCACAGAGTATGAACAGGTTAGCCCAATGTTGACTCTGTAGAATAGCATATGACGAAATGCAAAAACTTCGCCTCTCTCTATATGGTTGCTGGAGGATAGGCCAACAAAGGAAAAGATAGTTCTCTGCCACAATAACAGAGGGCAGCACTTAGGTTTTTTTTTTTTTTAGGGTTAGCCCGTTTTTCCTGGCATGTCTTCATTTGTTTCCAGGACAACCACCCTGTGAGCGCTGTAATTTTATTACTGTATTACCGCTTCTCATCCGTAGAGGGCACTATGATTTCAAGATAGAATCACCAGTCAACTATGACGTCATTCTTTCTCAATCGGAGGGTGGGAAATAAGGAATAAAAATGAACACCCTGTAAATTCATGGTGAAATCTGCTTAAAATTTGTAGGTATAATACAATGCTTCCCCTGCTTGCTACATGCATGGGTTTAAGTTATCTGGAATTGATTAGGAATCGATTAAGAAAATAAAACGGTGACGAATGGCTACTATTTCTAAAAAGAAACTGTCACGTCCACGGTAATCTCTCCACAAATGGCTCGCACAATAGAATGAGAACTTTTTTATCGTCCCATTCCGCTTCTGCCCCTTTTATAACTACATTCACTTTTTTATTACGCCCCGGAAAGGGAAGAGTCCGTCAGACGTTGGGCTGTTCCCTCGGGAACCTGTCTTATCTTACCTCCACTCTTCAATTTCGAAGGGGGATGGAGTTCCTGGAATGAGGTAAAATTAAATGAACGTCATCTTCAGAAAATGACCTGCAGGGGCCAAGATGACAGCTAAGTGGAAAAAGGTACAGCAGAAGAAAAAGTAAAACCAGAGAGAACGTTGTAATGTATTATCTGGATATTTAGCGAGTCGCACCATATGCGCAACATTGATTCTGATTGACCTGAGTGCTATATCAGTATTAAAACTCCTACCATTTGGGTGTTTTAATAAATTAGCAAGGAGCGGAGGTAATATGAATAAAAATGGATGTGGATAACTGGAAAAGTTTTTCTTTTTTCATAATCTTCTTTACCATAGTGTAATAAACCTAGAATTAAAAATTTGCTGTTTTATTTTGTAGTGTTAATGCCAGTTTTTACTATATATGGCAGCGCAGGCGGTCACACTGACGATACATGAGATGAAGATGGAGCACAGTGGAATGAAATGGTTGGGGAAACCGGAAATCCTGGAGAAACCCGCAATTACACTGCTTTGTCCACCAGGTGTCTCACATGCGGTAGCCTGAGATCAAACCAGGCCGCTTTGGTGAGAGTCGAGTTGTCTAACGACACGGCCACGACGCAGCCTAAAATGTTTCTAGGTGCGCTATAGGAGCTTGTGATAGAATGGTTAAAATAAAGGCACGTTTAACACGTATGGCATAAACTCCTGTTTAGACAAGGTTTGATTTTTTAAAATAGAAACAGTATCACATCATAAACAATCAGACTTAAAAGATACTATTCTGACGCTATAAAATGGCTAAACTTGGTCTAAATTTGGCAGTAGTGCCAGTAAAACAATTTCGTTATTAGCTAGTAATAAGCAAGGTTTCGTCCAACACATACTGTCCAGCAAAACAAAGAAGGTCCCTGAAAGGTATGTGCTCCCTTACACAGTGGGATAAGGGCAGCAAATGCGTGACAGATAATGCATACTACACAAGGAGCAGACCATTAAAAAAACCATGCGCCCTATTCACTCTGTACACTAAAAGCCGTCAGAATGGTTTTGAATTGTAACTGTACAGACTTGGGGGGAGGGTTATAAACCTTTCCAGATAGCGTGTAGAAACCTTCGCCAAACCGCCTGTGACTCAGGCCTCGGAGACTCATGTGGAGGACAGTAGCTACCCCCCCCCCCACTTTTTTTTTTTTTTTTTTTTACATTTTTCAAATCAAGAAAGTAAGATTTGCTTAGCAATAATATTACATCACAGTAGAGTCGGCTGTATGACCCGGACCTCACAAAGAGATCACCTCACTGGGCCCCTCTGACAGGTAGCATCGTATTGTTTAACTCTAGACTAGCCTGTATCCATAGTTAAAAGACAATAACTTGTTTAATTTTTAATGACAGCCTTTTAAACAAGACAAATGTAGAGGTTTCAGGAAAATGAAGGATTTTGAAAACGAGCAGTGACTAAATATTTCCATTTCAAAGGCTTAACGCCTAAAGAGGTCAAGGATGAAATAGATAATATATTGAAAGAATCTATCCTACCATATGCAATGATTAAAAGGTGGGCTGCACAGTTTAAAATTGAACGTATGAGCATGGCTGATGAGCTTCGCTCTGGACCCCCTGTGGAAGACACAACTCCAGAGATCATTGAAAAAATTCATGGTTTAATACTGAAAGACTGAAGATAAAAGTAGCTAAAGTTAACAGTTAAAATTGGACGTACGGGCATTTGTCGTGAGCTTCGCTCTGGACCCCCTGTGGAAGACACAACTCCAGGGATCATTGAAAAAATTCATGGTTTAATACTGAAAGACTGAAGATAAAAGTAACTGAAGTTAGCAGTTAAAATTGGACGTACGAGCATTGGTGATGAGCTTCGCTCTGGACCACCTGTGGAAGACACAACTCCAGAGATCATTGAAAAAATTCATGGTTTAATACTGAAAGACTGAAGATAAAAGTAGCTAAAGTTAGCAGTTAAAATTGGACGTACGAGCATTGGTGATGAGCTTCGCTCTGGACCCCCTGTGGAAGACAAAACTCCAGGGATCATTGAAAAGATTCATGGTTTAATACTGAAAGACTGAAGATAAAAGTAGCTAAAGTTAGCAGTTAAAATTGGACGTACGAGCATTGGCGATGAGCTTCGCTCTGGACCCCCTGTGGAAGACACAACTCCAGAGAACATTGAAAAAATTCATGTTTTAATACTGAAAGACTGAAGATAAAAGTAGCTAAAGTTAGCAGTTGAAATTGGACGTACCAGCATTGGCGATGAGCTTCGCTCTGTACCCTCTGTAGAAGACACAACTCCAGATGTCATTGAAAAAATTCATGAAAAAATTCATTGAAAAAATTCATACTGAAAGACTGAAGATAAAAGTAACTAAAGTTAGCCGTTAAAATTGGGCGTACGAGCATTGGTGAGGAGCTTCGCTCTGGACCCTCTGTGGAAGACACAACTCCAGAGACCATTGAAAAAAATTCATGGTTTAATACTGAAAGACTGAAGATAAAAGTAGCTAAAGTTAGTAGAGGCTGTGAACATATCAAAAGAAAGTGTAGTTAACATTTTAAGAAATGCTTTGGGCTCTCACAATTTCTCTGCGAGATGGGTGCCGCGTTTGACATCTGATAAAAGTAGCAAAGAAAACTGTTTCTGTTAATAATTTGGAGCTCTGCCGTAAAACTTCTAGTGATTTTTTTAGACTTTGATACCATGAATGGCACTTAGATACATCACTACACTCCAGAAAGTAAATCACAGTCAAAGCAGTGGATTGTACAAGGTAAACAATGCCTAAAAAGAAGGAAAACTCAATTTTTCAGCTAATATGATTATGGCGAGTTTTTGGGGGGATGAAGAGGAAATAATTTTTATTTATTAATTGGAAAAAGGGCAAAAGTATCACTATTGACCAATACGCAAGCTTATTGCAACGTTTAAGTGACGATGTCGAAAGAAAAACGCCTTATTTGGCAAAGAAAATATACAGTTTCTTCACGACATTGCTCCAGTCCATCGTTCAGTCATTGCAATTGTGAAAAATGTGCGAATTAAAGTTAGAACTGCTTGGAAATCAACCCTATTGGCAAATTCTGGTACCCAGTGACTATCACCTGTTCCCGAGATTCCAGGTTACTGATAGGGAAAACAGTTGTGTTAACAAACATGATAAATAGCACTGCAGAGATGGTTTAACTAAATTGCAGCACCGTTATAGCAAAAGTATTAGCCATTCTGGAGATTATGTTCAGAAATAAAGTAAAAAGTCAATGTTTTTCTTTTTATTGTGAGGCCCGGGACTATTGGACCAACTCTCCTATATTACTTCATCGCACCTTCCTGATATATACAAATTTATTGATAACTTTTACAGATAATTATGCCAGAATTGCATGACACGTAACACGTACATAAGGCGCTAGGGCGGGTTTTCTCCGGGACCTCCGGTTTCCCCCGCCATCTCATTCCACCGGTGCTCCATCTTCATCTCATGTACCATCAGTGTCACTTCCTGCGGTGCCATATGTAGTAAAAGCGGGCGTTAAACACTACACATTTCATTTTATTTAATACGTAATTATTGTGATTACTCACCAAGATAATACCATAAATACAGCATAAAAATTTACTACAGTTTTCTAAAAAAAGACAGCATTTCAGAGAGCAAAAGATCTGGTATTTATAAAGTTAGCTGTTTAGAATGCGGTGAAGTTTATACTGGAAGACGCAATGTAATTTAAAAACTAGAGCGAAGGAATATTTCAGAAATATTGAATATAAACAGAAAGATAAATCAGCAGTAGCTGATCATTTTTGGTCATCAGATCATGAAATAAACCCAGAAGTTAAATTGTTGAAGCAATTGAACGAGCCGATAGATTTAATGGTTTGGAAGAAGATATTTATTTTGAAAAACAAAGATCGCATGAAGAATTTTGATATCCCATCAGATGTCATCAGTAAGTTTGTGCTGTCCCCGGTAGATGGCAGTAAAATAGGGAGCTATTCTTCAAATTCCGGGAGTGGTCAAGGTCAGTCAAGGGGGAAATTTGACAAGAGCACTCGACAATTTTACCAGGGTGCGGAAGACTTCGCGAGACTACAAGATTTCGCCGAGTGAACATCGCCCCGCTGCAGACTCCGAGAAGTTAGCTCCAGCACGCCGCAGTATGGGCAAGAAACGCAGGATCGCCGGAATTCGCAAGCAGCCCAGCCAGCCAGCAGCTCCAACGCAGCCCTCGCCTGCTAGCTCTCGGGCGACGTCTCCCGCCTCTCTGCCGCGGCCGGCAGTGTAGGGAGAGCCGCCAGTGGAGCTGAGCGGTAAGTTCTGGGCCAGTGCCTCCTCCTGGAGGCCTACCACTCCAGCAGGCCTTGACGCGACAAAGGCGCCAAGCTCTCCGCAGCCTCAACCAGCAATTGGGCGCAGCAGCCCAGCTGAGCCGCCAGCAGCAGCAACTACGCAGCCACCTGCAGACCTTCCCAGCCAGCTGCCCTCTCCTTCCGTCACCATCGCTGAAGCTTAATGATCAACACCAGCCGACAGCTCCAGCACCGACACACACAGCAGTCATAGTCGGGGCAACTCGAGACCTTCCTACTCGCTTTATCTGCTCCGCTGCTTCGCAGAGGTGGCCCTCAGTCAGGAGAACCACAAGGATCACGTCTCGAAGGGGCACCACCACAATCGTCCGGCTACACTTTATCGATGTAAGGGAACGCAAAGCCGCCTTGAGCACCGGGCTACGCTTGTTAGGGCAATGCCTGAAAATCGAGGTGAGCAAGCTTCAGCAGCACTTCCCTGCCGAAGGTGTTGCACCTACGGACACCACGCCGCCAACTGCACTGCACCGCCGAGGTGCCGTCTCTGTGGCAGCCCTTCTCTCACTGCAGAGTGCAGGGGACATGGCCTCCGCCGCCGCCGAAGTCACTGCGCTACGTGCAGTGCCTCTGGTCACTACACTGGGAAAGCGCAGTGCCCCCTGTACCGTCGCCTCACTGAGGCGAGCGCTAGACGGGGAGCACCCACCACTGCCAAACGCATCACTACATCGCCAGATGTGCTACTTCTGCTAAAAGAGCTGCGAGAAGAACTTCGGCGAACAAACACACGCCTCCGACACATCGCGGAAAGCTTCGCTGCCACAACCTCGACCAGGATTCCACGGAGGAGATTCAGGACCTCGACTGAGAGGCCCTGAATATCACCACCCTGTTGGGAAACTTAGAGGAAGCTGTCACCGCCGCCAACACACACCAAGCAGCCGCCAGTGAAGCTCTTCAACGACCATCGACGCCACTTGATGACATTGCTTCAAACTTAAACTCGCAACTCCAAAAAATCAGACCCACTAGCCAACGAACAACGAGAGATACTCAACCCCCTACAGCGTAAGATATCGAAACACAGCTCGTCGACTCACGAGAACATGGAAACCGCTCCCTGGACCTGAAAACTAACCCCCCCCCCATCTGACTTACTGGTCAAACACCCCGGCTCTACGCGCCACGGCCAGGGCCTTTGAGTCATTACCGTCGCAATGACACCTATAATAATGGGAGTGCTCTCAACGGAACCCCGCCAGGCTGCAGTAAAGCCGCTAAACTAAGTACCCTATCAACACCTTTAGAAATAATAAACATCCTAAAAAAGTCAGTAATTCAGTGTGTCAGTTCCAAGCAGACAGGTTGAAAAGGAAGCAAATCTTTGCTTTGAAACCGGTCCCATACTATTGTGGATAAGATAAATGAATAGTGAAGTTGTGTTGCTAATGTGTTTTGTTATTCTTAATACTTGTGCATATTTTCATTCAAATAAATACACTTGTTCATTCATTATAAAGATCCGAATAAAACATCCATTAGCAAGTAAGGAGACTAGCATCTTCGTTTCTCGAAAAAGGAACAACTCAAGTGGATTTAAGCTGATGACAGCTGACCACTGGCGCGAAAAGCTATCTTTGTGTTCCTTTGAGGAAATAGGTACCGCCTGAGCTAAGTAAATAATAAAAAAAGCTCTAAGGAATACAATAGAAGTCAAGGAACAAGGGGACAGAACAAAGCCACGCTGGGCATTCCGCCTCAGACGTGGGGACTTCAGCATTAACCATCAAAAGACTAGAGGCTCTCTGGCTTCCGAAACACTACACATGACAAAAAAGTATGATTCTTTGAGGAAAACACGTTTTAACACCCGAAAGCGTACCAGAACTGCAGCTTTCTTTAAACATAACGTAACATTAGTTGATTAAGAGTAAGATGAAGTGATATAACTATCTATATAATACAGAATAATTGTGAAAAATAAATTATACATGTAATTATTAGACATAAATTTTATAGAGTATATATATAATTTGCAATAAACTTTAAACTCTGTTTTCTCTTCTTTTGCACTATTTTCTCCACTTCATAAAGGTATTCACAGTTTAGTAAATATGCTAGGAGTAAATTAGAACACCAGAACCCTTTGGAAAGACATACTTATCACTTTTGTAAAAAGTTTGCTGGAATCTGGCTTCTTTAAGGGGATGCAGCACCAAAAACCCCAAATCGAGCAATTTTCAACTAATCCTGCTGAAATTTTAACCACTTAGTTCTGATGCATAGTGGAGAGAGAATTAAAAATTTGGTTTTTATATCTTCAATTGCTTTGAGTAATTAATTTGTGAATTTAAAAACTTGGGCAAAATTCAAACCACTCCACGTGATGAGAATTTTTAAAATTTTAATATTCCTATTTCTAAAAATAGTCAGCTGGTTATGAGGAAAAGATTTATTATATGAATTTCTTATACTGTCTTTGGTTCCAGAGGGGAAAATAATTAGGCATGGATTAAACCTTTGATTTTTAATAATCAATAACCTTAAAAATATAACGGATATTACAAATTCATATGACAGAAACCCTTGTGTACTTTCTAAGAACACGTGTTAATAATTTTATAGGGACTGCATCAAAACAGCATCGTGTGGAACATTTTGAATGACAAAAAAATGTTGAAAAAAACTATAACTGAGTAAATGAAATTTTAAAATCCAAAACTTTTTCCTTCTCAGCCACATGCCTTGAAGTAGACTAAAACCCTCCAGATAGATAAGTTGGACCCTCCTGCCTCTTCGTTCTCTCTTCTACAGCAGTTTTCTTAAATTTTAGTTTCCTTCTGGATGTTTTAGATGTTACCTTCGCAGAAATTACTGAATGAAGTAAGCATAATTGGCCCTACCCTCGGCTAATTTTTAGAGATGCTGGTGAAATCTGCGTCCATTGTGTCTGACAGCAGCTTGGGTGAAGCAGAACAACCAATATTGCATTCACTGATGGTTGGTCTCACAGAAACCTAAAGTCTCTTTTATGACATATATTTCTTTTCGATAATTATGTCATATCATATTATGTAAACTTTCATTTGCATTTTTGTCTTACCCAATGTACATCTCCTTAGGATTTCATCTGATGCCAGCCTTTGGTACACAAGCATTAGTTTTCTTACCACATCAGGCCTCAAGTATGTTCCCATTGTTGTGTTGTTATGTTTAGGTGTTTCTTCCCAAGTATCTTTTAGCCTATTCATGATCCTATGTACACAGTCAACAGAAGGTCAATTGTTTCAAAGAATGTTTTACCTATAACCTATATAACAGTTATATGCACATTTTTATGTATAAAGTACCTTTATAAATGTTAGCTGACGCACTAAAACTCATCAATTATACATAAACAGTATGTAGTTTAACGAGAAACCCAAGAAAATCATGACCAAGTTAGAAACTCACACAAAAGCAAAATATCAACATTATTATTTGCTTTCAGTGTTTGTAGCCAGTTTTCTGTTTCCATGTTGCAACATATTGTAAGAGATAAATATCATACCAACATATAAAATTCCACCGGAAGCTTTGCCTGCTGATTTCAAATGTATTAATTTAGTACATTCAATCGAACTCAAATGACAGAATTCTGTAAATCCAAGGGCTGGCATGCAGGTGCGCATTTATATTGTCATGTGAAGGTATTTAAGTGTTGAAACTCAATTTTAGTTAGATTATGATACTATAGTGTTCAAAGTATTTTATTAGCTCAAAAACAAAAACAAAATTTCTAGATATTTTTAGCCAATTTCGGCGCTGCATTCCCTTAAAGAGGTTGAACAAATGTGTAATAAAACATATGCTAGTCACATCCCATTACGCGTTCTTTACCCGCATGTGCCTGTAAATTTTGTACAGAGTTATCTTTATACGTGGTGTATGACGTAATGTTGTGCAGAATTTTACGGTCGAGTCCACATGTTTACTTGTAAGAAAAAAGGGTGTCAGGTTAATCATCTACCATCTAAACCACTGGATTTTCAGCGCTCTGCTGGTGAAACCAGAAATCTTACCCCTTCCATTACCTCACATGATGTCACTCGCGTACAACTGAGCAAGGTCATGCGCCACGTCTAATTAACACATCTGTGAATACTGGTTTTCATCTGACGAAACCTATTGTTTCTTGCAAGCTTAATGGTAAATAACGATTATTTTATAAAAGGGCCGCAGAATACTGTCTGCTTACAGAAATGAATATAACATTTAAACAAATTTGCCTGTATTTATTTGCTATTGGAATACCTTGCTTGAGTAGTGTAAGAAGTAACAGCACAAAGGACTATGAAACAGCTATTGACTTGTCATTGTCATTGCATACGAGGGAGTCGCTTTCGATGCTTATATTTTCCTTTGCTTATTGCATCCATATAACAGGTAAAAAGATGGCACGTGTAGAGGTGAATATATAACACACAACTCTGTACTAAGTAATGCTGGCCTCAACATTTACCTGGTTTATCGGGAAAGGTACATTAGAACACGTGTATGCCCTTCTGCTTTAAAACTAAAAGACGCCGACGATAAAAACCAGCAGTAACTGATTCCGCCACTAGGAGTGAATGTGGTCCCGTAGTTAAATCGTCGACCGATAGATTGAGCCATCGGAGAATCAGTACCCTGAGGATTGAAATTGTCAGAATATACTTCACACAGACAATCTTAAAGTATAGCTTTCACTTACGACAAATATGGCTTCAGCACCTTTTGCTTCCTTTCGAAGGATTGATCATAAAGATGTTTGTAGGTGAAATATAAATTACTGTTAACCGTCCTAAAGGAACGGAAAACTACCATGACGTCTATTAGATCACGGAGTATAACAAACTTTAATTCCTATTGGGATTGGCATTGGAACTTCTTATCCATGTATATATGGTATATTGAAACTTTTGAGCCTCACACATCTAATGCTAATTACACATTTGTTTTAAGATTTGTTGTCACATGACACTGCATAAGTCATGTTCTGGAGGTTTAATCATTCATTTCTACTTACAGACATGTACATTTTCCTTGTTCT
This sequence comes from Mantis religiosa, assembly GCA_030765055.1. Lineage (NCBI taxonomy): Eukaryota > Metazoa > Arthropoda > Insecta > Mantodea > Mantidae > Mantis > Mantis religiosa. Next base: position 37,632,389 of record CM060959.1, read on the forward strand.
CATAAGCTTATCTCGTATTTCTTGACACTCGCGTGACGTAATCACCTCTCATTGCCTACTGTCGAAGTATAGAATGTTTTGCGGTAAAGATGAGTTCATTATTTAACATGATATATCTTAATATGTTAAAACAGATATTCATTGTGTATTAATATCATACTTTGTATAACATTGCGATACCTGTAATATAAAAGTTTTATGGCAAGGTGAGTAAAGTGACAGAAATAAGGTTTCTTAGAACTGCAGTTGGCCTGTCTTTAATTGAACATAAAAAGAGCAAAGGAAAAGGAGAACTTTGAATGAAAGCAGTGATAGATCCTGCGAGAATTTCCCTAAGGACTCAAAAGAACATTTAGATTGAATGGATGAAAACCGATTACCTGAGAAAGCACTTAACTACCAACTACACGGCAAGCGAAATACAGCGTGTTCAAAGTGAAGGTAGGTGCAAAATTGAATGTGGATGGATGGTGTCTGATGCTCTTACCGTGTGGTAGATATCTTGACGATATCTTACTTGAAGTTAATTCGGGCTGTATGGTCCAGATATAAGAAATCCACCTCAGGGCGGATGTGTGTTATTCAATGAAAGGGTAACAATGCTCTGATTTGGAAACTTTTACTGAACTGTCTACACTTTAGCAGCAAAGTTGTCGACAATTGAGAACTACTATATGAATATCCGATATTAAGTATCTGTTTAACCTACCTGGTGATAACTAACCGTTTTGCCATTAAGGCAAGAACGACAATTAACCCTTTCAGTCTGGAATTATTTTGTTTCTTATGTCATTCTTCCGCTAATTCAAAACCGGTTTAGATTAGACGGTCTTGGACACTTTCAGACAACTGACCTGATTAGACATTATCCTTACGGGGATAGGAAGTGGACAGGTCATCCACTCAAAGCGGATGTCGTGGGTTCGAGTCTCGGCAAACACAGTTCAATGTGGCTGTGGTAAGGACGGGGAGGACCTACGAAACAATCGTTGTGATGGCACCGTGGACGATGAAGGGGTATCATTTAACTACGGTTGCAGGGATTTTGCTCCTCTTCTTATAAAAAGAAACACTACGGTATAAGATATATATGTCTAATGGTGAATGTCAGTATAACACGAATAGAGCAGCAAAAAGATTAAGAGAATTACAAATAGAAAAAATTGCCTACGTCCAATAGAATTGGCACCATGACTTAAATGGTTAATCCGTTTACCAGTTACATGTTGTCTCATTAGTGATGAGACTGGAAGGGTCTTAGATTATGTACAGGTAATGCAATTAAGCTTAAAATTCTCCTAAATACCTACCCCATTGTAATGTTCCTCAGGTCCTCGTTCTTAGTCTATAATTTGATGCTGCTATCGCAATTATACTTTTCTGAATTTTAATCCTTTACAACTCAAGAGTACCTTACGAAATCCTATCTTAGGTTCTAAGAATCCCTAACTGGTCTGCTGTACGTAATCCGGCAATCTCCAATAACAACCTCTGCTTTCATTCGCGTAACCGTGGAGCTACTTCTACAATTTGACTGAAAACCAGCTGTTGCTAATTATCATACTCACTGTCATTTTAGGCGTACCAAATGTGCCCATAATCTATTGCCAAACTTACAAACCCATAGCTTGACGAAATATTTATATTTTGTTTTTATAAACTATAAATTATTTAGATGAACCATAAATTCTGTATTAAATTCCACAGAAAAAGTAATAATAATGATAATGATAATAATGATAATGATAATGATGATGATGATAATAATAATAAGAAGAATGGTAACAATAACAATAAAAATAACAATAACAATAATAACAACAATAACAATAATAACAATAGTAATGGAAATAAAGATAATAGTAACGATAAAAATAATAACAATAATACAAACAATAATAATAGTAATAGTGATAGCACTAGTTGATGGGCGATGATGATGATCTGTGATGTGTTTAGTGTTTAACGCCCGCTTTTACTACATACGGCACCGCAGGCGATGACACTGATGGTACATGAGATGAAGATGGAGCACCGGTGGAATCAGATGGCAGGGGAAATCGGAGGTCCCGGAGAAAACCCGCTCCAGCGCCGTGTTGTCCACCAGAAATCTCACTTTGCGGTCGCCTGGGATCGAACCCGGGCCGCCTTGGTGAGAGCCAAGTAGTCTAACCACTGATCCACGGCGTGGATGATGATAATGATGATGATGATGATGATGATGATGGTAAATTTGTGTAATAGGACTTTGCCTTCAAGTGTATTACTTTGTGGTTGGATTGGCAGGAAGTTTTTGAGAATTGTGATCTCATTTCATCTTTAGGTGAAATTCGACTCATTCTTCTCACTCAAAAGAACTGAAAGAACGTTACTGGCCCCCAGAATCGATAACAATGAGCTGTGAGGCTAAGAATCTGAGTCTTCTGCCGTCTTCTATGAGCTGATTGGATACGGGACAACGTGACATAACTGATCATGCTGAACAGACGTTGAGGGTGAAAATAAATTTATGTGTGATCCTAAATGATCACGGCGTGCCAGAATTCGTAGAGCCGGCACTGTTTTCTAATTTTAAAATAGCTTAGGAGGTTAAGGTACAATTAACATATACTTAGAGCTATCTTTGTAATTGCGCAGGGATATAACTTCCGCATCATCTTGTGAAAGTTGCCTGCAGCAAGGAAATCCCCCTAATACAAACATAGCTTAACGGCTTTCAGAACTGAACGCTTGTTGTTTAGCGAGTGTTTGTAGCAGCTAAAAATGCCTGTGACATCCTGGAATACAGAGTGCCGCGAGGCTCAATTTGTGGCGGATATCGGGATAACAAGCATGTTCAAATTAACATCTCTTCCTTTTGTAGCCATCTACTAAAGCCTGCACACTTTTTTATGCCCTGATCACCTATGGGCATGTTCCATTGCGATGCGCTTTTGTGGAGTAGAGCACTTTCTATAAAAGAGTATTATATAGATAGTATTAGTGTTTTACAATACATTGCAAATTAACAAAATGTGTCTGTGAAAGACAAGATTTAAAAAAAAGAATCTGATCCTCTACATACACAGGACCTTTTATAGTCAATCTGGTTCAATATGTTGTTTCTTTAAAACGCTCATTTTTCCATCTACTTTATGATAATTGAGATAACATTTGCAAAAATTGTCTTGTTGAACATCCCCTGTAGAAATAGTTCAGGAAAGTATCGGCTTCCGGTTTCTTGCAACGTGACACTTTCTCCATCTCCTATTCTAAACGTTTGCTCATCCACTAGTCTGAAACCCACATTTTACGAAAATGTGAACAGTTTCTTTAATGAAAGAGCAGAACCAGACAGAAAAATACAATGCCATTGCCGGGGTTTGAACTACGGATCTTCTGGTTTCCGTCCAGCCGCTCTAACCATTGAGCTACTATGGCCAAAGTGCCAACATGACATTAAACTCTCCAACTGACTCGTGTTTTTCCCGGTAGACCACTAAGAGTTCTCATAAACACATGAGACAACTACCTTAATGGCGACGTACTATGCTGTAAGTACTTTAAGGCCCGGACTTTAGAGTTCGGACTACTATTAGGTACAATTAATGGACATTCATTGTTCTTTCACACTAGCCATGTGTAGGGCGCAATTTGAGAGGCTGAAAAATTCAATGCCATAGCCGAGATCTTCTCGTCTGCGTCCAGCCGCTCTAAACCACTGAGCTACTATGGCCAACGTGCCAACATTACATTAAATTCACCAACTGAATTTCCATTAATTTTACATCATGAATATAATGCCATGTTGGCACGTTGGCCATTCATCGTTTGAGTATTGCAAATTTCTTTTGATAGGTTCCAAAATCCCGTCACGTTTATTTCTTTCCAAAAGTCGTCTTCTTGTAGTTTATCTGATGTCTCACGCAGTTGTCCCAGTCTTGTTGTGTTCCTTGTCAATTTCGTCGTGAATAAGTCGTTCAACTTTAGTCAGTTTAAAACTATTAATTCCATTTGCAACATAATTTGAGCCCACATTAACTCAAATGGATTGTTCTGACAGTTGTAAGGTGTCTCGTGTCTCATTTCAATTGCAAGCTGATTCAGCTGATATACTTTCCCTTGTTTTTAAACAGAAGAACAATTTAATAACGCTGCTTTGAACTGTCTAGCGTAAATGCAGTATGCTCAATTTATCTTGAGTGTTCATCTCCCAAGTCCTCACTCGGTAGGTTTCGGCTAACTCCGTAAACACAGTTAAGCTAGAAACATGAAATGCGTTAAACTAGTACACTCTGACATCTAGTGAGTAATATGCTAAGCTTTTACCAGCGCTCTTTGTTTTCTGTGTGCATTCGTTTTGTGCAAGTTTGAGGTCAATTACTACAGCTTAACCAGTTTGTAATTATGACTGAGGGCACACCAAACTCATCATCATATGTACCCTCCGAGCAACGAACTCCGACTCTGAAACATGTATGCACAGTCGTGCATAGTGTTGGCCGTAAAATAATAGCGAAAGTTGCAGAAAGTTGCGATATAGAAAAGGATAACAACCAATTAATGTTCCCACTCAGCAAATCAATGGAACGAGCTGCTGCTTACAGTCAGCACTGTAAGGCGTATTAAATCGTTTTGTACATCTCATCTCAATGAATCTCAAAAAACACCAGGAAGAAGCAGACAAGGCTGTGATCTGTGTATGGTAATAACTAATAGTGATCTTCCTTCCTTCCTTCCTTCCTCCCTCTCTCCCTTCCTTCCTCGCTCCCTCACTCCCTCGCTCCCTCGCTCCCTCGCTCCCTCGCTCCCTCGCTCCCTCGCTCGCTTCCTCGCTTCCTCGCTTCCTCGCTTCCTCGCTTCCTCGCTTCCTCGCTTCCTCGCTTCCTCGCTTCCTCGCTTCCTCGCTTCCTCGCTTCCTCGCTTCCTCGCTTCCTCGCTTCCTCGCTTCCTCGCTTCCTCGCTTCCTCGCTTCCTCGCTTCCTCGCTTCCTCGCTTCCTCGCTTCCTCGCTTCCTCGCTTCCTCGCTTCCTCGCTTCCTCGCTTCCTCGCTTCCTCGCTTCCTCGCTTCCTCGCTTCCTCGCTTCCTCGCTTCCTCGCTTCCTCGCTTCCTCGCTCCCTCGCTCCCTCGCTCCCTCGCTCCCTCGCTCCCTCGCTCCCTCGCTCCCTCGCTCCCTCGCTCCCTCGCTCCCTCGCTCCCTCGCTCCCTCGCTCCCTCGCTCCCTCGCTCCCTCGCTCCCTCCCTCCCTCCCTCCCTCCCTCCCTTCCTTCCTTCCTTCCTTCCTTCCTTCCTTCCTTCCTTCCTTCCTTCCTTCCTTCCTTCCTTCCTTCCTTCCTTCCTTCCTTTCTTTCTTCTTTTCCCTTCAATCCTTTCCTTTTTGGCTTCTTCCTTATCCTTATACCTTGCTCTTTTATCTTTCTCTTTTTCTTGATCTGAGCCCTTTGTATATTTCTACATATCTTTCTATTTCCCTCCATTACCAAACCTACACCGGTATTTAATAGAGGTCAACAAACCTAGGAGCGAGACTTGCCTATGTTGTGGATGTTATGGTTCTCGAAAGGGGACACACTATTATTCGTTTACCTCCTTGTAACTGTGATCTGAATGCAACTGAACTGGCGTGGGCAAAAATAAAGGGCGTTTTCATAGGACACAACGTTACTGGTGATATGTCAGCCACAAATCTGTAGAAACTTGCCATAGAAGCATTCTCTTCTGTAACTGCGACGGATTGGGAAGGATACTGCAAGAACTGGAAATGAAATATTGGAGAAATAATGGTGTAATTTAACATACGTTTGATGAAATTATCATCAACAAATCAGAGGATACTAGCAATGAGACTGGTGCAGTGGACTTAGAAATCGAAGGATCACAAAGCGAATGAGTATTTATGGCTGTTATATTTGTTTACTGTTTTTTGTGCTTCATAAATAATAAGTATATAAATACACAGCTTTTAGGATCGAGTTCAATTTAATGTTTGACCACAGATCTCACACTTGCGGCGTATATCTTCGCTTATCTTACGCACTATCTTGCCGAACTGTGTTTTTCAAGGTTGACCACACTGCAAAAACAAAAGAGCGTTAGCTCTCGCAACTTCCCCTCTACTCGCACTACCCCGTAAATCCTGCTTTCTTATTATCTTGCGCGTACTGTGGAAATTACGAAATCATTCATAAACAAAGATATAATGTGACCAGACACGTTCTATTAGGCCAGTAGGAAGTATATTGTTTCCTCTCGTTCGGATTTAACAAACACTTACTCAAAGTAATTCTTTTATCACGTCATATAAAATGTTTGCGTTTCATTTCTGAGTAATTAAAAATATCCGTACATGCATACATGCCCACCAATAATGGTATTCATTACGTTGCTTACGACGCAATGCATTGTTATAATATTATAGTACTTTATTTGTATTTGGAAAACTATATGAGCTAAAAATGTGGGGTTTCAATGGTTATGTTAAATACACTACTCTCCACTTTCTTCATGGCTCAGTTTTTGCAAAATATAAAATTTTGTCATAGGGTGAGTAGTATTTATCAGAGATTGATTAGGTTGGTGTTTGTCGCACACCCCTTAGGGGGAATGCCATTGACGCAACCCCTGTCACCTAGGAACACTAATACGACATATAACCTTACAGCAGAAAGACATTAACACAAACAAACGAATAAATATAAATAAATGACGTATTGCAGAATAGATATATGCCATAATGCTAGCATATACTCCGGAGACCGCCACAGGTCAGTAAACTCCTTTTGCAATCCCTGTAAACAAACAATCCTACTCTATTTTCTGTTTTGCCCTCAAGGCAAATTTGGCGCCACCCAGTCGAGAACCAATCCATTGTTAAAATCCCATGCGTGCTTCTAACAGCAGGCTTTAAGGTTTTGACCGTCGCTCAGGACGCATGCTTGCGCACAAATGTTTGCATGCGGACCGTTAGAGAAAGCGTTTCTGACGTTAGGTCCGAAACTATACATTCTGAATGCTGATCTCAAGTGGGGATAGGTACCAGCCAATGGAAATTTGATATTTCTTCATGTGATTTTGCAAACTCCAAAAAATACCTAGAGTAGGGATAATTCAAAGAGACGGCGAAAAGTAGTTTTTTTTTTAGTAAGAGCACTTCGGTCCTGAGTTCTACGTGAGACGCACGCGTATTTGGCTCCGCGCCATGCACCGAGACAAAGTGCAATATCTAACAATCGCTTCAGTGAGAGTTAGTGCTAAGAGTAATATATAGAGAAGACGATAAATATATCCAGTTCGACTACGCAGAGCTACTGCCTCTGCACTTCACATCACAATATTGACAGTGACGCTAAACACAGCAACCACACGGACGACGACTTTACGGTGGCGAGCAAAGGAACCTAGGGACAATAACAAACTTCTGTCTACCAGATTCGAGGTGTCATCATTTAACCACAGCCAGTCAGGACGCATCCACTCCTGAAGTACAGATAAGAGTTGTCATGCGGGAGCTTCAAGTCACCTCGAATCAGTTAAAGTTTCCCTTTCCTTAACCTCCGCACGCCACCAATCCTTAATTGTGAGGCGTTGAGCACAAGGGAGAGCTCGACGTGGTTCGCTACTGGCCGGACCGCCTCACCATACAACAGCGTAATAAAGTCTCTTTAGTTAACGCGTGTGCAGTTCGGAGTCAAAGGAACCTTAGCCTCCCACCCACTGATGACCGTCATAAATCTATCTCCACACTTTAGAAATAGAACTCTGTCGTAGAGGACCAATAGCAACCCTAATTTTCTCGAAGTGACAGCTGCCTGTCTACTCCACGTGGAGTCTAAGTTGCCAAAGTTCCAACTTCCAGGTCATCTGTTTCATTACGTGCAGCAATTCGTTGTGTGTCACGATGTGAAGACCGTGGGAGGGAAATGCAGTGGTAAATGTAAATGAAGTAGTAGATAACCTTCAGTCAAGTGGAAATAATCAAAGTGAAGACAATAGTGTGAATAACTGGGCCGAGTTATATTACTGTAAAAGCCTCAAAAAACAAAGTTATAACGGGAATTGTTTCTAAGCAAATTCAAGCGCTTGTTTTGAACACATACATATATGTGCTGACAAATTATCTTGGTAAGGGGTCATGCAATGAACCTAATGATAAATTCTGGGTATTCACAGAAATACAGTAAGAAATATTGTGACGAAAGGAATACCAAAAACGCCGATCAAGTGGGAAAACTAAAGGAAACGTTTCTCTAAAGTAGATAATTTCACATGCTATTTAATTCGTCGAAAAATTTATGGATTCTATGCAAAAGGGAGAGCGCCCATCTTAGACGAATTGGTTGCACATTTGCAAGAAATTTGTGATTATCCTTTTGGGCATTGCACTTTGCGCGGCCAAAACTAAGGAAGTTTCGCAGTAATGGACATAAAATAAGTTATTTAGACGAAACCTCGTACGATACCCATGATATATCGAGAAAGGTGGCAACCTTGCAGAAAGTTCTGGGAGAAGTAGGGTCGGTGTTGTAAAACTATTATAAGGGTTCGTCAAAAGCAGCTGCCAACGTGCACACGCGTTAACTAAACAGACTCTATTCCGATTGGTTGCTCCTCTAGTAGCACTCAAAGTCAAAAATCATTCCAGTTATTCCAGGTACGTAATAAAGACAGTAAACCTAATCCTGTCTGGAAGTATAAAATTTGCAATCCACTTTGATGGCATTCAGTAAGACAGTGGTTTTATTTATAAGAACTCTATTCAATGTACCTGAAGTTATTGGTAATGAACTATGATAATTTATATACATGGTATTAGTAACTAGAATCTTTTGATTTGGCTGGAGAATGTCGATTCTGGCTGTGCCGTAGTTGAGCTGAATACTGCTGCCGCCATCCGTTTTTCACGGAACACGCCTACAATAGTAAGCTATTGCTTGAAGTTTCCCCAAGTTAATATGTTGGTGTAAACTTTAGCCCCTATTGTTTCCCGAGAACCTCCCTCCATTTAATCCGCACTATATATGAATCTGCATACCTAGCCCAGTTCGAGATCTCACCCTCCTGCAGTTGTTAATTGGCGTTTTGTTATCAACAGAACGTGATCCTGTGTGTTGTCTTTAATCACGGTACCCGCGCATGCCTGTTGCGCAAGAAGCTTACGGAGAAGGGTTGGAAATAATAACAGGCCTCAGGGTTGTACAAGTTTCAATCGATCGGAAGATTTCAAGGGGTGTGTTGTTTCAGCACAGTGCTTTTCTTGATCGTGTTTATCCCTTAGTTGGTGACATACGTCTCTAAGGCGGGTATAAAATTTCTCAACGTATGGTTGACACAGTGCATTGCTAATTTTTCTGATATTCCAGCTATGCTTCATTTGTGTGTTGAACTTTGTATTGCGTGAACGTCATTGTTTTACTTCCATGAAAGTATTGTTTTACTTGCGCGCACGTGTCACCCCACATCGTCTCAGATGGATATTACTGTACAGGTAGGGTTCCTGTCTCCGTCTGGTAGTCGGATATTACTTTAAACAAGTAAGTTTTCTTGTTAATTAATTAGAGCCAACTGAAAAATTCAAAGCCCCGGCCGGGATTTGAACTACGGATCTCCTGGTTTCCTTCCAGTAGCAGACGGCTCTAATTAATTAAAATCATCAACATACCGGAGTAATGTATTTAAAAGTATTAATTCTTTAAGGATTAATTCCTCAATATAATATTCACATTAAGTTTTCTTGTGTTATATATCTTACTTTTCAAATATTTAATTATTTATAGATGAGTACTAGTGGAGGAATACCTCACGTTTCATAAGGTAGCTGAAAAATGGTGCAGTTGGCTATAGAGCAGCGTAATGAGAGGGATGATGACTCTCATTCAGTGAATTTTATGTTCCCGAAGGAGATCACATATTTGATTCAGACCATTAGAGATTCAGAAATAGTTTTTCAGCATATAAGAGACTGAAGAGGGCGGTGTTGACCCTATTCAGAATAGGAAAGGTGATGACACCGAAATTTACAGAATTTATCATGATAAGATGAACTTATATAAGGCCACAAAATCTGGAGAAAATGCAACAGTTACTGGGAGTGGAGAATCAAGGAAACTTTGGTCATTTCTTCCGAGAGAAGCACGCCTAATCGTGATGCTGGATTTTATTATGCGTTAAAATGGGAAGGGTTCTGTAGTCCAGCTAATCAGATGCCGTATCACACTCAGCGTTGCCAGCTTGTTACACCACTCATTTTATATTCCCTCTCTCTCTCCCCCACCCATACAACATGCAGGTCTGCTTGGCGCAGACGTAAGAGTAAGCAAATTATATTTTACAAACCTTTACAATGATGCAATTGCCAAAATCAAAATTGAAAAACGCATTTTCGCAAATTATGTATATTTTAAAATACTACTATTATAGTTTATGAATTACCTGTTTTTTTAATACAATGAACTGCCAGTGGCTCATCCATATCGCTGTCAATGTCACTTCCGTTAAGAGAGAATTCGTCATTGTCACTGTCTTCATCGTCAAAGTCTTGCAAATTTATCAGTATAGGTTCCAAAATCTCGTCACGTGCTATTTCTTTCTTAAAATCGTCTTCTTAAAGGTTTTCTGCATGCCTCACGCAGTTTTCCTAGTCGTGTTGTGTTGTCTTGTCAATTTCTTCGTGAACAAGTCGTCTAACGTCCGTCAGTTTAAAACTATTATTTTTGTTTGTTATCCACCATTTTATTTGAGCCCACACCAACTCAATTGGATTATATTGGCAGTGGTAAAGTGAGATACGTATTACCTCGTGTCCCGTTTCAATTGTAAGTTGATCCAGCTGATACACTTTTTCCGTGTTTTTAAACGGGAGTACTGTTTGCAATAACTCATTTTTAGTTTCTGTTTCCGAAAAATGTTTGAAGAACGTGTACACCTTAAAAGTAATACTTCGAGCCTGACTTCGTAATACCTCCTTTTTTGACACGCCACTAATTTCACCGCAAGAAGCCATTGCACTATTTAACCCTTACTCTACTGTTGTGTAAAGAACAACTGAATGATACCGATCTGAACTCTTCAGAGTAAATAAACATTTCTTATACAACATTCCTTCATAAACAAAAGCATACAGCATTCCACAGGCTAACAGGAAATTAGCTGTTAGCTCTTTCTTGAATTTAACACCTTGACTTATTCACAGTAATTCTTTTATCACGTGATGTCAGTAGTTTATGTTTCAGTTCTGAGTAATTAAAAGTATATGTACATCCGTACACACCAACCACTTTGAACTCTCTAGAGTAAATAGAGATTACGAAATATTCATAAACAAAGATATAATGTGACCAGACACGTTCTGCCAGGGCAGCAAGGAATTTATTGTTTCCTCTCGCTCGAATTGGATTACTTAAGGTAATTCTATTACGTCATTTCAAACATTTACTTTCAGTTCTGAGTAATTACAGATATACATACACGCATACATGCCAACCAATAATGATATTCATACAGTGCTTACGTCGCGATTTGTTGTTGTAATACAGGTAATAGTGGTTTATTTATTTGTATTAGAAAAACTATTTGAGTTAAAAATATGGGGATTTCAGGGTTATGTTAAATACATTACTTCCACATGTATCAGTTTTGGCAAAACCTGGATTTTCGTTTTAGCGCGAATAGTATTTCATACAGATTGATTAGGTTGACGCTCGTCACACACCACTTAGCGGGAATGCAATACGACAAAACCGCAGGACTCCGATTGGTTGCTTACCAAGTAGCGCTCAAGAACAAACACCTTCCCATTTAAACACATAATAATTCAGCTCCTTTTGGAAACCGGCCTTAAAAATGGACATCCGTCGACTCAAGAAGCACATGTCTATACAGCTTGATATTCAAGTTAAGTTGTTAGGTTTCTTTGACCCAATTAATTTTCTACACTCACGCCATCTCCTGACCTGGTTTTTAAGTTACTGAAAACGGTCTTTTGTTCAGTGATGCGAATTTTGATAGTGTTTTGTCTTTCTTTATATTTGCGTGATATTCTCATGCATTTGTGGTTATAACATTTAATAAATATCCTGATAATGGGAGATATGCACACTCCCGAGACGTGGATTTCTAATCGTCTTTTCACCTAGCTTGCTTCCGGAGAAGAACTTGAGCACATTGTCGCCAGGAAAGCTTTAGGTCTTATTTTATTAATAATGGTGTTTTGCATCATTAGGTACATACTGCAGGATCAGTAAATGCTAGTCTTCAGACCGGACTTTTTAAGAAGGTCCGTTAGCGAAAAGCTGGAACTTTTGATACAACAAACTCGAAGGGAATCTGTTTTATTGTAACAAATAATTTTCTTAGAATTAAACTCACAATGACAATTTCTCAGAGATATTTATGGACTTGACCTTCCGACCACATGCCAACACCAAAACTGCTCTCTGTTCATGGTGTTCTTTATGGACGAAGCAGAGAATGGGTAAATTTACGATGCCACAACCCAGTTTGTCTTTCCCTCTTGTTGATGAGTGAGGAACATTAACGGCAACGCTTTTGTTTGCATTTACCAGAGCAGACGGTAATCTAATTCAGTCTTCTTTTTAGAACCAGAACCATGCGCACCTGTGTACAAAATTCTATTGAAAGTGTGGCCAATATTTAGTTTGTCTTCATTAATTATGATACATCCACAAGTCTTATGTATAGATCTATTATTTTATCTTGACAGAAATCATGCGCTGTAGGGATGAGTAACAACTGTGGTGAGGATAGTGCACCTATCGCCACAATGCGTCACGCGTAAGCTTACGAGAGGGGAGGGCAGTGCATAAGGTGTCTAAAAACAAATCTCACTCTCGAAGCCAGTATTGCAGCTCTTATAAACTAAGTTGTAATTCTTACTATGGTAGTAATCTCCACGCTTTCGTTGGATCTTAAATGGTACATAGGCATTTGGAACAAAACCCTGTTCTCCTCCAGCAGACATGATAAACAACTGTCGGCTTTCAATATCGCTGCAGAGTCCCTGTAACGTATTTCACTCCAGGCATATAGTCCAGTATGTGCTGTATTTATATAAGTTTCATCCATATGAACTATATAAACTTCACTTCGATATCTCGGAGTATTTCGTAAATACTTAAGCCTTTTTTGCCCATATGGTACGATGTTCGATTAAAATTTGTCTGTTACGCTTAGTTTTTTTTTTTTGCTTTCATTTAAATACTAGCTACAAGAGAACTCTTCTTAATGTTCAGAAACTGCCTTGGAAGCCAGTAGAATGATGAAGCTTCATAAGCACTTTCTTCAGAGCTGGTCCTCGTTTTTCTGTGTTTTAAAAGTTATTCACTACTGAATTAAAACATGCAAATTATATTTTGTACATGTCCTTAATATTTGTTTACTGGACATAGAGAAGGACGTTCTTGCACTAGCACCATTGGTTTTTCTTTCCTTAATAGCTCGCCTAAACTGCTTTCAGACACATCCGTTTCCTCAGATGCCCTTTCCCAGATTTTTGTAGCAGACCCAGACCATTGTTCCTTTTTTTATAAATCTATAGACATTGGTTATTACTTCTGGTGTTTTTAAATATAGCACTTTATTTCCTAATATGGTACTAGGATGCATTATTTCTAAATGTTCTCTGGGAACTAGGAGACACGCACTTTGTGAAACAACGAGTAGCTCTGTACTTGTTTACTTGCTCGCAACTGGTACGCAACTGACCTTCCCTTCCCTCCAGTTGCAACCGTTCTGAAGTGGTTATAGAAAACTCCAAAGAGATCTACATAGGAGTTAAAAGATTAGACCTAGAAAGCTCAGTATTTCAGGCTGAACTTCTAGGTATTAAAGCAGCTGTGGAGTGGATAGAACAACAGAAAACCGGTAGCACAACCTTCGCCATACATGTTGACTCAATGGCCGCTCTCCTCGCCATTGCACATAGAAGAACAACCCACCCCTTGGCCGTTCAGCTCAGAGAAAAGATCATAACCCTAAACAAGGCATACAACGTCACTCTTCACTGGGCCAAAGGTAATGCAGGTCTACGGGGCAATGAAAGAGCTGATTACCTCGCTAGGATTGCTGCCAGTCACAAGACCACCTTAGACTACAAATCAATTCCCATAACTCGGGGCAAGCAGCTGCTAACCGAGTACTACACTACAGTTTGGAACTCCATATACACCAGATCCAACAACGCCTCCAAACTTTTCATTCCCAACATACAACACCGTCTGTCCTTATCTCTATGGCCCAATCACATAACCACACAATTCCTCACAAATCACGGCCGTTTCCAGGCCTACCTTCATAGAATGAAAATAAGAGCCTCGCCATCCGGTAACTGCACTGAAAAACACCCACAGACGGCTCTGCATTTGATGACAGAGTGCAGTAATTTCTCAAGAGATCGACCAGACATTTTATGTTCGGCCCCTCTACCCGAGGTTCTGAAGATTCACTTCAACACAGTTCGAGTATCAGGATTCATCAAGAGCACATACCGCACACTTGAATAAATCTGTATAGTACTGTGTAAATAACTACTGTAAATAATCCCGTGATATACCTTTAGGTAAAACACGGGCTGTAAAATATTGTTTAAATAAATAAAAAAAAAAAGTGGACTCGTCCAGATACCACTGCGCATCGCTGTCCATCTGTCAAGATATATAAATACATCTGTACTCAACTTCTATTTAAAAACTTGTGGTTTAAACCCTTTGGCAGGGGCGGTTCTCCCTTGATGTGTTTGAATCGCCGAGCTACCTACTTGTCTTTTTTTAAATAATTTACATGGCTATATTTTATGCTGTAGCATTTCATTTATAAAACTTCTCCAAATTATATTTTGTAATGCAACCGCTCTCTTGGCCTCCACCCATCGGTAATGCAGCTAGCTTACTTCCCAACTAGTGATTCCTTATTAAAAGGCTAAGGTTACCGTAACATATGTGGCGGGCGAGCAGAGGTTGGAGGGACAGAATGTATTTCTGGTTACCATGGCTACGTAATGGACTCGCTGAAACCGTGTATTCCACACCAACTCGTTTTACCACCACAATACACCAGTTTCTTCCTACTTTTTCGTTTATTTGAAAAGAAATTTGTTGGTAAAAGGGTAACCCGTTTGAAGCGAGCCTAGCGTGTCCTGTGTTACTGTTTATTATCAGTTTGCATCCTGTGTAAAAACTTAATTTTCTATGTGATCAGTGGTTATTAAGCAATATGTGGAGCGCTTATTTTTTCATATTGTGACTCTGTGGGTTAGTAGAATTAAAAGTTCAATTTGCAGAAATTCTAATTTTTTTATACACTCACAGTAGCAGGCTACAGCAGAATTACGTCACATACACAATCACAATCTACCAAAGTCGATGACCACACAAACAGCGTTTGATTACTTCAGCTCTCTTTACAACACTACACAATTGTTTACTCCTTACGGTGTTTACTACTGTTCACGACTGCCCTTGTTGAGTCGTCGCTTCTTTAAATACCTCCACTGATAATTCCAGACTTTTCCAGAACAATTAAAAAACCGAAGGATCCCCATCAATCAAGATGTTATAATCGCGCTGCTGGAACAATTATCATGGATTTATCTTTGTTAACAGAAACCTCTCAGATTTACAGAAGTAGAAGAGGCTTCTTATGGTGGTCAAGTATGGGTACTATAAGAATCTGAAGGAGAAAGGTACAATATCTGAAAGAAGTTACTGCGAAGTATTTATGGGTCAGTTAAGGATGCAACAGAGGAACCGAGATTCCATAGAAAGTATGGTCTAAATGAATATTTAAGGAAACAAATAATTAAACATTTTAGAAACGCATGGAGACAAAGATGGCTCCGACGATAAATGATGGAACAACTAAAGAAATGCTTTAAGGGTATGTATGACTGAAATTTTCAAATTCTGAACTAATAATGCTAGCTTTTTCAAATTTACACCATAGGTGTAGTATAATGTAAACATGTTACAACCTAAATTTAAACCATTTTTCTCTAGCAGTTTAGAAATTATGATAAATTTTGTATGTTTTTTGTTACGTCACTAAAAAAGTCCCTTGGTCTAATATTTTAACCCTATGTTCATAATACACATACTTTTTGAAATTTCTCTGGGTTTTTCTGTGTCTCCTTTAGTTTAGGTCACAAAAATTTTTAATTTACAAATATTCTTTTTTGTCTAAAAAACTGTAAGTTTTGTGTTTGAAAATTAAAAATATATGCTTATATACATTTCACAACAAAACCTAGGGCAATTTCCATTCCTCATGATATTCTAAACCTGTGTAGGAAATTTCATGAATGTAGTACAAAGCTGCATCGCAAGGAGCATCTTACAGGAAGAAAAATGCTGAAAATATGAACATTGAGAAAACAGCGATTAAAGATTTGATGGTATAACTCACATTAAGATCCACCAGGCTGATAGGTTGGACCCTCAGATTTCTTTTTCCTCTCCTCTGTTGCTGCTTTTTCCATCTTTTTCTTCTTTAGATGTTGCTTTTCTTCTGCACAACTTCGCTTCTTGCTTTGCAGGACACGAGTCTGATCTCGCTGCACTGAAGTTTTCCTTGCTGAGTCTACTACACTTTCACCTCTGATATTTTGCTGCAGCTCCAATGACTTCAGACTACCCATGTTAAACTCACTGATGCTTTTAATAACAGCAAGATCCAATTTTTGTTTTGATATGAGAACTTCCTTTGGGCACTTATTCCATATGACATGATGCAAAGATTCATTGGCATTCTGTGTTTTTCCTGTTTTGCACCTCTCTAGTAATGTTGTAGAAACCAGCCTCTGATATATTGGCAACATTTTAGGAACTATTTTGTCTGAAAGCCTTATTTTTCTTTTCTTGAATTGAAAATTTAAGAACGGAAAACAGACAAAGAATGTGGATGTAGGCAAAAGAGGGTGTGACTCTGACAGAGTTTAAAGGCCACCGACATTTAAATAAGCATTTAAAAATGGCGTTCGGAGGCAAATTATGCAATTTTCAGATTCGGGAATGTCTAAATTATTTTATAGAATTAAAATAAAAAAGTCGTTATTTTCACGATTTTCATGAAATTTCAGTCATACATACCCTTAATAGAAAGCTGTTAAATGTAGAACATGTTAGAGGGAAAATGCTTTAGTGAAATGCAAGTTGCAGTTTTAGGAATATTGTAGAACAGGTGGAAATGTTGTGCCAAAAAAGGTAGTAAACCGAAGCTATGGGCAGTTGATTGAACTGTTTTACTACATATTTCGACACGTATCTTACATACTAAAATCTACAGTTTCCTTCATTTTAAGTCCAGAACAGCGGCTACAAACAAAAACTGAGGCACTGTAATAAATTTCCCAAAGGTAAACAATTTAATCTCAGCAGCAGAAAATGTTTATCGTGTGTTATACTATCACTATATATCTGCCCCTGAGACCGTGGTCTCTATGAGGGGAACATCAGTAAAACCTGCAGTGACGAAGATATGTAGTTGGAAGTTGAAACATTTTATCTGCAAAGTGCCGAGTCGGTGCGCAAATCCATTCACGTGCTCATTGGTTCGAACGTGCCCTGTTCAATTGCGTTTATCAAAAAGTAACTGCAGCGGGATTCCAAAGAGGATCTAGATACCAGAAACTTCACTGCTTTCTATTCACGAATCAATGACAATAGCGTAAAATGCAATTCAGAAACAAAGTGCTGTGCTAGAAACACCAGGTGTTGAAGTTTCTGCTACATTAAAAACTGTACTGAAAGGAAACTTTACATATAGATACAAAGAGTGGACGAAGGGCTAGAAAGTGTTCCGATGAACCAAATATTTACTAGGATATTTAACAGAAATTATGTTGACCACTTTATCGTACTTTCTTCTAAAGTATTTATTTAATGGCGTAGTTTTGTTTCAACTCATTTGAAGACCTTGTCTGTAGGTATTATTTTGCTTAGTATTCCTTAAAACAAGAGTTAACCAGTTACTGGTGTAATTATTTTCATTTAGTTTTAGCCTCGTCTATATCGTGACTTTATGGGTTCGTAGAATTTGATACCGAAATTAAGGTTTGCCAGAAGTAAAGAATCATGATGGATGTCAAAGGAATGTTGGTTCTTTGTTACGACAAGGGCAAGCCCAGTTGAGTTGGGGGAAAGTGTTATAACAAAAGCAATGTAAGAAACAGCGTCCTTAGCAGTTTCTGAAGGCATTGTCACTTGACGTGTATAAATGGGAATTTCTTTGGATCATTTACAATGCCGACAAAACAGCCACAAAGGGACTTTGGTTGAAAAGGCGTTTTGAGAGTGAAAGTTACATATACACACACGCGCAGCTGTGGTCAGTGAAGCAGTCTTCGGCGTGGAGCCGATGTGGCCAGTTCGTGGCTAGGAAGCTATTAGAGGGGTCTTCGGCGTGAAGCCGATCAGAAGAGTCTTCGGCGTCAGGCCGATGAGAGCAATCCGAGGCGTGAAGCCTATTAGGCGGTCAACCTGTTCTGTGTTTGATAATTGTCGGTTCGTATATATATGAGGAACGCATAAATTTATCGAGTAATAAACATTCCGAATTCAGTAACTCTAAACCGAGATTGGTAACCCTTGGTCGGCAACTTTCATTTCGATGTTTTCAAAGAAGAAGCAGTAAATAAATAAGTTGGAAACGGGCATTCCAGTGTTATTAAAATCTCCTTCTCACACACATCCACGCATACCCTGAGAGAAACCTCATTGCTCGCCGACTTATTTGCTCGCCATTAAATTATTGTTTCAAATTGGCGTCCACAACGTGGAATTGTGTGCACCTATAAATATTTTAGTTACAAATTGGCGCCTCAACGTAGAACTCTTTGTTCGACATAAACATTTCTGCTTCAAATTACAAATCCAATTTGCAGAAATACACACCACAATATACCAAGGTCGATGACAACGTTCTGATCAGCTCTCGTTAGAGCAACACTCTGTTTACAACTCTCACGACTGCCGTGTCACAATCTCTTATATATCTCATTCATAAATGCAAGAGGTTTCTCCTACAAATCAGAAACAACTTTTTCTGTTTCAATCCAGACATCACTAGAAGCTTCCAAACATGAAATCTTATCTGTGCCGGTAAGTCGTTTATCTTGGCTATCTTTATTTGCCGGCTCTTTGTGAACACTAGCAGCGATATGGCTAAATGCTTATGCAAGCTCTGTATTACCCTGAAACACCATCCGCCGTCTGTTATCATTTGCACCAAAACTTTAACGCCTGTTGCCGCGACAATATGAACCTTTTCTTACGTTACGTGGAGGATGTGAAAACATCATGTTTACGTAAGTAAAATTTGAAGCTATCACGGTAGCCCTTATTAATCAAGGTTTTTGGGTATACTGCTAGGGGGATTCTGGATTTACTTCACCCAAGGCTGCTTCAGGGCTTATTTCGCCCTCTTTAGCCAGCATGCTTATTGGTTTTGGGGGGAGGGAGAGATGGCTCTTTCTTTATTTCATTGCTTATAGTATTTACATAGTTTATATATGTACACATTTTATTATATATATTTTTATTTGTATGTTTCTAATTCTTTTAGTATTTTTAATCCTTTTTATATACAACGCATGTTTTTTAGGTCAGTACCGTTTTGAAATTAAAATAAGACCTGCATAGATATCGCAATAGTTTTATTTATATATGAAAGCCTGTACCTTAATCTACTCTTCTACATGATTTCCGTGAATATTGAGGCTCTTGTCATAACGTGGCACCAGTTTTTGAATACTCTCCTCATAAAATTCTGCCGCCTGAGGTGTTAACCACTGTATCACAACTGTTTTGACTTTGTTATCGTCTTGAAGACCCTGACCGCCAGATGTTTCTTCAAGTGTAGGAACAAATGGTAGTCTGTTTTCTCTTACTTTTTCGTCCACTTTCTGCACCAAATCTTCAGTAACAACGGAAGGACGCGGACTCCGTTCTTCATCATGCACATTTGTGCGGCAATCTTTAAATGCTCTTACCCATTTCCTTACCATTCCACCACTCGTAATGTTTTGTCTGAAAACTTTCTTATATACTACATTTCACTGAAAAGTTCTATACCTTGTTACATGAAGAAATGCATGATTTGAGGTTTCCTTATGAGAAAGCTAGGCTTTATATGCCTGTGTTTATAAAACTCAAAATGTAGTAATGTCTGTATTTACTACATAGATACCGAAGACAACGTACATTTATTACACTAACAAGAACACAAAAACGTGCAGGCAAGCAGAGTTTTGAATTACACTAAGTCTTGTGTGATCTTTACCAATACACGTTCCTAACCGATGCGCAGAGTGTGCTGCAGAGACTCTCATCTCCCCTCTGGACGAGAGATATGCACTGTTATCTTTACGAGATACTGACGTTGGTGAACAACGCTACCATAGTCGGACATCAAATCCACTTCCTTTGGATCAGTGAAGTCGCCGATCACCTGGCAAAAGAGGGACTCACCCAAGGCACCTTTCAAGGCATCCAACTGCCCTACACGGATTTCTTCCCTGTCCTTCAGCGTGACGTCTATTGCCGCTGGAATGATGCTTGGATTCTTTCGCAGTCCATCAAAGGCAAACACTACGCCGCCATTCAGACGCATCTATACACGACCCCTTGGTTCTCCAGCTTCAGGATCGCACGTCGACATCTCACCTCCATCATTAGAATGCGACTTGGACATGGATGTTACCCCGCGCATCTACACCGTCTAAGTCTCATCGACTCCCCTGTATGTCCTGATGACCCAGGAGAAACCGCTGACCTCAATCATCTCCTGTTCAGTTGCTCTCGCTACCGAGCCCACCGTTCTTCCTTCCTCCGCCGCCTACTTCAACAGTCTGTTCCTTTTCCCGCTAGCGTCAAAACCATATTACAGTTATGCCACAAACCTGTATGCCAAGCTCTTCTGCAATTTCTTAAAGAAAGTGATCTACAGATCTAGTCTCCTACCATCCACTTAATTTTCCTTTCATTATCTGCTTATTTTTCCCTTCAATGGTCATATGGGACGTTACCGAAGGCAAAAAAAAGGGGTTCAGATGTTTCCTATCACGCATGGTTTCGTAATTTTTTGGTGATCTCATATAAGCATTATATAATCAGCATGCTTAGATTTCCATGCATTATACATCTTCAGCAGATCTCTATCTGGACCGGATGCCAACGTCTTATGGCTAGAACTATCTCAATTCGACAGAACTTCATCTGATGAAGCAGTACAGCCATCTACATCCGAGGATGCTGCTTATATTTCAGAAAAAGAAGAAGATGATGATGAAGAAGAAGAAGAAGCAGAAAAACCACACTTAATTACAGTTGGAACTCCTCGTTTGGGTACGTGATTTATATTTATCGATGCAGTTAGCCGAACAGGTCTTGTCTCCAACAATGAAAGCTGTTAGATAAAGACAGAGACCAGGAACAGAAATGGCTATTTCTTGCAGTATTTCACAATTACAAATTGTGGTGTCGCTTTATCCAGTGATGTAAGTGGATTAATGTGGAAATTAGGTATTACACATAATGCTGAAGTTTGACGAATATTTACTGACAGCTCTAAAATAAGTTTGAATGACAATGAGCTGTCCTCTATACCTGTGGCATATGCTGTGGCGATGAAAGAAACTTGCTGATCTATGTGCCACACTCATCAAGCTATAAAATACGAATATCACTGCTGTTGTATTTGCGGGGACTTTAAGTAATTGGCGTTTTAATGGGATTGAGTCAAATTTACCAAATTCCGTGTTTCCTCTGCCTATGGGACAGTTGTGTTAGGGAAAAGCACTATAAAGTTAAAGAGTGGATAGGAAGAGACAAATTCATTCCAGGGCAACAAAATGTAAAATTTAAACAATTGATTGACGCATAGAAGGTGTTTCTTCCACCTATAGATATTAAATTAGGGCTTATGAAGAACTTTCTGGAGGTCATGGACACAACGGTGAGGGTTTAAACATCTTAGAAATGTGTACCCTGGTCTGAGTGACGCCAAATTACAAGAAGAAATATTCGTTGGACCTCAAATAAAAAAGTGATGTGACAAAAACTTTGATACAAATTTAAATGCAAAAGAACTTGCAGCATGAAGGTCATTTAAAGGTGTTGTTCACGGCTTCCTTGGTAACCAAAAAGATGCAAACTATAAACAGCTGGTACAGAATCTTCTTCAAACATAATAACATAAAATATTAGCTTAATCACAAATTTATATAATATTTATTCATTAAGATTCAACCCCTATCGTTTCTGCACATCACGGCAATCGATAAAGCTGACCGTGACTCTCAAGTACAGCCAGCCCCTAGTTGACGTCAGGCAGGCGGAAGAAAGTTTGCCGTGAGAGATTAACGCCAATTCAGGGACAGCCGTATTAATTCTGTCGACAGTCTATATAAGTAAAGAAAGGAATTGACTCGCTACGACCAAGAAAGTTGAATGAATATGTCATAATAATGACGTTTCAGTTTTCTCTGATATTTTTAGAAAAACATCCGTCGGTTTTTTTTCCATTTTAATACTAAAACATTTAAAATAAATCGTCACGGAAGTTATAACTGTAATAAATAATTTTCCTCATTAAAATAAATGAATAAAAGAGGCACCAAGCATTAAAATTCTTCCAGTGAATAAGAAGTCTTAGCCAGGCCGTTAGATGTCGAGGTAAGCCAAATAGAAGTGAAGGTAACTAAGGCAGTTAGGCATTCCGATAATCTTAGGTAACAAGAAACGCATTAGCTAAAGGTTAGTTACTGAGAATTCAGTACGTTCAGATATAACAATAGCTGCTTCTCAATATCTGACGACGATACAAAAAACAATCAACAACCTCCTGGGCCGGCTATAAATGCTAAGTAAACTGTCATTTATTTACTACAAAACCGTTGAGCATTGTTTATTCAGAAGTGTATAATTAAAGTTATACCCGTTTCTTTAATTTGGTAATTATGAGATATTTTGTTTGAAAATATTACAAAAGGTAGTAAAATATTTGGTTTTATTTTTTGCTTAACGTTAATAAATAAGCCCTTAATGCCCTTTCAAACTTAGATTCAAATGATAGACGTTACGTCTATCCCTTCTGGATATAATATCCGGGCTAGAGAGTGGTCTATGTTCTGTCCAGTGACGTCTGGTGTAGCACTGCCTGCCAAACAAGCTTACACTATGGTACAGTGAGTTGTGACGTGTGTTCAAAATGGTTAACACGTATTTGGTCTGGTTATGGGCTATGCTTGAAGTGCCGTCATAGCCATTGTTGAGGGACGTGTTGTGCTTGTAGTGACACTTAAAAATTCGCTATATTCAGCACTATAGATGCATCCCAGCTGCTCTGTTTTGCCCCTGGTTATTTTTCTTAGCTTATAATTTAATTTAATTGTTCCACCAAACTAGAATAGGGACGATGCGGAACAATGGAAAAAGGTTCAGTTATTTCCGACTAAGCCACTCTATCAAGTAAGATTTCCTTTCCCTTCTTTTTCTTCCCTATCTGGCGTTAGTCAAGAAATGTTTGAAAGAGGCTGAATAGATAGATTTTTTATGTCTCCTTTTCTCACCAAGAAGTGAGAAGGTGTTTGTTAGAAGTCGCTTCAGTTACCTCAGAGCGAGGGTGTCGAAACATATTGACCGGGTGAGATCAGGGTTGAGGGGTCGGCCCAATGCCTGGGATGAATGAATGATGGAACAATTGATGGAATGATGGTAGAGGAAACCGGAGGACCTGGAAGAAAACTCAACCCAACGACACGGTGTCCGCCACAAATACCACTTTACGGTCGCCTGAGGTCGAACCCGGGTCGCCTAGGTGAGAGGCAAGCGGTCTAGCTACTCAGCTATGGTGTGGCCACTGAATAGATAGTTAAATAATTAAAAATATTGTTTATATTTGTTTTGATATTCAGATACTCCTTTGGGAGAATCAGAGGGATGGTAGGATATAAAAAAAGATAAAAAAAGGAAACTCTAACCAAAGAGAAATGTATGGTACGAGTAGATGCTACGGTCCAAGTAAAAGAGATGAAGTATTGTATATTGTGGAGAAATGCTTGATAGGTGTTGCTTAGTTTCCAGGTTACCAGTCTTTCTACATTATAAACAATTCAATGAAATAAAAATATTTTCACATCATATTTGCAAACCTTAAAGCATGCATTTTCTTTCTGCAGTAATACGTTATTTTATTGAAAATGGTTAGTCAGTTTTTAAATAAAAAGATAAGAAGTCCTTTCTTATCAAACTACGTCCTTGTAAGATGCTCAATTAAATATCGTTTCATATAATATCCTTTTAAAAATTTGTACCCAACTATACACCCACCACTAACCAGCCAACCACACATACACACACTAAAGAAACACATACACAAACTAAAGAAACACACACACACACACACACACACACACACACACACACACACACACACACACACACACACACACACACACACACACACACATGTTTTATATTTTTATTAAAAGGGTTTCAAAACATGTATTAATTATTTTGAATAGAAGGCAATATTTCCTCTACACTAAATATACTTAAACGGTATTCAAATTTTTCAAGATCTGATTGCCATACCTCGCCTAAGAAATGTTATTCTATACCATCTCCAAGATATAAAAAATGAATAACGACTTCCCTTTTGAGGAAGTATACTGACAAATGTAAACAAAAGAGTATCTCGAAAATGGTTCGCTCTACGAAAAGAGTATATGAAATAAATTTTGGATTTTAAGAAGACCTAGACCTTAGTGAAATAAAATTTTGTCTATTTCTTACGGTTTAGCAGTAGTAATGCAAAAATCAATCTAGAACGAAGAAGTTCTCACGCTATTTTCAAAGAATTTGAGACGCACAATTCTCTTTCGTAAAATACCTTAAAGAATCACTATTTTTTCAGCCATGTTTCAGAAAATCAGCTTTTGAAAAATATACCATATCATTGTGTCTCATAATTAGAAGAATTACTTAAACACCTATTGATGTTTAATTGACTTCTTGCTTTGCAGTTTGTTTTTCTGAAATACACACATAAACTCGGAGCTCATTCTAAAAAGTTACTTTTTTGGGTTACAGGAACCTCAAAACGAAAATTTAAGTGAAATATCCTTATCGAATTGCAACATCTTCTCTCCTACTATGAAAGTAAAAATAACCATATTTTTGTCTACTGCAATTCAGCAAACAAAACTCTGAGGAAGTAAACTGTTATGCTTCAATGATCCACCTAGCGGAAAAGTGGAGCTGTCATGCTCTGTGCACTCTCTCTGTCTCTGTGAGCCGATTATATGACGGTGTGTGAAGAAAAAAGAAGCTTATGTAGGTACCCTTCAGCATAATCCTACAAATACCTCTTACTTGTTCTTCTCAGGCATTGTTATAAAAACACTCCATTTAGACTTTGAACGTTTCGCAATCAAGCGGCACAGCAAACGACAAGGTAATTAACTCCCTGGAGCTTATATACTTGTAGGAAATTTACCGAATAATCACTGCGCAATTTAGCGTTTTCGATTTCTAACTTTTGTTTTGAATATCATACAACAGCTGCCAGAAGTTATACCTTCAGAGCAGGCAGAGCACATAATTTAACTTCTACTGTTGACAATTATTGTATGAAATAAAAGAAACACATTAAGTTCCTGTGCCTATGAAAAGTGAATTTAATTATTTTAATATGATATAAGAAGTATGACGTTATAATTACGTTAGAAAGGAAACCCTTCGGCCGTAAAGGGTAACACGCAGCAATGTGCAGAGCAAGTATAGGCACGATCCGTGGTACCACTAAGTAACAAACGCATTCGGGTTCAACTTCAAATTTAACAATATGTATTTAATAATAATGGAAGCATTTTCAAACC
The DNA here is from genome assembly GCA_030765055.1 of Mantis religiosa. Classification (NCBI taxonomy): domain Eukaryota; kingdom Metazoa; phylum Arthropoda; class Insecta; order Mantodea; family Mantidae; genus Mantis; species Mantis religiosa. Next base: position 37,658,254 of record CM060959.1, read on the forward strand.
AAAAATCTCCCACAGAGTAAAGCAATAAAGTAGAGAACTTACAACTTAAGAATTATCCAAAATGTCATCTAGGGTATTTCGCAAAAGAATAAATTTTAGAGAAATTTCTTTTAGCGAATTATGTTCTTAAATCATATCTACAAGTGTAGTGCTGTTTTTTTTTTCAATGCGTCAATGTTTGCTGTCTTATTTAAAACTAATAAATTTTAAAGGGAAATTCACAGAAAATTCCCAGCAAGCTTACTCACGAATATACATTAGACATGCATACGTTAACCAAATCACTATAAACCATTCTTATGAATATAAAATAAAAGCAAAATTTTGACAATTAAAGGCAAATTTTGGGTTTTAACAGGAGGGTATCACTCTGTCTATTTGTTTTTAAGTTAGTCGGTTTACACACATACCAACGATTGGCTCCGCAAAATAGATTTGACTCAAAGCGTATTCTTTAAGAGGGTCTACGTTTTCCGTATAATAATATTTTGTAACTCTTACGTCTACCAGGTATGCAGAATTAAGTGAATTGTGAAGTCTATTCTAGAAGTTAAATATAATCAGAGTTTTAGAACCATTTTAAAGGACATTAATATAAGGAAACAAAAATTATATGGAAAAGACGGCTTGGAATCGGAAGACAATTTTGAATGCATTTCATGTTCAACTATTGAAACAATCAGAATTTAAATCTTAGGAATACCTGTAGGACGTTTATTTTTAGAGTCTCAAAAACTTGCATTTCCTATAAAATCTCAGAATGTAAATTTTGGGTGAAATTCTAAGCTTCTTCTCCTTCGCCTAATTTCGAGTAGGAGAAACTAAAAGTGAGCTCAATTTATGAACATTCTGCTAAAAGTTCAGTGTGTCGTACATTTTTCTTCATATTCTGGCCGCGCCGTGGCTCAGTGGTTAGACCGCTTGGCTCTCACCAAGGCGGCCCGGGTTCGATCCCAGGCGACCGCAAAGTGAGATTTGTGATGGACAACACGGCGCTGGGGTGGGTTTTCTCCGGGACCTCCGGTTTCCCACGCCATTTCATTCCACCGGTGCTCCATCTTCATCTCATGTATGATCAGTGTCACCGCCTGCGGTGCCGTATGTAGTAAAAGCGGGCGTTAAACATTACATACTTTTCTTCATATTCTATATCCTGTAATGTAAGGGGAACGTAATTCATAATTATTTGAAAGAGATGCAGTAAAATAGTTTATTATTTTTAAATGGTCATGCAATAAATAAAAACCGCATCCAATAATACAAAAATATTGGTAGCTTTTCCACTAGCAGGATGTGGTTGTTCGAGATATGTCGCATTATATTAATATAACGGCAAGTCAATTATTTTATGTACCCAGTAAAACAAGCAGATTTAGGAGGTTTTTCTTTTCACCTCCAGAGAAAGTACAAAAATCCATAAAAGTTTACCATTTATGAGCATTATGTACTATGTGACAAAAATCATTATTTCGATATAGCTATTTTCAGCATTTTTCAAACTCAATCAAACTGTCATGATTAATAACTACTTTTTCTGTATAACAGTATAATTACTAAGTTATTAATAATATTTTTGTATTTAGATAAAGTAGTACAATTAATTACAAATTCCACCTTCATTTTTCTTCATTTTTCTTCCTTTTCTTTAGATAACTGTGTGTTCATTTATACAAGCGTTTTCCTCATTTGTTTCTAGTGTTTAGCCATGCTAATACTGTATGTATACACACATTTGTTATGAACATTGTAATTTGGCTTAGGGCTTGTATGTTCATAATGATAAATAACAAACAAATAAAAGAAATACATAAATTAATAAAATAAAAATGTATACGATTACATCCCTTATCAGTGGAAGCTGTAATCTTTTATTTCTCAATGCGAAATGTTTTACAGGTGCTAAATTCTAAGTGTAATATAAAGTAAATTTCATTGGCATACATGGAGGAAAAGGAAATCTATATGATGATCACACTGCTGGAGCTGCATAGGAAAGGTGGACTATGTGCATTTTGATGTCCAAGAGAAATACTCCTACTATGAGTAAATATGATCCCTACAAACATATGGAGACATGAGAAGGGCACCAATTATGTAAAAGGAATTAATGGAAGAAAATTATACAGATGACAAGCGACTCAAAAATTCGTCCACCAACAAGGGAAAAACCATAAAAAATAGGGGGCATTTGAACCAGGATCTACATAATACAAGCCTCACACGTTACTGACCAGGCATCCTTGATGATATAAACAAACAAATGAACAAGCAAATGAACAAACAAACTTAATCACTGTTTCATATAACCTTGCCCCGCTGACATGTATCACTCCGCGTACAACTAACCTCCCCCTCACTCTAATTGGCTAATGCAAGGCATAGGTCGTAGGCGGTGCCTTCCCGTCACATTTAAACCTGCAGTAAACGCCATAATCATTGCCAGGAAAATAAATATAATCATATAAATAAGAATATGAAGTAATGCAAAAATACAAGTTTATAATAAAACTGAGCAAGTTGAAACTGAATGAATGAGCAATGAAACTGAAAGAAGTTTATAATGAAAGGTCTACGGCCTTTTTCACTGGGATTTTTTAAAACCAGCACATATACCTAGCAAAAATGTCTGTCTTTCAGTCTTAAAAGTCGTGTTACGCCATACTTGTCGTGTGTCTATTCACCCAAGTCTCGTCAAGGTATCATATTTTGCGATTCGTATCGCGGTACAATCTGATTGTCCTTAAATAACGTCTTCGCCACACAGGAATATGCCCCTGGAGTGGTAAGCTTTCCTGTTGCCTCATTTTCACGTCGCGATGTTCTTACGCATCTAACACTCACACCTGTAAGTTCACAGCACATCTGTTCGACTTCTCTCACTGACAAAGACGGATTCTTCTCTCTGCATGCACCACAATTCTTTTTTCGCCGCTTTGTAAAGGTTTTTCTTTGCCATGCTTCAGCGAAAAACTGGCGGTAGACTCTGCCATTATACATATAATAAGTACACGAGCAATAAACGATCAATAAAATAATTTAGCTTTCGCACATGGCACAACACACCTTCGAATGGCGATATGAGACTAATCCAGTTCAAAGCAAGGTCAGTGATAAAAAACATATAAACAAATACGTCATCACTACCGCTAAATCACGTGCTATCGTGTCATGTGCTTGAGAGCAAAGGAACTTCCTCTTTGCTTCTTTTAAGAATTAACATGCATTTCAGATAAATCAACTCCGTTGAGTATTATGTTTAACAAGCAGTTACGAAAATATAAATTTGACAATTCTCTTTTAACAAATAAAGATATATCACCATGTTAAATAACGAACTAATTTTTACCGCACAACAGTCTATACCACAACAGCAGCCAATGAGAGGTGTTTAGGTCACGTGACCGCTAAGAGATATGGGGCAAGCTTATGTGAAACAAGGATTAAGTGTTATATAGGAGTATGAATAGAACACACCCTGAAAAATATAGGAAAGCTGATGAAAGTTGATATTCATGGAGTCCTCTTTGGAGGGCAAAAAGAGCTTTCTGCTTTATAAAGGTTACCTTCCTTTGATAACACAATAGCTGTGTTCCATTTACTGACAATAGCCGCAGACAACAAAGAATGTTGTCTACATGTTTCTTGTTCGGCTTTCTGACTTGACATGCCAGATAATTGAGTCACATTGTTTTGTTGGCATTTCTTTTGATACTTCTATTGGGTTATTGGTAAGAATTGGAAGCGGTTCTTTCTTAATTGAATGGGAGCTGTCTGACAATCTGAGTGTCTGAGGTGGTGACGTAAACTACGTAACTGGCAGTTGTTTAGCCACTTGAAGCGCCTTGTCACTGTTGTATTCGCTTGAAAGTTCTACGAGGTATCATACTTAGTTCTTGACCAAACTATTCGTTACAATAATGCAATATTATTATATATAATTGTTATTACTTCTGTAATTCATTATATGTGAAATTAAAATAAACTTTTACATTCAGCAAAAGTTTAACCCCTAAGGGTGCTAAAACCTTTAGTAAAATATAATTAGGCATACAAAATTTAAAATTATTGGATAAAAATGTACTTCGAGGGCTGTTCAATAATGAATGATCATAAATGTTTCTACGCTCATACCTTTCGCACTAAACTTCAGCCTTATTATATTCTTTTAGCTTAATGTGGAACCAATGCGCCGTAGTAGTTTCATTGTTTATACTCCTGGTTTCCGCCTGTGAGAACCAGGCAAGTTCAGACATGTTCAGTATCGCCAACCGCTGCAATTGAGGTAACATGCAGTTAAAGTTGATGTTAGAGGAAGATCCGGCGCTTCTTTCAAGTGTAATCACTGCTGATGTTGGCTACATCATTTTGATCCTGAGAGAAAACTGCAAAGCTCAGTGTGGAAATCTCCTTCATCACCAACCGCCAAAATAAGCAAAAGTGGTTGCTTCTGCTGGGAAAGTTATGGTCATTTCATTCTTTGATATTCCTGGAATGTTTGAACTGCATGTTGTACCTGCACATACATCAGTAACTGGAAAATAATACAGGGATGTCCTGAAACATTGCAAGTCCATATCAGGCGCAAAAGACCACATTTCCGTAAAGCAGGCTGGATGCTGCACCACGATAATGCGCGGCCACATATTGCCAATGTTGTTGCTAAATATCTTGTAAAAATCAACGTGAAGTGCATCCCTGATCCCCCGTATTGTCCGGATTGAGCCCCATGTAACATTTTTCCTATTCGCTAACTTGAGAAAAGGCCTTCGTGGGAGGCATTAGCCACCAGCAGAAGCAGTGGTGAAGGCTGCGGAGGTGATTTTGAAGGATCTTTCAAAAATGGCTTCGAAGACTGGCAGAAACGCTGGGACAAGTGCATGGCATTCATGGGAGACTATTTTGAGAAGAACCATTAAGATAATGAGGATGAGTAAAGGTACTTTGTCAAAAAAAGGATCATTCATTATTGAACAGCCGTTGTAAATATTGCTTTCCGGATTCACGAGCCCGGAACACATGTCTATGGTATGTGAAGCAGAAAGTTAAAATGTGGGACTATTACTTTTATAAGAATCGAGGAATTTGCATACTTTTCTCTCTCCGAAATTAGCTCGCACAGAACAGTGATCAAAAGACTGCTTACAGCACTGTACTTAAAGGAAGGGTTTATTGCACGCATGCACATAAAATAAAACGCCCAATAACTTCGCTAAACCAATCGATAGCTTATCCGCTTTCTCTCTCAATATCCCTGTCTCTGTCTCTCTTCCCGCCCAGATGTTTACGGTAGGATAAAACTTGCCTGAGACAGATTATAGAATATCCTGACATTAAGATCCTGTACATCATCACTCCAGCAGTCGGCAGGAGATTCGTTAGAGACAAGAGAAATTGGAGACAGCATTTAAAGTGTCACACACTGGGACAGACGTTATCAGATTGAATTCTTGAAGAGAAGTTAACTCTACTCTTGTACATTTTATTCACTTATTAGAGGGCAGCAACGGATGACCTTTAAACAGCAACAATGAGAGACAGAGCAGTAAAATCTTCTTACAGCCTAGTATGAATATAGCTTTCCATGGTTTTTGTTTATGCTCTTCATTCATATGCATTATGTTTGTCCTGTGATACATGCGTGGTACTAGAGAAGCTATATCCTCGGAGTTAAATCCCTTATGGAGCCAAGCGCCATATCTCCAACTCCGCAGGGCCATGAGATCCGTGGCGCTAATCTCTTGTTACCTTGGGACACCTGCGTTAATATACTGCAGTGATGATTTCATTTTTATGTAGCTAATTGCTTTAGATGGAGTAATGCAACAATGGCAAGTCTAGAAGTCCCTGAATATCCACTATATCCAGACGAGTATTCGCAACAATTATTAACAACGATTATCATAGTTCAGAAAGTTCAACGGGATCAGTTTCTAAGCAAGTAGCAAGGTAAAGTGCTACGCTTCTATGATGGCTGTAGCATTTTAGAATGAATGCGGATATCAAGTATAATTAGATACCATATGGCAGTTTATAAAATGGTTTTGTAAATATTCTTCGATATAAAGGTCTACAAATATGAAATAAGACATGTCATTTTAAGGTGTTGATAGTAAACAGACCTTAAAAGTTGTACGGCTGATCAACAAAGACAGACTGATTTTTTTTCCTGTAGCTTCCGTGATAGTTTCGTATCTGTAACATAAATATTTGAAAAGAACGGGTTTTTATGTATAATGTCGGTAGGCGGCAGCACTCTAGTATTGGTACGTTGGTAGTAATGCTGTATTTTGTAGACCCTACGTGCATTTCGCATAACAGACAGCGGAGGTGACGTGAGAGAAGCAGTACAGCGCAATCGAATTCTGGTTTCATTTAAGCCATACAGCCAACGAAACTTATAAAAAGCTGAAGCAAGCGTATAGTGAAGATGCACTAGCTCGAGCAAAAGTGTTTAAATGTTTCAAGGACTTGACAGTGTTAAGCTAGGTGAGCCTGGTGTTTCGACTTCTGCTGTGACTGAAGTCAACATCAGCACAGCTGCTGTGATTGTCCGAGAGGATTGGCGTATAGGATTACGTAACTTCAGTGAAGTGTTGAGAACTTCCTATGGCAGTGGTTTAAAATTATGCACGACCATCTCCCTATGACCCGAGTTTGTGCTCGTAGGGTGCCACGTCTGGTGACTGAGATAATGGAGACAGCCGGGAGGAGCTGCATCTCTACGTTGATGGACGGGACGCACTTTCAAATCGATCACTGGTGATAAGAGTCGTGGCTGCATCATTATGATCCTGAAGGAAAACAAGCCAGCATAGTGTGGAAATCACCAGGTTCTCCTACACCACAAAAGGCAAAAGCTGTTCCATCTACAGGAAAAGTGATGGTGATCACATATTTTTTTCTGTAATGAAATGATTTACCAGCATGCAGTTCCCCCTCACACTACTGTTACAGCAGCACACTACAAGTCAGTATTGGCTACACTGAGGAAGCACATTGCAAAGAAACGACCAGAACTTTCTCGAACTGGGAGGCGACTTCATCATAACAATGAACGGCCTCACGTCGCAAATCAAGCCATGCAGTTTCTGGCCCGATTCAAAATTACCGGTATACTACATCCACCTTATAGCCCCGATCTTGCATCCTGTGACTTTATTTATTCCCATCACTAAAGGCAAAGCTTAGGCTTATTCGATTTGGGAATTCTGAAGCAGTGCTCAAGAAAAGTGCGGCGATTCTCAAGGACCCGAAACAATGGTCTGCAGCACGTGTTCAAGGACTGGCAGAGACGCTATAAAAAGTTCATTTAGTCGACTACTTTGAAAAAGATCATGTAAACATTAAATCGCAGTAATAAAACATTTGACAATTTGACAATCGAAGTATTAGCATGCTCTTACGGTACTGCCAACGGCACAGACTACACGTGTTAGTGGTTTACATGTTGTAGAGTATGTGAAATGCTTTATACGTATTACCCCCAACTATCGATTACGACCGCATATATCCGAGCAGCTCCTGAAATCACTTTTTAACCATGAAACGCAGGGTGTACTCATTCCTACATCACATCAGATAATTGCAGCCAATAACACTCCATGCAGCGCAATAAATCGTGGGACAACCTGATTTGTCTTTATTTATGGATCCATTTTGCTGCATGCACTTTCCATTCATAATCATGTGCGCTTCAGCCTTCAGCTCCAAACAGCGAGTTGCACGGAAGAGCTGAGCTACAACTTTTACTGCTCGGTGGTGCTTACAAAACTAAGTCATTATTGATATAGACATTGTGGGACAGATTTCCCACGCCACCCTTTCTTACTTTAGCAGACTCTTTGGACAGTTCTTGAATTTATATTATAGCAACTATGTGGACACTATTCTTCCAGCCTTTATTAACAGTAATATAAGTACCTCTTACAAATAATTATTTTTCTAACTTTTAGTCTGATCCAAATTAAGTATATTTTTAAAAAAAAATATTAACGTTTTATAGTTAATAAACTGCATTTACATTTTCGCTTATCATGCAATAAAGTTAATAATTAAGAAACTGGTGTAAGGCACCAGTGTTTTAAGAGTCTTTTAAACATTTACAACATTAACTTTTCTAAATATTATCCCACTTAACTGAAACTCTGTGGTTTTACTTATATAAGCTCCTTGGAATTTAACATTTATTTCCTATGTTAGTGCTATAAATATTAGAATACACATGTAATAGTATATTACTACACTGCCTGTTACTTTTGTCAGTCATTTTCTGTTTCATCGCACAGTGGGACAGTATTTTACGGTTGGGGTGGGGTAAAGGGACAGCTGCATTTTTCGTCTCGCAAACAATTAAAAACTTCATTTGAAACATTTTTATGAAGCATATGTAAATGTAGTTTAAAAGTGTCAGAATGCTACGGGAAATATATAGATATATTTGAATGCACTTTTTAAGAATATTCAGGACGCAATTTTAAAAAATGAGAACAATTACAACTGAAAGATCTGTAACTGTTGCTTAATATGTTTGGAGGTAGAGATGATGTCCTCGAAGCACCACGTTGGTAAGCCATACGTAACGTAATATTACGTGTGCGATGGAGAGATGAGGAATTCTAATGATGAAGCCATGGGATGATGAATTATAGAGACCCACGAAGCGGTGCCTTATGTAACAATATGTTACATATTGTGACTTTGTGGGTTCGTGAAATTAAAAGTCCAATTGCACAAACTCAAAATGTTCTTTATTTACACCGAATTACAGTTGGAAAACTTGCCGATTACACAGAATTACGTAGCGCACACAATTACAATACACCAGTTTGTCTGTCAGAGGTCCACTCTGCACTCGCAATTACGCACAACTCCTCCGATGCACATTCACAGTCTTCCGGTCCGTTCACTCACTCGGCGCTCCTCACGGCTGCTCGCCAAGAACTTAACCCTCCTCCAGCCCGACGCGTCGCTTATATACGACCAACTGGCCAATCTAGAAAGTTCCGGGTTAGATGAAATATCCTGGATGTTCTAGAACTCAGGGGGAGGGGAAAGAGACGGCACGGTGGCCTGCGATCCCTTCAGTTGGCGCTACAAGATAAATGGGTAGGCGTGGTCGAATGGTTCCCGGCACTCACTTAGCCGTCAGTTGGTCGTGCCCGGGTGACAATATTAGTATGTCGAGAAAACGAAAGATTATAATTCTGGAAGTACTGGATGTTCTTTGGCGTAGCTCAAGTCAGTAGAATCTGGGAACTCTGGATTCAGGGTGTGGTATAGGGTGAGGCAATTAAATTTTCACAAAATTGCGAAATAATTGAATTATTTCCATTTTAAAATTATTCAATATTTTAATTACAATTTAATTACAATAATCCTCTTATCGATGATGAAACAATTGTATTCACGTGTTTCATTAAGAAATACTTCCTATTTCCGACTTTCCAACACACACAAAGTATTACACTTTACGCCCTTCACTTCCTACGTTCCAGGATCAAGTGGGGCGATTTAAATTCTTCTTACCATGATTATTGATTTTCTGTCCTACGTCGCCATAACTACTAATGAACTCTCGTTCTGATTGATCAACACTAATCGTTGCACCAAATTTCATTAAAGTTACATAATCTCACTTACATAATTTACCCATTCACGGGCAACTATACAATTACAGTTTCTTTTTCACGCAAAACAGCCATTTTAAACTAATCCTTTTTAAACACATAAACAATTTTACTTTTCAGGGCTAAAATAAAAAACAACAGTCACAGATCCAACGCTTCTTCTATAACCTGGATAGATTTCAGAAGCTGAGCCCTCAACTATCCGATCTCCTGTATTCTAAAATTAAACCGTGAACCAAAAAGAAACCAGTGAAACTGAGGTATTAATAAGCCAAAGTTTATAAATCACACAAGCGCTAGATAAAAACGCCGTAGCAGCGACAAGGTAAAGCAACATTTGTTTTAGCCAAATAGTTAATGAGAAAAGGGCTATGAGAAGATAAATATCTCGTGGAATGCCAACCGTGTTACAAGGAAGGGAAAAGAGCTGGCTGCAGTGCCTCTATTCTGTAAACTACTTCCACGTTGTGTAGACATCGGAAATGATGCACATTTCTTGTGTCGTTATTGCATGAGTAATACCACTGACTGAAATATTGCAGCCCCAGGGTTTTCTGTTTACCCCAGGCGATGACTCCAGCAGATATTCCAGCACGCTCCATTTATTATAATTTCTGTTTTTGTACCACTTTTCACAGCATTTAACTTATAGTCTTTCTTTCGTAAATGTTCCGTGCTTAAAATTAAAAGCAATTTATGGTTCTGCAATAAATAGTAGGACAATTTAGGATGCCCTTTTCCAAAGGGAAATATCAACAACATCTGCAGCTTTGGCGCAATGATATGCCGTGTAAAACCTTCACGATCAGTATTTCCAATACCCGAGGTTCTTCCCTGTGGTCAGTGTTTTGTTAACACTCACACTGATACGAGCAGCAGTTGTTTTTAATACAAGGGGCGCCCAGAAAGTAAGTTATGTTTCAATTTATCTCCCCTGCAGCGCTGCGATCGCAGTTCCGCACATGCACGGAAGACGCTCTGTATCAAGGACAAGAAAGCTGTGCCATTGTGAGATCGCTGTCAGGCACGTACGCTTTGTTGTGCTTGTTTACAATGTCGGTGTTGATTGAAAATCCCGCCGCTTGTGAAATCAGATCTGTGATTCTTTTTCTGAATGCTAGAAAAGTGAAACCAACTGAAATTTATCGGCAAATTTGCGATGTTTACAGACAAAATGCGAAGAGTGATACAATGATGAGAAGATGGGTCCGACAGTTCAATGAAGGACGTAGGGAAGTGCACGATGAAGAACGAAGTGGGTGTCCATTTTGGTTACAGAAGAACTAGTTCACGCGATTGATGACAAGATCCAGGAAAACAGCAAGTTTACAATTAGTGCTCTCGCTATGGAATTTCCCCAAACCTGATGATCACTGGTTCATGGAATGGTTACCGAAAAACTGAAATTTCGTAAACGTTGCTCACGTTGGGTGCCAAAGGCTGTTACTGAGCAACGCAAAACAAAACGGATGGCTAGTGGACTGCAGTTTTTGACCCGTTATGATGAAGGCGGAGAAGAATTTGTGACACAGATAGTCACAGGAGATGAAACTTGGGTTTCTTACGACACCCCTGAAAGTAAGCGTCAATCATTGGAATGGAGGCACACCTCATCCTCAGCAAAGGTTAAGCCGAAACAAATCTTGGCACCTCGAAAAATGATGTGCTTAGTGTTCTGGGCTAGGAAAGGCATCTTACTCATTGATTTCTTACCGCGTGGTCAAACAATGAAAGCAGATGTTTATTGCGAGAAATTTAGGAAATTGCGCCACGCAGTGCAAAATAAGCGCCGAGGAATGCTGTCAAAACGTGTTGTGTTTCTTCACGACAATGCACGACCAAACACTGCAAATGCGACAAAAACATCCTACAGGGACTTGGCTGGGACGTGTTTGACCACCCCGCGTACAGCCCTGACCTCACTCCTAGCAACCTTCATCTGTTTTTGCATCTCAAATCTTTCCTTGGCGGTCAACACTTCAACAATGAAGAAGAGCTGAAAGAATGCCTCGCTATGACAAATGCCTGCAAAACTTCGGCAGCTATGTGGAAAAGTAGTTTAAGAGTTGTAGAATTTTGTGCAATAAATAAATATTTTGTACCTGTAACAAATAAATGTTTTGTACCAAACAGAACTCACTTTCTGGACGTACCTCGTAATTATAACCACTTGTTAATATGATGGTATAATTGTCCAGTTCTGTACGTACTGTTTCTTTCATGAGAGTGCTTCATTTTACTCGGTGTATTGATGTTGCTATAACGTTTAGCAGTGCCTGGGGTATCGACCAACCACGTTCGTTGCACACCTACTTACAAATATGAAATTTTATCAAATAAAACGTCAGATCGTTGTAGAACCGTATCAGTATCCATTTATTAGATTACGTCAAGTCTTGTCGTTTCTAGAGGAATTACAAAATTCTACTGCCTCACCCACTTTAGTCCAATCCACTTCATTTTCCATTACCGAAACCCAGCGATACCTTTAACCTTCAAACTCGAGACTTATACCTTCAATCAGTGCGCATTCAAATAGCATCCATTTCAAAATAGAGTATATTTCAAAAAATTAAAACGAGTAATATTGTTCTGATAAATCTGTAAAATATGAAGCTATTAGCAGTGAGGCAAACAAATATATACAAATATAATAATTTTTAACTTAAAAATTTACTTATCTAATAAGAAATGATAATTCTTATAAATTCTTGGGGATTGCGATCTCATGTAAACGTATACACATCTTCAGCTGGAAAACAAAAGCTGTCGTCATCGTTTCAAACACTAGATGTTGATATTTTCTTGTTAGCACTACCAAAATATGAAAATAAAACAAATTTAAAAACAGAATCAACTGCCGGTATTTCAATATTCATTACACGATGTTTGTATTTTAAAATAAATATCTTTTCCCAAACCATTGAATCTATCGGAACATTTAATTGTTTTTAATAATTTAACTTCTGGATTTATTTCATGGTTAAATGACCAAACATGATCTGCTACTTTCGATTTCTCAGTCTGTTTATACTTTATGCAACGAAAATGTTTCTTCGTTCTGGTTTCTAAATTACGTTTTGTCTTTCCAATGTAAACTTTATCACTATCGAGACAATTACACTTATAAATAACAGACTTTTATTATTAGGAATTCTATCTGTCTAGAGAAATACAATAAATTTTAATACTATACCTTTTGAGGAACTAAAGTTATACCAAACTCTTTAAAAATGTTTTGAAAATGTTTATTAACCCAAGGATGGTAGGTAAGTTTTGTGAAACTTTAATCGTCTTTTATTTTTCTAAGCGTAGAAAGATGAGGACTGTTTAATAAAGAATGATCACAATTTTTTACACAACGTACCTTTACTCATACTCTTATTTTGATGGTCCTTCTCAAAATAGTCTCCCCTGATTGTGATGCAATTTTACCAGCGTTTGTGCCAGTCTTCAAAGACATGCTGGAAACCATTTTTGAGAGATCCTTCAAAATCACCTCCGCAGCCTTCACCGCTGATTCTGATGATGGATAATGCCTCCCACGAAGACGTTTCTTAAAGTTGGGCAATACAACAGTGTTAAATGGGGCTAAATCCGGACTATAGGGAAAGTGAGAGATGCACTTTACGTTGATTTTTGTGAGATATTCAGCAACAACTTTGGCAATAAGCGGCCGCGCATTATCGTGGTGCAGCATCCAGCCTGCTTCACGGAAATGTGGTCTTTTGCACCTGATGTGTACTTGCAATGTTTTCAGGACATCCCTGTAGTACTGTCCAGTTACTCATGTGTGTGCAGGTACAACATGCTGATAAACCATTCCATGAACATCAAGGAATAAGATGACCATAACCTTTCCAGCAGAAGCAACCATTTTTGCTTTTTGGGGGGTTGGTAATGAAGGAGATTTCCACACTGAGCTTTGCTGTTTGCTCTCAGGATCAAAATGATGTAGAAAGGTTTCATCAACAGTGATTATGTTTGAAAGAAACTCCGGATCTTCCCCTAACACCAACTTTAACTGCATGTTACCTCCATTGCAGCGGTAGGCGATACTGAACATGTCTAAACTTGCCGGGTTCTCACAGGCGGGAACCAGGAGTACCAACAACGAAATTACTACGGCGTGTGTGTTTTACGTTAAGGTAACAGTATATAATAAGATTTGATTTTAGTGCGAAAAATTATGACCGTAAAAAATTATGATCATTCTTTATTGATCAGCCCTCGTATAAGTTCTTCATTAAGATAAGTGTAATCTAAATAATAATTTAGAGAGACTTAGAGTTGATGAAAGTTCCACCATACAAATGTTTTCACTACCTAAAAAAATGCCGTTTAGGCATTTCAAAAACAAACGTAACGGTGATTAACGGGACCGAAAGCTTAGGGTACTTCAATGACACTCAACTCCTTACAGAGGTATGTAGGCAGTTAAAAGCAAACTAGGGAACAAGGCGGTGGTCAGTCTCGTTGCAAAATGCAAGGTGTGCGAACGTATAAGGAAATTCATGGCACATCCGTAGTGAAAACATTTTATCGGGGACACTATAACAACTGGTGTAAATTCGAATAAACAGTGACTAGTCCACCATTTATTGCTATTGTCTCTCGTCACACTACACTAAGTACTCCATACCCAGCATACTCTACATAAACTATAGCAGATGAGCAGCCGTGGACACGGCCAAAGAAGAATACCAGCACTAATGAATCAACCACAAAGAGATCAATAAAATTTGCAAATTCCTTTAGGTTGCCGCTAAATTAACAAGTGACCGGGGAAAGCTGCAGAAAGAAGACATCATTGGCTTTGCAGCAGCGCAGGAACTACAAATGACGTCCCTATATATCAGTGCCGTTGGATTCCCAGATCAAAACAAGGTTTGCAATGAAGAAGCACAAGCTACTGCCGTGAGAAGTATCGGAATGTAACCCTAAAGTGTTACCAGCACACCACTTGCTCCCAACATACCAAGACTGCACCATTCAGAGGAGGACAACCACCAGATACCCATTAATAAGCTTTATATTCAACAAAACCATCACATAAGCCCTGGTACAAGATTAGTGCATCATCCCAAAACAAAAATTACCACAAATGGTAAGTGAATCGGTACTCTCTAACTCGAGTTGATTCATTAAATATTAAAGGAATAAGTAGAAGATTAATTAAATGTTAAAGAAACAAATGTCCATGCAAGAGTAGTCGGCGTCTGTGTGGCAAACTGAAAAGACTTGTGTTACTACATGGGCAGAAATCGCGTCCATTTAAGTTAGTTGGCCTGTGTGCCGAACTGAGAAGTCGTATGATAGTACACGGGAGAAACCGCGTCCATCGAAGTGTTGGTGTATGAGTGCCAAGCTAAAAATTCGTGTGATGATACGCGAGAAACAGCCACGCCAGCGCGAAGTCACCCATTCAGAGTTCGTTTATTCAAAATTTATTTCGATAGTAATTGAAATATAACCGATCATCATAAGAGAATAAAACTGAGTTTCTTTCCAAGTATCTAAAAAGATCCATCCAGAACATCCTGAATCAAGAGATCCTTGCTACAGATCTTATATTCATGAACTTTAGGATAACTCCAGGAGCAGCCACGGGCATCCACATTCTCAAATCTTCATTGACGAGGCTGACGACAGGGGTGTCACCTTGCATAAGATCTTCCTCTAATGTGGCATTTAGAAATATATCAATAACTGTCTCCGGGTATTACCTCTTTGTTGTACCTGACCAACAGCTGTCAGGTTTTGCTCAAACAAAAGAAGGTGCATAACTCCGGCATTCCTATGCTATTGCCTCTATTAATCCGTAATACAATAACAATGAATAAGTAGTAACTAAAGCAATGTGTGCCGACAGAATAGGTCACCAAGGGCTAAATCAATAATCTTCACGGTCTGTTGTAGCCCGGAGGCCATGTGTTTTAGTCTCACGCGCCATTACAATCAGTTCTGTAAGAGGGCCTCCGGCTGTTATTCAACTGCATTCAGATATTTAAATATCGTGTGATAATTGGCTAGAAATTAAGAGTAAGTGTTAGCTTATTATGTGTTTCAAATGGGAAGAGTTCTCGCCTGTAGTCTTCACCGTTGCCACCTCGTTATCCCCAATCTTTTTATATTTCCCTCTCTCTCACACACACACTTCCGATTATTCTTGGTGCTAACACAAACTGAATTTTCCAAAGTTTTATAGTATTGCAGTTGTTGAAATCCCAATTCCCATGAATATTCGTATATTACGCAAATATTTTGAATATTTAGTTTAAGTTAATTATATATTATGAATTACTTATTTTTGTAAACAAACGAAAATACCAGCGGTTCGCCCGTATGGCTGTGAATGTTACCTACGTTAAGAGATAATTCGTCATTGTCATTGTCATTGTCTTCAACGTCTGAGTACTGCAAATTAATGATGATAGGTTCTAAATCTCGTTACGTGCTATTTCTTTCCAAAAGTCGTCTTCTTGTAGTTTATCTTATGTCTCACGCAGTTTTCCGGGTCCTATTATGTTCCTTGTTAATCTCGTCATGAATAAGTCGTTCAACGTCAGACAATTTAAATAAAATTTCTGTTTGCTACATAATTTGAGCCCACATGGCTTGTTCTAGCAGTGGGTTGCGTCTCATTGCTCCAGCTGATGTACTTTTGTTATGGAAGAGTAACTGAATGATACTGCTTTGAACTCTAGAGTAAATAGAGATTATGAACTATTCATAAACAAAGATATGTGACCAGACTCGTTTTGCCAGAGTAGCAAGAAGTGTATCGTTATGTCTCATCGAATTTAACAAACACCTTGGCTTATTGAAAGTCCATATTCCTTTTATCACGTCATGTTAAATGTTTACGTTTCAGTTCTGAGTAATTTCCAATAAACGTTCACGCATACATGCCAACCAATAATAATTTTTATTACAGTGCCTACGTCGCAAAACATTGTTAGGATATAATGTCATCTACTTTATTTATTTGCATTAGGAAAACTATTTGAGCTAAAAATATAGGATATTATTAAATACATTGCTCTCTATTTCCTCATAGATCAGTTCTTGCAATATCTGAATTTTGGTCTTAGCGCGGATAGTATTTATTAGAGATTGATTAGTTTGCCGCTTATCACACACCACTTAGTGGCAATGCAATACAACACCGCAGGACTCCGATTGGTTGTTCACCTAGCAGTGCTCAAGGACAAACATCTTCCCATTTGAAACACATAATAGGTTCCTTATTTACGTTATATAAGCAAGTGAACAAGCTGTATTTTAACATTCACAGCTATTTCCTGCACAGGGCTACACCTTTTCCTCCTAGATGCTTGGCTTTTGAGCTGAGAGTTGCAAAAAGAGACTACTACCTACGTGTTCCAAGCACGAAGAACCGAGGTGACCCACTAAAGGTTCCAAACACGAGCTGACGTACGTACGTACCACCAGAGATTTCTTTCCCTCCCCTTTCTCTTCTGTTTTGCAAGCTGTCACAGTAAAGAGCAGACGTGACAACTTTCCCGCTCTGGAAAACAGGAATCCTCTCGTGGTCCGCCGCAAATCCTAGCACAGACGTCAGCAGTATGGCTTAACGGTCACGTGATGTTACATTAAAGTAGGCCATCTCTACTGTAAAATTTTCTTGCTTCATTTTCTGCTTTGTTAGCAGGGCCTTCCTTCAATCCCTGCCTTCTAAATTAGCCCCCAACCATGCATTATAAATCTACATTCATTACGTTCCCTATCATTCTGTTCTCATTCGTCTGCGCTTCTAAGCTTCATATATGTCATTCATATGTTTATTTTATGCAACCCTATCGTTATAAATAGGTTGTTTTATTAGTTCACTATAACAACCATAATATCTGTACAGTAAATATGATAATGCTATGTCCTCATATCAGTATTCCAAGTGCCGTGGCTTGTATTGTCGCGCTGCTTGAACGGTTAACATGGATTTATCTTCGTTATTAGCTAACCTCTTAGATAATGTACTGGTTATTGTTGTAAGGGTGAGAGGGGAACTGCCGTGCTTCCCGGCCCTGTGGTAAGCACCAATCAACGCATCACTTCAGTCAATGGAATTCGCAGGAATAACAAATGAGTGATAGATATTCACTCCACGTGGAGTAATCAGTGTGTTGTCTGAGAAGTATCTACGATGGTGAGTCAACTGTAAACATTAAATGTTTAATAACAAATCGAAATTTCGCGCCATATCCTGTAAGTTGGTAAGCGTGCTACAAACAGCGTGCAGAATGGCCTGTAGCTGGCAGCATAGTGCAGATGCACACATACCGTTGCAGTATCAGTATAAAGATGACTGCCCCACTTGCGACTGGCACCAGGGAAAAACAGGGTTCTTTTATTCTGTTTTTGCATAGTGAAGGTGTGAAACCTACTGAAACTCATCGACGAATGAAGGTTCAGTAAGGTGAAGAATGTTTGTCACAGCAGCAAGTCTACGAATGGAGTATGAAGTTCTCAAATGGTGTGACTTCAGTGGAAGATGCTCCACGTCCAAGTCAGGTACAATGAGTTTTGACTCCAAACAACATTGCAGCAGTTGAAGCCATAGTGAAGGAAAACCGCCGAGTGACACTAAATGACATTGCAACATGTTTACAGATTAGTCATGGGTAGCACACCACATTGGGCATGATGTCCTCCAGTTCCACAAATTGTCTGCCACGGCAGCTGACTCCTGAAATAAGAGAACGAGAACTTCTTCGGCGCTTTGAACGGGAAGGTGATAGCTTCCTTGCAACAATCGTTACTGATAACGAAACCTGGGTTCACTTCCACCAACGGGAAAGGAAAAGAGCGAGCAAGGAATGGCGCCATCTCTCATCACGAAAACCAAAGAAGTTTCAAACAGAACCATCAGTAGGGAAGGTTATACCGACTCTCTTTTGGGACGAAAAAGGCGTCATTTTGGAGCATGACATGCCTAGGGGGACCACTGGCACCAGTGCATCATACACAGATCTCCTAAAAATAATCTGCAGCCTGCAATCAAATCAAAGCGACGTGGATTGCTGTCAGCAGGTGTCCTTTTGCAACATGGCAATGCAAGGCCCCACACTGCCCGTACAACAGTTGCAACCATCAGAGACCCGCACTTTGAGTGTCTTCCTCATCCACCATACTCACTAGATCTTGCCCCAAGTGATCTCCATTTGTTTGGACCATTCAAAGATGCAATGGGAGGAAAGAAGTTCCGTTCCGATGAAGAGGTACGCCACGCGGGGGATGAGTGGTTGCCGAACTACCAAAAGAATTTTCTTCTAAAGGTATTTATGCCCTTTGTAAACGCTGGAGGACTTGCATTGAGCTTGGGGTAGATTATGTTGAAAAGCGATACAGATTTGTACCACTTATGCACACTAAATAATATCCAAAAAGATATTTAAGGTTTCATTTGACTCACCCTCGTATTGCCAAAGATAAATCTATGGTCACCGTTCGAGTAGCGCAACTACACAGATAATATGAAGCCAATTGATAACTTCTCCCTATTTTCAACCGCTCATATCTGCATCTTCTTATCCCATTCATTGCCGTCCTTCCTTTTGCTTCAATTTTTCTCCTGTGTGTTCCGCACTTTCAATTGTTACTCAGCCTCACTTCTAAGTAATCAAATTAACTGACCACTTCTACCCTTTTGCAATTTAGTACCCATTTTTCATCTTTCATATATACATATATATATATATATATATATATATAATGATTGACAAAAGCTTCAAAGAAAATTTGAGTAAGAGAGTCCTTGCTACGTTGTCTACAATTAAGGATTTTTAAGATTTCCAAAGGAATACAAGGGAAAAAAGAAAATCTATCGCAAATGCTATATAGAGCTATAAAACTTGAATGCAGAATATTCCTAAAGGTACACTACATGTTTCCAGATTTCCTTATGCCAATTTGGAGGAAATAATGAATCGCATGGGAAAGGATTCCATCACGAGATATGAAAAATCATGCAGAATAAACATCAAATTTGCATTTAATTTCGCATAAAATATCTTAAACATATAGAAATGTTATCACGGTTATTGGAACAGTTCATCAAGAAAAAAAATTATAATTTCGAAAGCTGTTCATTTGATGGTTAGTTTAGGTAAAGTGATATATCTGGACGTTATAAGTTTAATTCCAAGTTAGATATTCTAAAAAAAAAATATGTTTTTGAACATACTGCCACGCATAACTTTTTTAAAATATGAGGGCTGTTCAATAAAGAAAGATCACAATTTTTTTTTTTGACAACGTACCTTTACTCATCCTCATAATTTTGATGGTCTTTCTCAAAATAGTCTCCCCTGAATGCGATACTCTTGTCCCAGCGTTTCTGCCTGTCTTCAAAGACATGCTGGAAACTATTTTTGAGAGATCCTTCAAAATTGTCTCCGCAGCCTTCACCACTGCTTTTGATTATGGATAATGTCTCCCACGAAGACGTTTCTTCAAGTTAGGGAATGGAAAAAAAGTCACATGGGGCTAAATCCGGGCTATAGGGAGAGTGAAGGATGCACTTCACTTTGATTTATGCAAGATATTCAGCAACAACTTTGGCAATATGCGGTCGCGCATTATCGAGGTGCAGCATTCAGCCTGCTTCAAGGATATGTGGTATTTTGCGCCTGATATGGACTTGCAATGTCTTCAGGACATACCTGTAGTATTGTCCAGTTACTGATGTGTGTGCAGGTACAGCATGCTGAAAAACCATTCCATGAATATCAAATAATGAGATGAACATAGCTTTTCCAGCAGAAGCAACCACTTTAGCTGTTTTGGGGGTTGGTGATGAAGGAGATGTGCACACTGAGCTTTGCTGTTGGTTCTCAAGATCAAAATGATGTAGCCAAGTTTCATGAGCAGTGATTACGTTTGAAAGAAACTCTGTATCTTCCTCTAACATCAACTTTAACTTTGTGTTAGATTCATTGCAGTGGTAGGCGATACTGGACATATCTGAACTTACCTGGTTCTCAGAGGCGGGAACCAGGATTACCAACAATGAAACTACTACGGCGTGTTTGTTTCGCATTAAGCTAACAGAATACAATGAGAATGAATTTTAGTGCGAAAAACTATAACTGTAAAAAATTATTATCATTCTTTATTGAAGAGCTCTCATACCTTTGAATTCATATAGTTCCATAACATATGCTTCCACTTAAATGTCATTATAACCATTTTGGGTAAAAAGCAATTACCTTCTCCACCTAATAACGTGGTACAAAAAGTACAAAGATAACATAAGTAAACCCTTAGGAAAGGAATGTTCAAATGTGGTGCAAACGTTTACCTAGTGATAATGTAACGTACACTCCAATTTAGTTAAAGCAGCCGAACAGTTATTTCAGGGTAAATACATGGCAACGTGCATCCACTGTAAAAGAGCCTGTGTGTATACAATGCAAAAGGGCAACGAGCGTTCAGTGAAACTTCCATACGTACCTAGTGTCCCAATTTAGATTCTATTCAGGGCTGGTTAACCTCAATGTTTTCTGGTAATCTGCTGACTCGGCGCGCTCTCTGTGGGTTATCTGGCTGACCTTAGCATTCTCACTCAATGCAACAAAGAGTTGTGTGGCGTTCTGATCAAAACGATGCGCTCCTATCTCTGTAGCGACCTATGTCTTTTGTTTTACCTGTCAGGCTTACACGCTTAAAATAAAATACGCCGGGTTTGTCGCATATATTATTCATCTTAATGGATACAGGATACTCTAGTGGCAGCGTCAGTGGTGTTAATACTGTTATTAAAAATGCAGTTCACTGTGGTGGCTCAGAGCTGTTCGAATGCCATCCCGCGAGCCTAGAGCAGACTTCTGGAAAAGGCAATATCCGAGCCTCGCCTCAAATTGTAACAATAAGGCCCCGTTGCATAAAAATCTCTAACTGCATTTCATTTATAATCGATATCAAAATTGAGCTGTTTGCGAACCCGCGTGGGTTTTAAAATGCGGATCTAAGATCAGATGAACGCTGTTTAGTACTGATCTGAGATCACAAAATAAATTCTGCAACCTTCGTGTTGTATCGAAAGTATTCGAGAATTACACTGGTCGACAAAATTTAAATTTTTTTCTTTCACAAGAATTAAAATAACAGATTCTAAAAGTATTTTTCGTGCTGAATTCAAATATAATTACAGTTTTTCCCCATTGGGTAGGAGTTTTGTGTGATATTCATTTGAATTTTTTACAATACTCCAAAAATCCGTAACTAGCTATCTAACTCAAAATTATAATAATTTTTTGTAATAATCACAAAACACAATACCATTTTCTTCAGAGAAGTATACTTTGAAAACACTATGGCGGCTACGATATCTACTAATCCTTACATCTTTTTGGAGTAGATTCCACCCTTTGAGTCTGGAAGCTAAAACTTCCGCTTGCTGATTAGACAGATTTAAATCGCGAATCAGGTCACTAATGTCTTGCTGATTGGGAAAGTATGGTTCTGATGAACAGCTACTGGCTTCATATGTAAGATCATTTTTATTTTCTTCTGAATCATTTGGAGTTTCAGTCAGGTCAGAACCAGAGTTATCACTTAAGGTCGTATCTGCATATACTGTTACGGGGAACTCTTCACTGTGTAAGACAGGTCTCATTGCAGATTGCAAATTCGGATAGTTAACTGTATATTTTGTTTTAGATGTGATTCCTTTAATATTTGTCAAACAAAAATAGCAGTCAGTTAAATGATCCTTCGGTTCCCTCCAAATCATGGGAATGGCAAATGGCATATGATGTGTACCATTTTCCACCCAGTCAGCAGTCTAACACACGAAACACAGCATGTATTTGGGGCCCAGCTCTTATCAAAATCACCAACTTGACAGCCAAAGTAAAGTTTATAACACTTCTTTACAAGTGGGGTCAAATTTCGCCTCTGAAGGTCAGCTCACCACAAATATAACAGAAATTATCTGCATGATTTACACAATTTCCTGGCATGATGAAAAAATAAAGCACAGAAATACAACATGCACAACATACACAATACACTTCTAAACAGAAAGGAAGGAAATATTTCACTACTCAACAATCTCACAGTCAGCTCAATACTGACACATCACAATGCCAAACAGGTCTGAACATGTCTAAACAACAACAATGAACAACAATGAACCTGCACAATCACGTTTTATTGCACTTCAGCATGACATTGCAAATAATTTCAATAATACAGCTTGAGTAAAATAGCTACATATGAGGTAACGGCTCCTATGACAGGTAAAAGAAAACGCTAAAATCATATTTGAAAAGTAGCTTTTACAGAAAAACTATGTCTGATGGGAAAATTCTGACTACATATCTGAATTCAGGATGAAAAATTCCACTAGATTCACTATTCACATCTCTTGAGAAAAAAAAAAAAAAAAAAAAAAAAAAAAAAAAAAAAAAACCTTGTCGACCAGTGTTATCGGAACTATTCGATTCTGTTTAACACAAATGCACAGAATAGCCAATCTAGATATAAAAAAAAACTAAATAAATCTTTCGCTTTATGGTTTTTTGTCCTAGAAATAATGTTATTTTAAATGAACAGTATAAGAGTTTACTCAATATTGAAACACTATTTATCAGAAGTAAATCGTTTCGCTCACTTTATCTCCATTATATGCCCAATGTACATCTTTTTCACTTTCCTCTGTTTAAAATACTGCGAGCTGGAAAAGATACACAAAAAATTGAAGATCAGTGAAGTTTTAAGCTACAAATTATTATATTTATATATTAAAATGGAAGTTCTAGCAAAAATGAAGATGGTTCCGCTAACCTTAAATCTCGCATAACGCTTCTTATTTCACCCTTTTCCATAGGCATCCTGATGAAATGAGGTCTTAAAGCTGCAATCTCCCATGTAACTTAGGTATTCTAAACGCAGTCCCTTTATTTATATTAAATATATCCCCGATAAACATTTGGGAGCTTTCAGTTGCACAGAACCGTAATGTGAGCATGATCATACATGTTGGATTGAGTGCGTAATTCCTCAGGGTTTTTGTTCTTAACTCTGCATGTAGCCTATGCTCCAGTTTTTTCAACGACATGCTTTGATAGTCGAAATAACATTTTGAATTTTGTGTCATTTAGTTCTGAGTTGGGATTTCCTCTATGCTGGAAAACACGAAGAGATCTTTCAAATTGAAAATTCTAATCTTCAGAGATATCAGACTAATCTGAATTTTGAAAGTAATAAAAATGTATAAGTTATGAACACAAACACTGCATATTTAAGATATCCTTTTTTGAAATAAAGAGGCTATTTATTATACAAGTAACCACAAAAATGCTTTACTTACCATTTATTTAAAGCTGCAGTACTTATTTAATCTCAGAAACCATTGTGTAAATTCCGCAGTTCTACTGATCTAAGGAATGGAGGTACACCTCATCCCCAGCAAAGGTTAAGCCGAAACAAATCTTGACACCTCGAAAAATGATGTGCACAGTGTTCTGGGACAGGAAAGGCATCTTACACATTGATTTCTTACCACATGGTCAAACAATGAAAGCAGATGTTTATTGCGAGACAGGAAATTGCGCCACGCAATACAGAATAAGCGCCGAGGAATGCTGTCAAAAGGTGTTGATTCTTCACGACAACGCACGACCACACACTGCAAATGTGACGAAAGACATCCTACAGGGATTTGGGTGGGACGTGTTTGACCAACCGCTGTACACCCCTGACCTCGCTCTTAGCGACTCTCATATGTTTTTGCATCTCAAATCTTTCCTTGACGGTCAACACTTCAACAATGACGAAGAGCTGAAAGAAAATGTTTCCAACTGGTTGATGACACAGGAGGCAAACTTCTATGAAGAAAGTACACAAAACTTGTGCCTCGCTATGACAAATTCCTGCAAAATTTTGGTAGTTATGTGGAAAAGTAGTTTAAGAGTTGCAGAATTTTGTGTAATAAATAATTTTTCTGTACCTCTACACAATTTAATTTTATTACCAATCAGAACTTACTTTCTGCACGTACCTCGTATATGCATTAGTTATGGGACAACACTGTGACTTCATGGGCTCGTGAAATTAAGTCACATTACACAAGCTCAAAATGTTCTTTATTTCCACCGAATTACATTTGAAACACTTGCCGATTACACAGAACTACGTAGCGCACACAATTACAATTTGCCAGTTCGTCTATCACAGGTCCACTCTACACTCACAATTACGTACAACTCCTCTGATACACGTACACAGTCTTCCAGTCCGTTTACTCACCTGGCGCTCCTCACGGCTGCTCGCCAAGAAGTCAACTGAACTCACTCGCCAACTGCAGCCCCTTTTTATAGCAAGATCACTCTTTCTGGAAGTTAGGGAGATTTCCAAACTTGTGGAAGGAGGCAAAGGTTGTAATTTTGTGCAAAGGAGCAGATAAGGACAGAACGCAACCAAAATCTTTCAGACCAGTATGTTTATTAAATGCTATTGGCAAGATCTTTGAACAGTTAATATATAAAAGAATAATGGAAAATAGGTTGATGCTGGGTATGAATAATAAACAATTTGGTTTCAGAAAGGGATATTCAACTGAGGATGCAATATTAAAAATTCAAGAAACAGTGTCAAAAAGCCAAAAGAATTATGTAATTGGATTATTTGTGGACATATCGGGCGCTTTTGATAATTTATGGTGGCCGTATTTTTTTGGCATTTTAAAAGACAAGAAATATTCAAGTACTATTTATAATTTATTAAAGGATTATTGTTCCAATAGAGAAGTATTCATTGGTGGATCAAATTTTGAAACTAGGAAGAAGATAACCAAGGGTTGCCCTCAGGGTTCTATCTTGGGGCCCCTTTTTTGGGATATTTTATCAGAAGATTTATTAGAACTACTGGAAAGAGATCATAAGGTTTTGGATGTAATAGCGTATGCTGATGACATAGTCATAATGATGGATGGACAGAGCAGACTAGAGCTAGAAAATAAAGCAAGAGAAGTTACAAATACATTATCAAATTGGTGTCTCAGAACAAAACTAAAAATTGCACCAAACAAGTCAAATTATGTGCTTTTTAAGGGAAATTTAAAGCGGGATCCTATAGTGAAGATAAATAATCAGAACATTAAACGGGAAAAAGAGATGAGATATTTGGGTATCATGATAGATGAAAAATTTCATTTCAGAAAACACACGGAGTATATTAGGCAGAAAACAGAGAAAATAATGCTAAAGCTAGCAAGAATAACCAATTTAAATTTTGTACTTCCATTGCGTAACATACAGATATATCATAACACCATTTTTGCTTCAATTATGACGAATGCGGCAGCAGTTTGGGCAGAAAGGATGGATGATGTGCAAATAAGAAGATTGTTGAGAAGAACGCAAAGAAAAGTATTATTACGTCTGACAGGAGCTGTAAAAACAACACCAACTATGGCATTGCTAGTAACAACGGCCATTTGGCCGATTGATTTATTAATAAGATTGAAGGGCGCAAAATTTTGGGCGAAAAAAGGAAACTTAGAAAAAGTTTATAATATAACTGGAGTCAGAACAAACAAATCTTGGGTGATTAAAAATAGTTTAAAAGTTAAATGGCAAAAAGAATGGACAGAAAGTCTAGAAGGTAGAAGAGTGTTTGAAATTTTTCAGAACGTCAAAGAGAGACTAAAATTGAATTTTATTCAACCAACAAAGGGATTTATACATTATATAACAGGACACGGACCTTATAAGACCTATTGGAAGAAAATCAATAAAACTGAAAATGATATATGTGAATTATGTAACAAACAAGATAATCCTGAACATGTAGTATTTGAATGTGGAAGATATGCAATTCACCAACAAGAAGAGAGGCATGCGCTAGCAGGATATATCGTAAATGACATAATTCGAGATCAACAATTGGTAAATAAATTACAAGTTTTGACTAAGTTTGTAAGTAAGAAAGCATGGGAGGTAAAAATATTCAAAGGAGAAAGAGTTGATAATAGGCGAAGAATAGTACAAGATCCAAGAAGGAGTTCTAGAATACAAAATAGGATAAGACGGGAAGAATTATTGAATAATCAAACAATGGAGCTGACTGCATGGGCGGCGGAGGGAGAGAGTGATGGCGGAGGCCATGGTGGACTACAGAATTAGTAGATTTAGATATAGATTTAGGAAATAAGGATTTTGTAATTTTCATAGTTGTTTTCTTTTGTTTTTTGATTTTTTGTGTTTATTTCTGTTATTTTATTTCATTTTAGTTTTGTAGAGTAGTTTTCTGAGAGATTTGTATAATTATAACATTTGTAAGGATTTTATGGAACAATAAAGAGAAAATTTGGATACATGCCCCGGTATAGTTGTCTAGGTGCCGGGGTAGAATATTCAGATTTTATTTATTTATTTATTTATTTATTTATTTATTTATTTATTTATTTATTTATTTATTTATTTATTTATTTATTTATTTATTTATTTATTTATTTATTTATTTAGTCTCGCGGTTCAGTGAATCATCCTAAAGGTTCCAGACGTCAGGGAAGGGAAAGATATGGCTAGTGATGCTTTTGCAACCATCCTCTCGTTAGCGCTGCAAGATAAATGGGTAGGCGTTGGTGAATGGTTCCCGTCTGGTCCCTACCTGCCAGCTGCTCCTATCGTGAACCTAGCATTCCTATCATTTGCAATAGACGAGCAAACACAGAAAAGGTGATTACGTTACACATACCTCTGTGTTGCCTTCTTGTAGCAGGCAGACAATACATGCACGAGATGCTTAAAATTTTAATAGTTGGAGTTCGAACTAGGATACCCTTTTGCTTTGGCGTTCTATACATGTATTTCTGACATAAAATTTCTGTGTACATCATTTAGCCGCGAGACGTTGAATCTCAATAATCTTTACCAAAGAAGAAGGTTATGACTTAAAAAAGCGTAAGCTAGAGCCTGTTTTTGGTAACCCTCCAGGCTTTCTCAGCAGCGATAAACATGCTGCGATTTGCCACAGCAATTTCCCAAGGGAACGCAAGCACGAGATTCCTTCCTTTCTTGTTACAGCACAACCTCTCCAAGTTACTGCTGAGATAGATTTTCCTCCTTAAGAAAAAGCCATTTTTTTTTTTAAAGTAAGCGGTGCTGCGATTGGATGACCAAAGAAAGCTCTTCAAGTTATAACGTATGTATTATAGACCCCAGGGAAGCGGTTATGCACTACCGGCATCATAGCTCGTTTGTGTTCGGCTGAGAGTACGTTGTACAGAGGATCATCTCCAAAAAGTTCTTGATCAGCTGAAAAACTTCAAGTGGAATCGAAGAGAGTCGGGGGTGGAGAACTGGCAAAGGAACGGCCAGGAATGGTGTGGGGCAGCAACATTCAATCTCGCTTTTACATACCGGTGGCTTAGAAATAAAGATAGGGGTGGATAAGTTAAAATAAGAAATGACTGCTCACTCAAGAATTGTGTTCACTTTTTACTCTTAACACTGTGTAGGCTTATCAGGATTTCCGACAGAAGTCTTTTGTTCAAGATATTTCGGCGTGTTTGTTATGGAAAGCAGTTAACATAAAGAGGTATATTATTAATTAAAAATAATAGAGAAAGTTAGAAAATAGTATTTCTTTACCTACAGATATTCATTGCTTTTGAACAGGTATTTGTCCGACTGTTTGGTAACAAATTATTGTGACGTTGTGGGTTCCTAGAATTAAATGTCTTGTTCGCAGAAGTTTAAAATGCTCTTTATTGCAATAAACAGTAACTTTGTACATCCCTTAAAGCAGCAAAATTATATAATCTAAAATTCGAAGCATAAGATATCTTTACACCTAGGGCTTTTTTGTGTAATTTTACGTCCTCCAACATTAAGTCATATCGGACGATGAATGGAATCGGTGAAATGATGCTCAAATGAGCCCAGGATCCATAGAGTATAGAGTTACCCGACATTCGTCTTGAAGAATAAGGGAAAACCCTGGAAAAGACCTTATCCAGGTAACTCACCCTAACCAAGATTCGAACTCGGGACCTCTTGAATGTGAGGCAGACATGCTACCACCACGCTACTGAGGCGGGCCCTCCTAGGTATTTTATATGAGGGCTGTTCAATAAAGAATGATCATAATTTTTTATGGTCATAATTTTGCCCACTCGAATTCAATCTTATTATATTCTGTTAGCTTAAAGTGAAACAAAAATGCCGTAGTAGTTTCATTGTTGGTACTCCTGGTTACCGCCTGTGAGAACCAGGCAAATTCAGACATGTTCAGTATCGCCCACCACTGCAATGGAGGTAAACATGCAGTTAAAGTTGATGTTAGAGGAAGATCCGGGGTTTCTATCAAACATAATCACTGCTTCTGGAACTTGGCTACATCATTTTGATCCTGAGAGCAAACAGCAAAGCTCAGTGTGAAAATCTCCTTCAACCCCCAAAAGAGCAAAAGTGGTTACTTCTCCTGGGAAAGTTATGGTCATCTCCTTCTTTGATATTCATGGAATATTACACTTATAACAATTGTAATTGAAGGAACTTATACTAATGATTTCTTAAATTGAATATCAAATATATCTGAATCATCAGATGACTGAAGTGCTAGCAAAGGTCTCTTAAACAAGATTAAGACAGAACTCTGAAAAAGGAGAATAAATGCCAGAACGACCACGTTCCGTTTTATAGAGGTTTTACTGTACGAGGTCTGTTCAATAAAGAATTATTAACTTTTTTTGACAACGTACCTTTACTCATCCTCATAATTTTGATTGTGCTTCTCAAAATTGTCTCCCTTGAATGAAATGCACATGGCCCAGCATTTCTGCCTGTCTTCAAAGATATGGTGGAAATCGTTTTTTGAGAGATCCTCCAAATTCGCCTCCGCAGCCTTCACCACTGCTTCTGATGATAAATAATGCCTCCCACGTAGGCGTTTCTTTTAGTTAGGGAAGAGAAAAAGGTCGCATGGAGCTTAATCCGGAATATAAGGAGGGAGAGCGATGGACTTCACGTAGATTTTTGCAAGATATTCAGCAACAACATTGGCAATATGCAACCGCGCGTTATCGTGGTGCAGCATCCAGCCTGGTAATGTGGTTTTTTGCGCCTGATATGGAGTTGCAATGTTTTCAGGATATCCATGTAGTATGGTCCAGTTACTGATGTGTGTGCAGGTACAACATGTTGAAAAACCATTCCATGAATATCAAAGAATGAGATGACCATAGTTTTCACAGCAGAAGTAACCACTTCTGCTTTTTAGGGGTTGGTGATGAAAGATATTTCCACACTGAGCTTTGCTGTTTGCTCTCAGGATCAAAATGATGTATCCAAGTTTCATCAGAAGTGATTACGTTTGGAAGAAACTCCGGATCTTCCTCTAACATGAACTTTAATTGCATGTTACCTCCATTGCAGCGGTAGGCGATACTGAACATGTCTGTATTTACCTGGTTTTCACAGGCGGGAACCAGGAGCACCAACAATGAAACTACTACTTGTTTCACATTAAGATAAAAAAATATAATAAGATTGAATTTTAGTGCAAAAAATTATGACCGTAAAAGAAGTTATGATTATTCTTTAGTGAACAGCTGTAGTACGTATAGTGTTTGATGTGATTCAGAATAAAAATGACGGTTTAGTGAAATAAAGCAAGCGACTCATTGCGGAGATTTTGAAAACATTTGACGAGCGTTGTTGTAGACCATCCGTTGAAATACTTCACACTGGTAACGGTGGCCATGAAAGAAAAACAATTGCCAGTCATGAAACAACTTTACGCTGTTTACTTTGAACCTATCGGAAACTGCGTTGTTATTTTTAAATAGCGGGGCTGTACCTGTTGCGGTATCCGAGTTTATAAAAAGCGGGACTGCGGACCACATCTTGACCTAGCACGGTCGGTAAATAGAGTAGGCCACGTGGAGCACACCCACCCCTCGATTCGGATCAATAGCTCCAGCTGCATGCAGTCCACACCAACCGAGGCCTAGTCTTCCTCGATCCGAGTACTTTTCATATGCATGATGTACAGCAGTAGGCATCATTTGTACACTTTCTGTACCGTAGGAGTTTCATTGAAAAGTTCTGCAATTCATATTGCAACGCAACTACCTCACAGCACGTCCTAATGCTTATTTCAGTAGAGGAAGTATCGCATTCCACTCAAAGATTTGTGTAACATTCCGCTAGAAATTCAAGCTTTCGAATCTTATGAACACGAAGGGAGCTTTCAAAACTCCGCACATAGTGTGTCCAAATGCGTAAACTATACCTCGAAAGCATAACCCTAATATTTTGGTTACCAATACCCTATATATGATATAATATAATATTTATTTGTACAGTTTCCATTACAATTTCAGTAAAATAAAATTCAACATGGAACATGCTGTATTAAAACTCCCGTACAAAGGCATAAAATTGCTGATCCTAAGATTCACTCGCTGACTCAGGTCACTTGTCTATAAGCCTTTGGTTTTCCTGAGCCGCTTGCTGTCATTTCTTCTTGACCTTCGCTTCCTTTACCCTACTCCATTTTTCCCTTATCCTATATGAGAAATATCCTATACATCTATTTTTCTTTTCTCCCATCCCCGTTAGCATGTGTATCGGCAATATCTCTTTATTTGCACTGTCCCATTTTCTTATCCCATATTTGTCTACTGTAATTTTTAACTCCTTACATTCTACCAGGTAATGAACAGTGCTCCATTCATTCCTTAAACACTCACATATTCCTGCCTCATTTCTTCCCAACCCTTTTAAGTATAATATTAGTATAATATTCCAATTCTCGTCCGTGCTATGCCTTCTCTTCAAGTTTTTCCACATTGATCTATATATTTTCCCCACCCCATTCTCTCTGTAATTGCTTATAAAGTTTCAAAGATTTCTTTTCTTGTATAATTTTGCATATCTCTTGCCTATCTATATATTGTAGTCTAGTTCTCATTTCCTTCCAAATACCGCTATAATTTATCTCTGCACTCCATAGATCTCCCATGCCTATCTTCAATATCCTTGATTCCAATTCCGCCCACCAACTATTTGTATTTTTAATGCTTTTCTATATCATCATCCACAGATTCAATAATTCCCCTTTCTGCCCTTTAATACACTTATACCAGAATTTCAATATTTTCTCTATTATTATTCCCATCCTTTTTGTATTACCTAACTCTAGCAATGTCACTTCTATTGATGCCGATTTTGGCAGCACTAATAGTTCTTTGCAAAACAATCCATACATCTGGTCTAATTGTGTTCCTATCTCTGTTGTGTCCCATACCTCCACTGCGTGCATTGTTCTGGCTTCAACGACCATTTCATACAGTCTTTCTAACCATCTAACTGACATCTCCAGTTTATGTGTACATATTCTTACCCTTTTCATTGACGCCCTGCCATTAGCTATCACTTTTCTGGCTTGTGCAGCCCATCCTCCATTGCTACGCATTCTTACACCTAAATAGTCATACTCGTTCATCACTTCTATCTTTTGATTTCTTATGAACCACTTCTCTCCTTTCTTAAGTATCTATCCTCTTTTAAATACTTTATTTTTTGAATTTTGCAATACACTGCTTCGAAGGTTTTGAGTAAGTAGATACTTAAAAACATTTTAAATATTTTATTGCTTGCTGACGACTTAGTTATGATACAAAATAGTTAGTCTGCCCTGCAAAAATCTATTTTCAAACTTAGTGAACTTTGTAAGCTATATAATATGAAAATTTCTTTTATAAAATCAAAGGTAATGGCATTCATTGGGAAAGAGCCAATTAGAACAAAAATAGTTATAAATAATCGTTGTGTTGAACAGATAAGCCATTTTAACTACTTGGGAACTGATGTTAGTTATGACAAGGAATATGATGTCTACAATAAAATATGCAAATTTCAAAGAGTGTGTGGAACAATAAATAGAACATTTAGAAACAAAATACGTAAAGAAACAAAATTAAAGTTCTACAAAGTTATGGCTCTACCTATACTGAAATACGGAAGTGAGACTTGGACGTTAACTAAAAAGCAACAGAGTAAAATACAGGCTCCAGAAATGAAATTCGTGAGAAGTGTGAAAGGATGCACGAAGAGGGACTTAATAAGAAATGAGAATATAAGAGAAGAGCTGGACATTTTTAGTATGAATGATAGGTTAAAAGATCTCAAACAAAAATGGAAGGAACATGTTGAAAGAATGCCAGATAATAGACTTACAAAACAAATATTACATCATCATCCTAAAGGTAGGAGATCGGTGGGCAGACCCAGGAAACGATGGCTGGAGGACTTCGAAGGCGGAACAGGCACTTGATTGCCTATGCCATGAAGTGAAGAAGAAGTAGAAGCAATACACTGCATATATTTAAAGGATACAAAATGGAAACTCCTATGGAAAATTTAATGCATAGTCTCAAAAATTCCCCTAATAATGTTTATTCCAATGTTCTAATATGGAAGTGTGGCCACGGTGAGGCAACGAAGAAAAAATTGTCCTAATGCCATCCCATACTGTATTTTCAATTACAATTATGGTTTATGGTTTCTGGAAAGTACTCAGGTATGACTTACTTGGTTGATGATTACATAGAACTCACCCCGCTTCATCTTCCCTATCACCCTATAATTGCAGGTAATGGAACCGCTCTCTGGGTGCCCCCAATTGAGAAATGTGTCCAGACATCACGTGGTGGGGCGAGGTTACCCCGAAGGCCAGGGTTGCCATGTGGGGCGTGTTGGTAACCAACCATCCATATTTACGTTGAATAGCCAGATAGTCTCTTGTTTCTCCAAGAGACTTAAAATGTGATATATAGTGTATTTGTTAGCTTTTTATTAAGGAAGTAAAATATTGTTATAATAACTTAATAATGAACACACTTCAGCCGTTATACCAAACTTCAAGTCCAAGGTCTCAATATAGAAGATATTTCCTTTTCTTCCGATGTATATAAATTCCCTGTGTATATAGATATTATTAAATGTTTATTTTGTTTTATAATAAAATTGATTTTGTGTCATTGTACCAACTCCCTATTTATTAAATATTCTCCATTTCTTATGTCTTGGCCTCTAGATGCTATAACAAGACATAGTATTACAATTTTATATTTAATCAAGCATAATAATTAGTGTTGATGTTGTCTTCTTCTTCTGTCTTCAAATTCTTCTGTTCAATCCAAGATTGTCCTCTTGTATTAATCCTTCCACTAGGTGACGTTCATCTTCTTCCTTTGGTTTTTGAAGCTAGGTATACATATTTGTCCTCAAAGTCGCTCAGATCTTCTTGGTGTGTAAGGTGGTTCACGATGTCTATATTGAATATTGTTTCTTACTCGTCGTTGCTGCTCTCTTTGTTGATTATATTCATCCATTACTATTGTTGAGACCTTCTCCGCTAGCAACTTTAGTATTTTAAAATCTTTCCTCTTCCTAATGATGTTCCATATACATTTTCCTGCTGATTTTTTCCTCTCTTCTTCTAGCTGTTGTGTATACTTTATACATTCTAATAACGCATGCTCCGGAGTATCTTCTTCCATGCAGGTTGTGCACTTGTTGTCATCTGCTTTTCCTATCTTTTTAAAGTATGTCTTGTACGGTCCATGTCCTGAAATGTATTGTGTTCCATTTCATCTTGGTTGGATTTCTTTAATTTTAACATCTCATTTATTCTAAGAAAGATTTCGTGTGTCTTTCACACATCAGTTTGATTCCATTCATGTTGCCATTCTTCAATTAATACGTTCCTAATTTCTCTCCTCGTCCTGCATGAATTTTCTCCACTTCATCCAAAAGTAGGCTGCCCTTTGTTTAATCAACAAATCCAATGGCCATATTACAACTGGCACTAATAATGCCATTGTACCAGTCGTTGATACTACTCTTGTGCAACGAAGTAAAGCCTGTCTTTGGTATTTCCGTAGAGTATCTATATTCTTCCTCAATTTTACTCTATGTGCCCATATCGACGTCCCATACGCAGCTATAGCCACCATGAAACTCATATGATATGTATGAATTGCACTAGGAGAAAGCTTAAATACTCTCGTAGCTATTGTACATAGTTTCATTAATACTCCATTAGCTTGGAACATAATAATAGATTACATATTTCAAGATTGAGTTTTGTGATAACCAGACATCGGAGCCCGTACACCAATAAAGGGCCGTGAAGTTTACGAGTCTCGCAATGTATAACTGCTGACGTCAGTCCCGGGGACAATATGCAGGGCTAGTCCGGATCACAACGCGTAGCTTTAGTTTCATTACAACTAGTGCTCCCCATGCAGGTAGATCTGCCTTTCAGGGAATGCAAGGTGTTGGACATATTGTGATAATAGCATTAATTTCAAAACAATTATTCGAAAATCTCCATTTCATAAATAAAAAAATTTAGATATTATCAACTACCATTGAACAGCCTGAAGAATGTACCTTCGAGCTGTCTAACATCAGTCGAGGATGTGTCTGCAAAAATTAACAATATACCTAATGCACCACAAACCAAACGAGAAAAATAATGAATGAATCAATAAACACGGGGGCTGTTCAATAAAGAATGATCATAAGTTTTTACGGTCATAATTTTTCGTACTCAAATTCAATATTATTATATTCTGTTAGCTTAATGTGAAACAAACACGTCGTAGTAGCTTCATTGTTGGTAGTCCTGGTTTCCGCCAGTGAAGACCAGGTAAGTTCAGACATGTTCTGTATCGCCTACCGCTGTAATGGAGGTAACATGCAGTTAAAGCTGATGTTAGAGGAATATCCGGAGTTTCTATCAAACGTAATCACTGCTGATGGAACTTGGCTACATCATTTTGATCCTTAAAGCAAACAGCAAAGCTCAGTGTGGAAATCTCCTTCATAACCAACCCCCCAAAAAGCAAAAGTGGTTGCTTCTGCTGGGAAAGTTACGGTCATCTCATTCTTTTATAATTCATGGAATGGTTTATAGGCATGTTGTACCTGCAGATACATCAGTAACAGGACAATACTACAGGGATGTCCTCACAACATTGCAAGTCCATATCAGGAGCAAAATACCACATTTCCATGAAGCAGGCTGGATGCTGCACCACGATAATGCGCGGCTGCATATTGCCAATGTTGTTGCTGAATGTCTTGCAAAAATCAACGTGAAGTGCATCCCTCATCCTCCCTATAGTCCGGATTTAGCCTCATGTGACGTTTTTCTATTCCCTAACTTGAAGAAACCTCTTCGTGGGAGGCATTATCTATAATCAGAAGCAGCGGTGAAGGCTGCGGAGGCGATTTTGAAGGATCTCTCAAAAATGGTATCCAGCATGTCTTTGAAGACTGGCGGAAATGCTGGGACAAGTGCATTGCATTTAGGGGAGGCTATTTTGAGAAGGACCATAAAATTATAAGGATGAGTAGCATTACGTTGTCAAAAAGCAATTGTGATCATTGTTTATTGAACAGCCCTCGTAAATAAATGAATTAATAAATAAATAAAGAAGTAAACACAAGGGGTTAAAGCTCGTGGAAAAATAAGAAAAATGTTTTCAAAAGATTTTATGGTGGAAACATATGAGCTTCAATTTTGTAAACGGCAGAACTTTTGAATAAAATATTGTTTTCAATTTATGAAAGCCCAACTATGCCTCATATACTTACACAGCTTCACACACAAAGAGGGTAAATGGGAAAACGAAAACTAAACAGCTGTAATCTCTGTACTTGATCTGCTCTTGCATTCAACCGTTGTTCACCATAAAACTATTTTGCGCACATGTGCAGTCAGCAAAGCGCATGTTTTATCCACTTTACTGGCACTTAACATGTAATTCTCGTGGTAAACACCAAAATTTTACTGTCAGTTGGTGAATGGTAGTAATATTTGTTAAAACTAAAGGCTGTAAACAAGTGATACATAAAGGGAACATCAATAACCACTTTCCGATTGCTATTAGACTGCCTCAGGCAGTGTTAGATTGAATAAATGCGGGTAATTTATGTAAAGCTTTTCGAATTTTGAAATGGCGTTCAATATGCCCATTGTTATGACGAGTATGCCTATACTCATCGGCGTGCTGGAAGAGAGCGTGTGCTTGAGCCCTCAACAATGGCGCTGTACAAACAAGTGAGCAGCACTATGGAATTGCTATTCTTTTTTTTTTCTCCCCTCTCATCCCTCTTCACCGCAACCACCCAAGTTCCTGTTGCAGCTATATTCGCGATAAACCTATCTCCTTTTTACGCTTGAATGGAATCGAAAAATATTTCTATGACTGTTCGGGGGAAAAGAGTTTGTAATGATATAGCAAACTCCCCATACTCCTCCAGCCATTTTATTCACTTTAGCCATTTCTCCCACACTTTACAATATCGTTTTGGAATTTGGCAGTGCGAGTGTGTGCGTGTTTTTTTTACCATTCTACAGGCCAATAGAATTATCGTGTTTGAATGTCCATACTTTTTTCTGTGTGGCTTTTTTTTTATTGTCATTACGAATTCATTGCTAAAGTTCGAAGGCTAACACAATTTCATTTCTAACAAAATTGAATTTTCACTTGTTTTCTTCTGCTTCTATTTCTGGCACGCTGTTATTTTCTTGTTAAACCTTTTACGTGCCGAGTTTTGAAACGCCTCAATATCAACACTCCAGCAGATGCTCAACTTTTATTTCATTATAAACACTGTAATAAAAATAACATCCTTAGCTGTCTCTACAATGTGTTACACGTACAGCTATTTGGGCTATAGGAACAAAATGAACTCAAAACAGAAGAAGCCAAGGGAAAATGTTTCTCTATATGAAATGGAACCAGATCTCACCTGATCCTCTTTGTGTACAGACTGTGTAGAAATATAACTTTCTCAGCAGCAATATCAGCAGAGAGGCTATTTCATTTCAGAGATAACTTTATATTGTGTGATTTTTATAGGAATTATATATATACACACACACACCAGGTGAGTCAGCCGCGCCTCATTCTTTTGGAAGGTACCCCACCCATCAAACGTCATGTCAGCCTTAGTCCAGTTTTGCGCTTAATAAACTGTATTGCTTGACGTTATTAGAAAGAGAAATGCGCAAAATTCAGAGGAATAGCAGTTTAAGGGACAAAACGTACCAGCTGCTCGCTAAACTACACCTCAAAGGCATACGACTCCTTCACTGAGAGCGAATTCCGGTTATCAGGTGATTTTACAAACATACATGGCAAAGTACTTCAGTAATAGTCTCGGAAAAGGGGGACTTATCATATGAGTACACTAAAAACTCAGCTAAGAAGAAAATGGCGGATAGTTGCACTTAGATTAGGGGTTAGCAACCAAATATTAGGAAAAAATGCTTACGCTTAGATGAAAAAACTCATCATCCACAGAAAAATATAAAGTAAAATATTATTAACATTATGTTTTAATAGTTTATGGATTTGTACACTGATATACTTTTTTGAATTAAACTGTAATCCTAAAATATCAAAAAAATGTTGTGCACCTTACACCAAAATGTAGAAAAGTAAGCTAAACTTAAGCTAAATATCAAAAATTCTTGTGCACCCTACACCAAAATGTAGAAAAGTAAGCTAAATTTAGACACGCCTCATCCATCATGGACGTGTACAATAAAAACGGACGTATTATAAAGCAATGGTTTATTTATATTTTCGCTTAAACTACGTCTCGTGCATCTCAATTAATATGCATAATAGCTTTTGCCATTTATGTATTAATATTAAAACACCCAGCAAATTATTAAAAGTGTCTTAAAAGGCTAAAAGAACTCGCGAGGTGGCAA
This sequence comes from Mantis religiosa, assembly GCA_030765055.1. NCBI lineage: Eukaryota > Metazoa > Arthropoda > Insecta > Mantodea > Mantidae > Mantis > Mantis religiosa. The sequence continues at coordinate 37,696,656 of CM060959.1, forward strand.
AGGTATAGCGCCAGGCATACAAGTCGTACTACTGAACCCAGACCAAACTGTTTCAAAAATTAATTCATCGCCGTCTTCTGTCTTACCTTAATCATAACCATGTTCTTCCGCCTTATCAATTTGGATTTCGTCACAAACATTCCACCACCTTAAAGCTTTCACGATTATCTCAGTCAACTGTCCACGGCTTCGAGGCCCATCAGTATACCATGGCTGTTTTCCTTGATGTGGCACAGGCATTCGACAGGGTTTGGCATGCTCGTTAAACTCTACCGCATCGGTCTTCCTAATTACTTATCACATCTAATCCACAGTTTCCTCTACGACCGCAGCTTTTCAGTACGCATTGTTGGAAAGCTTTCATCCCCACGTAATATTACCGCAGGTGTCCGACAGGGTTCTATCTTGGCCCCGACTCTATTTAACATATACGTTTCTGATATTCCTGAATTGGCTCCGAGTTCTTCAGCTCTTTTCGCTGATGACACAGTACTATATTATTCTGATGTTAATCTCCAGCACGCACAATTAGTACAGCTCTCTTTAGATCGCCTAACTTATTTGTTCAGCATTTGGCGGATCACTTTGAACACTCAGAAAACCGAGGATAAAATTGTCACTCTTCGCCGATATACTCCGCTTCCTCCGGTTTTTTCTGTATAGGAACAGTGTCCCTTGGCTCCCCACTACAACTCCCGTTAAATACCTTGGGACTGCTTTTGGACTCTCGACTGACCTGGCGTGCTCACATCGACCGTCTTATATCACTGGCCTCCAGGCGCCTTTCCAAATTTTCACCTCTGTTACATCGCCTTTCCAGGCTCGGCCTAGAGTCTTCATTGTTAGTCTACAAATATCTCGTTCGTCCGCTTATTTCTTATGTCTGCCAAGTGTGAGGGGCCGCACAAACATGTCATCTGCGTCGTCTTCAAGTTATATAGAATCGTTTCATGCACACCGCTAAAAACGCTCCTCGGTTCATCCGTAATCAGCAGCTCCATCACGAACTAGGACCCCTACCTCTTCACGAGTACATTCGCAGGATCGCCCGTCGTTTCTTTTTCACAGTGCAAGAAGTTCCAGGAGCTTTGCTTTATAGCATTGGAGTCCGCACGCGCCAACCCTCACGGTTAAAGAGGAGACTACCACAGGACCTGCTTGAGAGTGATACATCTGATTCCAGTGATTCTAGTGCTTGATGTCTGTCTTACATCTCCAATATTGACTTAATTCCTCAGAGTGTATTATTGGAGCTCTAATTTAATGTAGTTAGGAGGTGGCCTCAGCCTACCCCTGAGTGTTATGGTTCTTTAATGTATTGTTCTGTTACCTTCTTTTCACTCTAATTTGCAAAACATTGTACTGCTGATTGATCAATAAATAATTATATAAAAAAAGCTGAAGCCAGAACGTGCTTTCAGGCAAGTAAATGCTCCTTCTTATGTTCATCAAAACTTGGAAACCGAATTCACAATAATTTAATTATAAAGTTCCTGAGGGCGTGTTCCAGGAATAGGAGAAGTGTCACGCCAGCGCCACAAAACATACCAATTTGAAACGACATTTGTAATGGCACAATAATTCTGTCTGCAAAATTGTATGCAACTTCCATGTTAAACTCTAATACTGCAATTTACATTTTTTCTGTGTTCAAATATGTTTAAGTGATCCTTGTTTCAACTGCACCTAGCTATTGGTGTGTTTAAACAACTACCTACTGGTAGTTCACCAATAAAGAAGCATCAAACAATGCCATAAAACAAACACATTAAAAATAAAAATAATAAGAGTTTTCAGAACAATAATTGTAAATTGTATTACACGGTAAAAATTTGGTACACCTATACAGAGAATTCGAACCATCGTCACAGCAGACAAATGACATCGCAGTTTTGCGCTAGTTCCACTGAGCTAGCTAGTAACGTGTGAGATGAACATTCCGTATAACAATAGTATTCGCTGGTTCCAGTGAACATTTGTAGACGTGCAATCGTCAGTTATCTAATTACAAATACGAGGGCTGTTCAATAAAGAATGATCACAATTTTTTTTGACAGCGTACCTTTACTCATCCTCATAATTTCGACGGTCCTTCTCAAAATAGCATCCCCTGAATGCGATTCACTTGTCCCAGCGTATCTGCCGGTCTTCAAAGACATGCTGGAAACCATTTCTGGAGATATCCTTCAAAATCGCCTCCGCAGCCTTCACCACTACTTTTGATGATGAATACGCCTTCCACGAAGGCGGATCTTCAAGTTAGGGAATAGAAAAATGTCACATGGGGCTAAATCCGGACTATAGGGAGGATGAGGGATGCACCTCACGAGGATTTTTGCAAGATATTCAGCAACATTGGCAATATGCGGCCGCGCATTATCGTGGTGCAGCATCCAGCCCGCTTCACGGAAATGTGGACTTTTGCGCCTGATATGGACTTGCAATGTTTTCAGGACATCCCTGTAGTATTGTCCAGTTACTAATGTGTGTGCAGGTACAACATTCTGTTAAACCTTTCCATGAATATCAAAGAATAAGGTGACCGTAACTTTCCCAGCAGAAGCAACCACTTTTGCATATTTTGGGTATTGGTGATGAAGGAGATTTCCACACTGAGCTTTGCTGTTTGCTTTCAGGATCAAAATGATGTAGCCAAGTTTTATCAGCAGTGATTGCGTTTGAAAGAAACTCCGGTTCCTCCTCTGACATCAACTTCAACTGATTAGGCGATACTGAACTTGTCTGAACTTTTCTGCTTCTCACAGGCGGGAACCAAAAGTACCAACAATGAAACTACTACGGAGTACTTGTTTCACATTAAGCTAACAGAATATAATATGAATGAATTTTAGTGCGGAAAAATTATTACCGTAAAAATTGTGATCATTCTTTATTGAACAGCCCTCGTATATTACAGGCGATGTGATATCGCCTATTTAACATCCATGTTAAATACGGGAGTAGAACCTTGTAATGGGATCGATGTTTTTATGTTGGAATATAAAATGCGGATTGTATAAAACTCGAGAATAAGGGGCAGCTGACTCACCTGGTATATATATTGTGGTACTCTAAATTGTTAAAAAGTTCGTGGTTCTATAGTCACAAAAGCGTACACCGCCCAGTGAAAAATTTCCTTTATTACCTTCAGGGGTAGAAGTCTTTTGTGCTATTGTTGTGTTTTCTGGAAACGTGAGCAATAGTAGGAGTACACGAAGCAGCACAGAAGTTAGGGAAAATCAGGTGTCATGTGGCAAGAGACCTCGTACCGAGCGGGATGGCTCAGGTGGTTCCGTATATGGTGCCACATTCGGGAGGACAAGGTTCGATTTCCGTGGCTGACCTACCTGACCCATGAATTTTTTCGGGAGTTCCCCGGGTCACCAGCGAATGCCGGATAAAGTCTGTTTAGTTAACGTGTGTGCAGTTGCCACTCAAAGGGACCTCAAGGGACCTGACCTTCCCGCCCACTAATGACCCTCATAAATCTATCTCCTCACTTCAGAAATGGAACACTGTCGTTGAGGACCAATATCAACCCTGAAACCCTGATCTTCTCGATGTGACAGCCGCATGTCTACTCCACGTGGAGTATCAGTTGGCAAAGTTCCAACTTCCAGTTGATCTGTTTCATTGTGTGCAGCAATTGCTTGTGTGTCACGATGTGGAGACCGTGGGAGGGAAATGCAGTGGTAAATGCAAATGAAGTAGTAGATAAATTTCAGTCACGGAAAATAATCAAAGTGAAGACAATAGTGTGAATAACTGGGCCGAGTTATATTCCTGGAAAAGCCTTAAAAAAAAGTTTCAACGGGAACTGTTTCTAAGCAAATTCAAGCGCTTGTTTTGAACACATATAAATATATGCTGACAATTAATCTTGCTAAGGGGTCATGCAATGATGATAAATTCTGGGTATTCACAGAAATACAGAAAGAAATATTGTGACGAAAGGAATACCAAAGACGCCGATCAAGTGTGAAAACTAAGGGAAACCTTTCTATAAAGAAGATAATTTCACATGCGATTTAATTCGTCGAGAAATTTATAGATTCTATGCAAAAGGGAGAGCGCACACCTTAGACGAATTGGTTGCACATTTGCAAGAAATTTGTGATTTTCCTTATGGGCACTGCACTTTGCGCGGTCTCCTAAAGGAGCTGGGTTTCAAATACTGCACATTGAATAAGATAAGGGTTGTTATGGAATCCAATAGAATTGTAGCTTGGCGATATATATCGTCAAAACTAATACACTTTTTAGTAATGGACATAAGATAATTTATTAGGCGAAACCTCGTACGATACCCATAACGTATCGAGAAAGGTGGCAACCTTGCAGAAAGGTCTGAGAGGAGGAGGGCCAGGGTTGTAAAACGAATATAAGGGTTAGTCAAAGGCAGCGGCCGACTGCACATGAGTTAACTAAACGGACTTCACATAGGTAGAAATGTGGGTAGGTATCTCGGCGATGCATGGCAGGATTACATGCTCTCAGTGAACCACTTTCTCCTCCGGCTGAGTTCTAAAGGATATAGTGTACTGGAATAGGCCACGGACAGTTAATGTCCTAAAGGAATCCATTCGAACCGAAGTAAGTAACATTGGCGAGGATACTCTCCGTAAAACTTCAGAGAATATGGTTAGACGACTGCAAATATGTATAGATGCAGGTGGAGGAAACTTCTAACATTTTCTCTGAGATGTAAGTAGTCTAATGTGATCTCCCAATTGCGTATTATATTCTCCCAAAGTTGCATTTGTGTTCCAATTACTTCAAATATTGTATCCTATTAAAATTGTTCAGGTTTATATGGATCGCACTGTATTTTGTCCACCCCTTTACTAGTTATACAGAAGACGTGAACAATGGAGGAGATTTCAGAAGACACTCACAAATAGTTAGACAGATATTTCGTGTTCAAAACATATCATAAACCTTGCAGTTAATTTGAGTCATTTTTTGGAAAAAAAAGTTTTAACAAAAGGCAATTTTTGTATTGGGCAATTTACTTGCAAATCTTCTCGCAAATTTATAAGAATTTGCACTTCAATACTAAGGTTGATATTTAATTGATGATTTATTATGGAGTTATAGTGTTCACACACACACACACACACACACACACACATACACACATACACACATACACACACACACACACACACACACACACACACACACACACACACACACACACACACACACACTCACACTCACAGAGGGAATTTTTCTAAAAATGTATTTTGTTCAGGGAATCTCAAAATCTGGTGAAATATTGATATAGAAATTTTGGGTGTTATGGAATACTTTTAATGTACACTATGGCCATGAGAAATTAATGGAATATATCGTATCAGAGGTTTAGGCATAAAGCTATACACCTCGAATTGTACAGTTACAAAGCCTAAATAAGTGTATCACCTTAAACGACTCTTTGCAATGCCAGAAACAACAGTCTTGCGTGCGTATAGCGAGAGATTTCTGCCCAGTTTCAGACCAAACCCTTGATAAAGCGCACTAATGCCGAAGCAGATGTACAGAATGGGGTTACCAATGATTAGCGTGTCATTACAGTTTGCTTACAGTTTCATGAACGGAACGGTGCTGAGTGGTCCCAGTAAATGTGTGTACATTAGAGGGCTCGCCGATAACGAGCAAGCCATGTGTGTGGACTGGGCAAACTTTGTTCCCTCTGTAAACTGAAAAGTTTGTCGCTTAGTGTAAATCCGCCACACTTTTTCGATAGTTTGTTTCTCGTGGCCAACGTAATCGACTTGCTTTGTAGACACTGATTAAAAATGTAATTGTGTTCCACTCACATGGCTTTCTCTACTGTTATACGAGTAAATTCTTACAAACGCTTATGCCTCTAATGTTATTACAGATAAACATTATATAAATGTATTTTCAAGAGAACATCGGAATACAGTAGATTTTATTTGAACGTCAAATGTTTTAAAACCTATTTGTGAATGACTGCGAAATTTTCTTTTCATTTCATAGACTGGCAAAACAAACTAATAACCACATCTCATTTGGGAGAAAGCAAGTATTGGAAAATCTAAACCGATATCATGAAATATAAACACTGTTTTAAGGAAAAAAATATTTTAAATGTGTTCTGACAAGCAATTATCTAATTTTCAAAGTACGAACCATTATATTCTATGATTTTGAGCCATCGCTCAGCGAGGTTTGTTACCTACGTTGGTAACCCTCCCCCCCTCTGGTGTTTGATGACACCACTTGCACTGCTTCAATGTTGTCAAAATTCCTTTCACGTAAAAGTGGGCCATGGATGGAATCTTTCTCTTCTTCTACCTCACGGCTTTGGATTGCTTAACCGGCTTCAAATTGGTCTGCCCATCTTTTCTTCGGTCTTCCCTGATTTCTTCTTCCTATAGGTTTATAGTTTAAGGCTATTTTTGGTATTCTGTTACTATTCATCCTCTGAACATGTTCTTTTCAGTGATTTCTATTTCTTTCAATAGTATGGTTTATTTCTTCTACTTTTAATTCTGTCCTAATATCACGACTATGTTTTTTTATCAATTTTGGTATATCCAGCTATTGCTCTAATGAATTTCATTTCTGATGATTGCATTCTCGTACTATTTCTTTTTGTTAGTGTCCATGTTTCTGATTCATAGATCAGAGTTGGTATTGCCATTGTTTTATATAGTTTTATTATAGAGTTGTAATGTCTACTTAAAGTGTGATTTCTGCTCAATTATTATGTTATCTAACACTATTTTTGATCTTAGTGGATTAATTCCTTTAAATGCCATGGTTTTGGATGTATTTTCTGATATTTTTATTCCATATTCTATAGCAATTTTATCTAGACTATACAAAATTTTCTGCAGGTCATCTTGATTTGTGGCCATTATTATTTGATCATCTGCATACAACATAGTTTTCGATTTAGCTCCGATTACATTAATGCCTCCATTCACTTTATTCGACCAAATCCTTACTATTTCGTCCAAATACAAAGTAAAAAATGCGGTTCATAAAGGACAACCTTGTCTTACGCCATCATTAACTATTACTGGTTACCTTTTATTTATTTTTATTTTTGTGCCAATGTACATACTTCTTATAACCTAAATTGGTTGTAAAGGTATACTGTTATTATTTAAAATTTTCCACAGTATCATTTGTGATAGAATAATATGGTAATTTAATGGTACGACACCAGGGCTGTATGCTGGGTGAGGTAGCAGTTCAATTCCCGATTCCTGAATTTTTCCATGGCTGTTCGCGCAGTATGGAGTGTTACATTGTCCTGTAGCAATATAACTGTATTTTGGTTAACTGAAGCTGGATATCTCCGTCTCAAAATTTCATAAACTATTTCCATATATTGAGAATAAAGATCCGGATCAATCAACCGCCCGTTTAGACCAAACTCCCAGTTAATCACACCAAAATTCCACCAGATCAGCCCGCCTCGGTAACGTGGTGGTAGAGTGTCTGCCTCACGTTCAAGTGGTGCCGAGTTCGAATCTCGGTCAGGGTTAGTTACCTGGATAAGGGTTTTTCCGGTGTTTCCCTTATCCTGATAGACGAATGTCGTGTAACTCTAAGCTCTACGGACCCCGTACTCATTTGAGCCTCATTTCACCCATTTCATTCATCGTCCGATATGACTTAACGTTGGAGCACGTATATTAAATAAAAAAAATCACCCGCACAGTTGCCCTTATTATCCTTATTATCCTCGTCATCGTTATCGTTATTGTCCTTATTATCCTCATTATCGTTATCCTTACTATTCTTATTATCCTCGTCATCGTTATCGTTATTATCCTTATTATCCTAATCATCGTTATCCTTATTATCCTTATTATCCTCATTATCGTTATCCTTACTATTCTTATCATCCTTGTCATCGTTATCCTTATTGTCCTCGTTATCGTTATCCTTATTATCCTCATTATCCGTTTTATCGTTATCCTTATTATCCTTGTCATAGTTATGCTTATTAACCTCATTATCCTCATCATCGTTATCCTCATTATCCTTTTCATAGTTATCTTTATTATCCTTGTCATAGTTATCCTTATTATCCTTATTATCCTCATCATCGTTATCCTTATTATCCTTATAATCCTAATCATCGTTATCCTTATTATCCTCATTATTGTTATCCTTACTATTCTTATCATCCTTGTCATCGTTATCCTGATTGTCCTCGTTATCGTTATCCTTATTATCCTCATCCGTGTTATGGTTATCCTTATTATCCTTGTCATAGTTATCCTTATTAACCTCATTATCCTCATCATCGTTATCCTCATTATCCTTATAATCCTCATCATCGTTATCCTTATTATCCTCATCATCGTTATCCTTATTATCCTTATTATCCTCGTCATCGTCATCCTTATTCTTATTTTACTCGTCATCGTTATCCTTATTATCCCCCTTATCGCCATCCTTATTCTTATTATCCTCCTCATCGTTATCCTTATTGTCCTCGTCAACGTTATCCTTATCCTTATAATCCTCATCATCGTTATCCTTATTTTCCTTATTATCCTCGTCATCGTCATCCTTATTCTTATTATACTCGTCATCGTTATCCTTATTATCTTCATTATCGTTATCCATTTTATCCCCCTTATCGCCATCCTTATTCTTATTATCCTCCTCATCGTTATCCTTATTGTCCTCGTCATCGTTATCCTTATTATCTTCGTCCTCGTTTTCCTTCTCATCGTTATCCTCTTTGTCCTCGTCATCGTTATCCTTATTATCGTCGTCATCGTCACCCTTATCCTTATCGTTATTGTTATTATGATTACGGAGCAAAAATTTGTGTAAGTCACTAAAATGCTAAAGTGAAATCACTCCTTAGGCGATCACAATCGCAGGGCACTCCTTGGGCACTAATGGAGCTCCGATAATATAATCGATGGCGACTCTGTGCGGTTGTGAAACATTAAGAAAAAACGTGGGTTTTAGGAATACATTTAATTTATCAAATTATGTCCCAGCTATATCATAGCTATCTAATAATGTCCCTACTGTAACGGGAGCGCTGGAACACCCTGTGAAAGCAGCTGGCAGTGGAAGGCAGGGGAGGTTCGGTTAGCCACACCTCCTCCTCGTTCGTCTTGTAGTGGTGACAGGCTGTGGTCAGGGAAAAAACATGACTGTGTCGCCTGTTTTCTCTACACCTGTTTCTCGATCTTTCTGTTACTAGAACAATCCTGTAAACACCAGAAGGCGGGATATTCCGATATAAAGAGGGTTACAGACAGACGGAGTTAGTTAGTCAGTTGTTGGTTTGGTCAGTCAGTCAGTTGGTTAGTGTGTGAATGAGGACAGTTCTTGGTGTAAGAAGGCAGTGTTAGTCAGTGACGTGTTAATGTACGAGAGGATTGTGCAACGGAAGACTGTACGTAACTGGTATGTGCAACGGAGTTTATGTAATCGCGAGTACAAGGAAATTGTAACGGACGAACTGGTGAATTGTAATTGTGTGCAGCAAGTAATTCTGTGTAATTGGCAAGAGTTTAACTGTAAGTCGGTGGAAATAAAGAACATTGTTGAGTGGTGAAATTGGACTTTTCATTTCACGAACCCACAAAGTCACACTTGTGTCAGGAAGCGGGAAAACAACATCACCGAACATTACAACGATGGAGGCAGCATTAGAAAAGATTTTAGCGGTACTGGAAGAAATGAAGACGGCTAAAGACAACATTACCAGGAAGATGGAAGAAATGCAGGCCGGATTAACAGAGAAGCTGGAGACTAGAAATAACCTGGCCGCGGAACTGAAACTAATCAGGACGGCTAAGGACAACATCACCGGGAAGATGGAAGAAATGAAGGCCGAATTAACAGCGAAGACGGAAACGGCTAACAACAACTTGGCCACGACAATGACCTCAAAGATGGCCGAACTGACAACGGAGATGAGGGCGGCGAACGAGGCTCTCGCCGCAAAGTTTGAGGAACGTTTGGCCGGCGTGAGGGATGACGTCGCGAACCTGGGCAAGCGGAAGGGTCAAGTAGACGACCGCCTTAATGATTTAGAGGAAAAGGCCGACAACATCGCAAAACCCCTCACCCGCCTGACGGAGGAAAACCGGCCTTATGTGTGGACGGAGGACGCCGAAGACGCTTTTCAGCACCCGAAGGGGACCCTGTGCAGTGCTTCAATTTTGGGTTTCCCACAACCGGGTGGCGCCTTCATTGTGGACACCGACGCCAGCGACCATTGCATTGGAGGTGTCCTATCGCAGATCCAGGACGGCCACGAGCGCACAAGAGTGGAAGAGGAGGAACGTGCCGCAGCAGTCCGAGTAGTTGTGGCAGTGCCTGCTGAAGGCTGGGATAGCGCAGGAATGAGGAGGGAGCAGCTGGCGGACGAAGACTTGGGGCCACTCTTGAGGGAAGTGGACGCAGGGACGAGACCAACCTGGGAGGACATCGCACCGAGGAGCGCCACCTACAAGTCGTACTGGGCCCAATGGGACTCGTTGAAGACCAGAGTGGGCGTGCTGTTCCGGGTATGGGAGTCACCCGATGGGAAGGCGCAGAGAGGACAGTTGGTACTTCCCCGGAGCAAGGTCCCGGAAGTCTTGGAGGAAGTGCACGCCGGTACTTCAGGAGGACACCTGGGAGCGAACCGAATGATTCACAAACTACGGCAGCGCTACTTCTGGCTGAGACTCCGAGCAGATGCTGGTGGTACACCTGGACCGCCTCGCACGCTACGATGGGGCTGTTCGAGGCGAACAGCTTTGAGGAGGGAGCAGTGTAACGGGAGCGCTGGAACACCCTGTGAAAGCAGCTGGCAGCGGAAGGCAGGGGAGGTTCGGTTAGCCACACCTCCTCCTCGTTCGTCTTGTAGTGGTGACAGGCTGTGGTCAGGGAAAAAACATGACTGTGTCGCCTGTTTTCTCTACACCTGTTTCTCGATCTTTCTGTTACTAGAACAATCCTGTAAACACCAGAAGGCGGGATATTCTGATATAAAGAGGGTTCCAGACAGACGGAGTTGGTTAGTCAGTTGTTGGTTTGGTCAGTCAGTCAGTTGGTTAGTGTGTGAATGAGGACAGTTCTTGGTGTAAGAAGGCAGTGTTAGTCAGTGACGTGTTAATGTACGAGAGGATTGTGCAACGGAAGACTGTACGTAACTGGTATGTGCAACGGAGTTTATGTAATCGCGAGTACAAGGAAATTGTAACGGACGAACTGGTGAATTGTAATTGTGTGCAGCAAGTAATTCTGTGTAATTGGCAAGAGTTTAACTGTAAGTCGGTGGAAATAAAGAACATTGTTGAGTGGTGAAATTGGACTTTTCATTTCACGAACCAACAAAGTCACACTACTTATAACTCGCGTGTCATTTCATGTACACCTCTTAATCCTATAATTCAATATTTACGTTATTGATACCTTCTAAGAGCCTTTAGAAGATTGTGTATAAAAATAAAGGAGATTATATGAATGCCCCTAGGAAGGTTGTTTATTATTTATGCAAGGCATTTTAGTTACAGTAAGAGGCATTCATGAGGCAGTGTAAAGTCATTACGTGAATTCACAGATCTTTAACGGCCGCATTCATGTCGGTAATGCATGAGAAGGCGTGTTGGCTGATGGTTAGTGAAGTTCCACACTACGGAAGTTAGTGGTGCTAATAACCTAGCCTGCATTCGTGCTAAGTGAGACGGAAGTTCAGATGGCAAACTTGACCAAAGGCTACGATGTCAGAGCCAACCACTTACCTGTTTACTAACGGAAGACTCAAAGTACAAGCATAACTGTTTGCTAATTAACTTTGGTATAACAATTACGGGAAACTGTAAGATAGCGACGGATAAAATGTTACATAACTTGGAGGAACAATAATTAAAGTAAACAGGCTTTATTATACCAGAGAAATAACAAATATAATTCCTATTTAGCCTACTTAGATTAGCGATAAAGCAATTAAAGGGAAGAAAATGTCACTAATACACAAACGCTACCAATAACAAAAGAAGAGCAATTATAAACAAATATTTTCTTATGCAAGAACATGCAACAGGTGAAAACAAATATGTAATTTTAAAACATTGTCTTCAAATCCACTTTACCAGTTAATAATATCTACAATTTCCATTAAGTGTGCATGATGAAACAAAAAAAAAAATATATAAGCATTATATTGCTTTAAATAAGCATTTATATTTTTAATTAGCTACAGATTTATATAAATATTTGATTAATTTTCATAGCTTAATTTAATCCAAATAGGAATTCATAAAGGAGGTTTAATAGAAACGTTTACCAGTCTGATTTTTCTCACTCATTCCTGTAAAATGCATTCTTACAAAACCTTACTTCGTATTAATCGAGATGGACAATCATAAAAATCTTTTAATTATATATTTTCTTGGTGATATTATAAAAATTGTATAATACTTAACTGAATATTGCCGCAAATGCATTGTTGCGACGAGGCATTCAAAGAGACGGGCAGTGCAGTGTGTAAATATAAGCTCGCCGAAAAAGTGGGGAGAAAGAGATGGATTTCTCGAGAGTTCGTCTTTCTTCTAGCGCCGTCTTTATTGTTTGAGAACTTTCGGGATAGTGAGTAATCTATAAAAAGGAAGCCTGCGCCCGGCAGAGCAGACAGTTGTTAATTGAACTCGCGTGCGTGAACAGCTGGGTGAGCTGTGTTTATGGGCGATGACCTTGCAAGTTATATTGTGTATGTCACGTAAATTTGGACTATCAGTTCGATTTATACGGAAATAAAGGGCAATTTTTGGTGTTTGTAACCTGGAATTTTAATTCTACAGACCCACAAGAGTAAAATTTGTTTAAATGTGGTCGCTATATCCCTTTAAAGGATGGTGGTTTCAGTTGGCAACATTAGGCTTTATTCAACTTGAATACTGTTTTAGTGTCATTCTTTTGTTTTTATAATAGTGTACTGCCCTTTTTCAATCATACACACAATATTTTAAAACCTTATAATTGTAAAAATTATATTATTTTTATAATTACATTGTAGTTTTTTAGTGTAAAAAGGCAAAATACAAGCAACTGCAGTCAAATGATACCCCGTCAAAATACTTGGGCCCTCTCCGTCCTTTACCACAGGCACATTTGACTGCATTGCCGAGGTGGAAACCCACGACGTTTAGCTTTGACTGGATGGCCGGTCGAGACGTATCGATTTAACGATCATGTCTCTTCGAATCGATTACGTTGAGGCACCGCAGAAAGTGATATGAGAACCGGGTTGTCAAGTACAGCAAAGAGATATGAAGGTTTGAAATTCACTTCACTTTGCATTCACAATGGAAGAAAATCAATATAGAAATAATTAAAAACTCGTGGCAATAACTAGTAAAATTTCTAAAATTTTTACCTCTAAACATATTATAAGTTTGTCTTTTGACGATATATAATTCCTCTTTCCTTAGAGGCATTGAGATGAAGATGATTTCCGAGGCTTTTCCCAGAATATTCAAGGTATACATTTTCTGTCATTGTACTCTACTGAACAAATAATACTGTCTCGAAAGTCACTATCCATTTGAATGAAAACGCAATATTTTGTTTCTTTTCTTTTCAGATACTGGTATCTAAGTGCAAGATGTTTAGCACAGAACAACGGGTTGCCATTGGACACGAGTACGTGGATTGTCATATGAAGACGCCAGGGCGGAATTTACCGGTAAATTCTACAAACCAGCCCCATCAAGGGCACACATTCGTCTGCTTGTGAACAAATTTCAGCGTACCGGCAGCGTGTGTGTGAAGAGACACGTCCTGGACGACCACACGTCTTGGCAGAAACAGTGCAGCAGGCTCAAATTGCCAGTGATAGGTGTCCGAAGGTATCAATTCGACGCCTCAGTACGGAATTGAACATCCCTCGCAACACAGTGTGGAAAATTTTACGTTTCACTCTACGAAAACGTCAAGTTCTGCACCATATTGAGGACGAGGATTTCGCCTGTCGTCGGGCAATGTGTTATGACCTCCTGGAATGTCTAGAGAATGAGAATTTAATGGAAAACATTTTATTCTCCGATGAAGCCACTTTCTATGTTTGTGGGAAACTCTACAGACACAACAGCGGAATATGGGCAGATGAAGAACCACATGAGGTATGGGAGTGGGAACGTGATACACCGAAAATCAATGTTTGTTTGGGTATGACAAACGCAAAACTGTATGACCCATTTTTTTTGCCGAAAGGTCAATATCAGGTAACATCTGCCTTAACATGTTAGAACTGTTGCTTGAGCCGCAGCTTCAAGAAGATGACATACTGGATACAGTAGTGTTTCAGCAAGATGGTACGCCTCCACATTTTGGAAACATCGTCCGTGATTACCTGAACAGAACCTTTCCAGGGAAATGGATAGGCAGAGGTTCACCTCGGTCTGAGCTTCCCATTCACCGGACTTTACTCCTTTAGACATTTTTGCATGGGGGTGCACCAAATCTGAAGTGTACACTAGCAAAGTGAATGGTCTGCCTGAGTTACGGAATCGTATCAGGAAAGCAGCAGGTCAAATTACGGTTGAAATGTTACATTCTATATTTCGTTCCACTGCTGAAAGATGGCGTATGTGCTTTGAGCTAGATGGAGGTCATGTCGAACGGCACTGGTATATGTGAAACACTTCAAAATAATATTGATTATTCAGTCACTGTCTTACTTCATTGAAATGGATAGTGACCTTAGAGACACTCTTTATAACGGAGACGATCACTAAATAAAAACGGTAAACATTGTAGAAAAGTTTTTCATAAAAGTAGCACCTTTGGATCAGCTCCTTCCCCCAAAATCTTCGGGTAGTAATCTTGGTAAATAAACTTAAAAACAAAGGGAAGCCGGTCTTAAAATGGAAATCCGTCGACTTTAGAAGCACATATCTGCACAACTTGATAATCAAGTTAAGTAGTTACGTTTCTTTGACCTAATTAATTTTCTAAACTCACGCCATCTGCTGACATGGTATTTAATTTACTGAAAACAGTCTTTTGTTCAGCATTGTGAATATTGGTAGTCTTTTGTCTTTGTTGATATTTATATTATATCCAGCTATTCATTTTGTGGATATAGCACTTCATAAAATATCCTGATGATGGGAGAGATGTCGATTTCTAATCGTCTTGTCGGCTAGCTTCTTTCCCGAGAAGTTCCGAAATAAAAAGTAGGTTAATCATTAAGGATAATATTTGAGTTATGACATTCCAAGTGTGACAGACAGACATAGATACATCTACAGTTTTTATAAAATTGTGTTTTTTGCTTAGACTAAGGAATCTCAAAACGTGTATTTCGTATAAGACATTGGTATCGATATATGGATGGAATACTTCTATTAGACTATGTGCGTAGCACAGAAATGTATTAATTTGTTGAATATCTACGAGGTACGTAGATAACACCTCCTACTTTTCTGAGGCCTGGGACCAGATAAACTTCTGTTTTTTTTTAAATACACGTTGAATCTTTGTGAATGCTTACAGATGGCAGCACTGTACAGTGTAAAGAAGTCTAGTGGCAGCGACGAGAGTTTTTTTTTTTTTTTTTTTTTTTTTTTTTTTTTTTTTTTTTTTTTTTTTTGCTTTATTGATATCAACAGCATGCTCCATTACATAGTAATACTACATGCTTTATAGTTACATATCCTATTTTGAATTAGTAATTGTAAACATTACAACAATTTTACATTGGGTTATTCGGAGTTTTAGGTACTATGTACATTAAATTGAGTCTATTCTTCTAGTTCATTTTTGTGAGTTCACAATTTGTAATTATTTCACTTTAAATACTTGTCATATTTGTAGAAGTAGTGCTTTATGTTTTAGTTAATTGTAAGATTATCATGAAACCGGAGTAAGTTGATTGTATAGAATTCACAATTTGTCGTTATTACACTCCAAAACCTTCAATCCATGTCCGTGATTTTTATTTTTAATTAAGGTTTCGCGGGTGATCAACCGTGTCAAATTAATAAACGTCGAGCTTTCGGCGATTTAAACTCCATGGCCTTTTTCAGGATCTGATGGAAGAGCCAAGAGCAGGTGCAGATCGCCCGGGTTCTCCCTGGCGGAAGGTTACACGCCACGGTACCTATCCACTGTGCGGATTTACCCGTGCGTTATAAAAGATAATGTATTTTGCGCGAGCTTGCGTGTCATTACGTTAGACGGCGCAGTTGGCCTCTACTGATGCTTCTGGAGCCGGGATGCTCCTCCATGACAGACGGACAGTGTCGTTCCGCCTCACTTGGTGCGGTCGCTAATGATCCGTCAAGCAGAGGGGAAGGGGGACAAGTAGCGTGAGACCAGATGGGAATTTAGGTGTTAAGGTTTAAAGACCAGGTCGTGCGCGCGCCCCAGGGCACGGCTGCATGTTTAACCATCCAACCGCGGCCAAGGCGCGACATGACCTGGCGGTGATTGGTAGCCGATGAAAGGCCGGTTGGTTTGGGCTATGTTTTTTGTCCACTATTGTGTTTTCTTGGAGGTTGGTCTTTTGTCCGGTGTGACTAGAGTTGCTGTCTGTGCCACCTGTGATGGCCTTGGCCACTAAACAGGTCAGGCACATTGCCCACTCAACCCGACCAACAGGCGCAGAACCACGACACTAGCAGCTTCTGTCTCGGGCCATTCCTCACCACCTACGCCAGCCTTCTGCGAGGAACTCAGGACTGCTTCAACCAAGATCCAGACCGACCTTCACAACACGAAGAACCAACTGGCTGCACTAGAGACGCAGCTCGCCTCCGCCGCCACGACCATCCAGACGACCTCCACGGGCATAGCACCTGACACCGCAGAGATAATCACACAACTCGAGGAGAACATCATGGAGGCGACAGCAAAGAGCTTCCACATCTTTCTGACATTCTTCACATCGGAACTCGCAAAATTTTCAGCCCGCCTGGATCAAACGGAGGATCTCAACAAGAAACATTCAGAAGCTGAAGACAACTACCATAACCTCGAGCCACTCATCAAGCAAACACACCAATCGGCTACAATCGACATCCTATCTACACTTCAGACCTTAGCCAACGACTAGACAAATGCAAGATCGGCCAGCACAAGATCGTTCGAACACTGCAAGCCCACCACGACTCATACGACCACAAACACACCATCGGCGAACAAATCAGAGCAATCAACCTAACAGTTAACCCACACTTGGACCATCTTCGCCGACTAAACTTATAGCACCGAGTACACCTCGACAAAATCCACCCTGACTCCCCAGTTTGACTTCCAGGACGCAAGGCATGCCTGCCATCCTGGCCTTATACACTTACGCCAGGCAGCATGATTCATGCTGCTAGAAATTAAAGATAATCACCAGAGTGCTTAACGCGGGATCTGTATAAACCTACCCACAATTTCCCTCACCTAACCCCGCTTCCACATAAGAAGCGATGCTCCTTGTTTTTGTTTCAATAAAGCTTAAAAAAATCACTCTTTTCCAAGGTGTTTTCCCGGAGGTTCGTTCTTTGTCCGGGGTGACTAGGGTTGTTGTAATTGTAGGTGTGTCTGATGGCTGTTTTCCAAGCACGGCTTAGCTGTAGACCGCAGTATTTATTGTAATTCTGTGGATGCAATTTGATTTGGATGGCTTCCTTGATGATTCTGTCCCAATATCTGCCAGTGTGTTCTAATACTTCAGAACTGTTACTGATACTTAAAATGGCGACATTTTCATTGCAAGAACAGCGAGTAATCATTCGTTTTCCCCATTTTCGTGGTGTGACATCTACTGAAATACATCGCCATTTGAGTGAAGCATGTGGTGATGGTATCATGGATGTGCATTCCTGGGTATGACAGTTCAATGAAGGCAGAAAATCGTGTCACAAAAAATCAAGACAGTTACGACCTCGCACCAGCCGGTCTGACGACATGATCTAGCGAGTGGAAAATGTTATTCTGGAGGATCGCCAATTGACCATTTTTCAGATCTTTATGCAGGATTGTGTGCACAGATCCCATGGAAATGCCAATTTTAGAGGCGATATCTGCAATTGTCTTGGTTTGTTGTTACACGATGTTCTGCCTTCATTGAACTGTCACACCCAGGAACGTACATTAGACACATCCATGGTACCATCACCACATGCCTCACTCAACTGTCGATGAATTTCAATAGGTGTCACACCACGAAACTGGAGAAAACGAATGATTACACTAGATAATAATTACACGCTGCCACTAGAGTGCTATGCACTGTGCTGCCATCTCTGTCACTCATTCACAAAGAATCCACGTGTATTTTAAAAATTACCAGAAGTTTCTTTCTGGCCCCAGTGCTGAAAAAACAGTAGGAGGCACTTCCTATTATCATAAGGTAATTAATACAACAACTTGCACTATGGGAAACTGGTGGATAAACAAAGTGAACTAGGGTTAATTAAATATTAATCTAAATAAATGTATGATAATCAGCTAAAATGTTGCTGATAAAGTTGAATCATGTAGCCTTTCTCAAAAATTGTTACATTAAATAGTATATATAAGGACATTTACTTCCCAGTTTGTCCGTAATTGTCCATTAACATTCCAGCAAAGCATTAGAATTGTTATTTATGTTTCTAAGTTAGATTTACAGCACCTTTAAGGCTTAGCATGCATTTACCACTGTGTTTTACAAACACGTACCTCCTACTGAGAGTAATTAAAATGAAATAGTTGCTGATGTATGGATATACATTTACATAAGGCAAAGTTTTTCCTGGAAGTCTTCCTATGTGGCTACCTCACGTGACTTTATCTTGTGTTTCCTCGACTCCTTTAACCTTTTCATACTGTATGATGTCACGGAGTCACAACCCGTGGTACCGGACTGTAAAATAGGCGTAAAGCACAGTGCATTCTAGTAAATATTTCATCTTCCCCTGTGAAATCCAGTGAAATCCTGGACCCTTGGGAATCCGTTCCTTTGTTACCGTTTTACCTATGCAAATGTCTTACTTTATCCCCCTCTGTGCAATTTAAGTCCACTAGAACTTACAGGTTTATGATACCTGAACCAGAAGAAAATAGAATTCATTTCCTGATTTCACTCAGCGGAGTCATCGTCAATAAGCTAAATCAATACTGCAGCAAACGAAATAGATTTTATTTATAAATAAAGTGAAGATCAAACATGTACCGGCATCGTCCTGAATCTGTAGGAGGCTGTAAACAAACGCACGTGTGCACGTGCGTCATCATTGGCTCTTTAGTCTTCTAACTCTATTTGGATCAAATATATCGTTCGCAATTCATTTTTAAAGACCTTACATCTAATGTAAAATATAATGTGATCCATATAAACCTGAACCATATCAATAGGGCATAATACACAATTGGTAGTTTACATTACACTAATTACATCTCAGAGAAAATGTTGGAAGTGTCCTCCACCAGCATGTATACATGTTTGCACTCGTCTCATCATATTCTCTGAAGTTTTACGGAGACGATATCGAATTGAGTGAAGGTTATTTCCAGCAAGATGGAGCAACGTGCCATACATCTGATGATACCATGAAACCTGTAACCAGTTTCTTTGATGATCGATTAATCTTAAAAGGTCTGTGGCCCCCCAGATCACCTGACCTAACCTTACCGGAATTGTTCTTGTGGGGGTATCTAAATATAGAGTGTACAAGAATATATCACGAACAATTGATGTTCTCAAGGAATCCATTCGAACCGAAATAAGTAACATTGGCAAAGATACTCCATAAAACTTCAGAGAATATGGTGGACATATCTGTTTGGACATTCTTTAACTACTGTAGTTCTCAGTATTGCAATCTAAACTAGGCACGGAAGACCATTCTTGTTCTTGAGGTTCTTCTACGTGAGGTTATTCTAAGACCATTGAGGTTCTTCTACGTGTTATATATTCAATTTGTTCTTAAATGCGTGCCTAATTTTTCTCTCATTAATTTATCTCTGCTTATTCACACAGAGATTAATATGTCCAAGAAATTCTCCACTAAATAACCGCTTATATCAAGTATGCCCTTGAATGGTACGACGTGGTATTCCCCTACATCTGTCATTACACCTGGCCTTGACAGAAATCCACTGTACACAAGTTGCTCTAGGCGATAAGCCATTCGCGCCTGTGCGTAGTTAAGCGACTAGGTATTACTGCAGGCTACACGGTGAGAGAAGTCCCTTAGGCAGCAATGACATGCCTATTTTATGAACATTACTTCTGTAATTTTCAATTTCTCAAAACTGAATATAAATATTTTTATTGCAACTCCGTATAATTAAGTATATATATATATATATTATACACATAATACGATTTGCCTTCAACATGCCCTCATACTTTTGTACGATGGCCGTTCAATACAGAATGATCATAATTTTTTTACAGTCATAATTGTTCGCACTAAACTTCAAACTTATTTTATTGTCTTAGCTTAATGTGAAACAAACACGCCGAAGTAGTTTCATTGTTGGGACTCCTGGTTCCCGCCTGTGAGAACCAGGCAAGTTCAGATATGTTCAGTATCCCCTGCCGCTGCAATGGAGGTAACACGCGAGGAACAATATGCGGCGCTGAAATTTTGCTTTCGTCTCAACAAATCTTTAGTCGAGGGCTGTATAATGTTACAGGAGGCCTATGGAGAGTCTGCTCTTTCCTACATCACAGTTTGAACGAGGTTTAATTTTTTTTAAAGAGGGGAGACAATCAATTTCAAATAAAAGTGGAACCGGTACTCAAGTTACTGCTCTTACGGAAGAAAACATCCACACTGCTGCCTACATTGTGAGGAAGGATCGACGAATTACTTTAAGATCACTTTTTGAAATACTGAACATTTCATTGCGTGCCACCCAATCGTAGGTGACAGAAACATTACACATGAGACGTGTTTGTGTGTGATAGGTTCCAAGACTGTTGATTCCCGAACAAAAGGACATTTGCATGCAGGTCTGCATGCAGTTAAAGTTTATGTTAGAGGAAGATCCGGAGTTCTTTACAAACGTAATCACTGATAATGAAACTTGGCTACATCATTTGGATCCTGAGAGCAAACGGCAAAGTTGAGTGTAGAAATCTGCTTCATCACACAACCCCCAAAAATGCAAAAGTAATTGCTTCTCTTGGGAAAGTTATGGTCATATCATTCTTTGATATTCATGTAATGGTTTATCAGCATGTTGTACCTGCACACACGTCAGTAACTGGACAATACTATAGGGATGTCTTTAAAACATTGCAAGTCCGTATCAGGCGGAAAAGGCCACATTTCCATTAAACAGGATGGATGCTGCACCACGATAATGCGCAGCCGCATATTGCCAATGTTGTTGCTGAATATCTTGCAAAATTCAACTTGAAGTGTATCCCTTACCCTCCCTATAGTATGGATTTAGCCCCATGTGACTTTTTTATATTCCATAACTTTAAGAAATGCCTTCGTGGGAGGCAATATCCATCATCAGAAGCAGTGGTGAAAGCTGTTGATAAGATGTTGAAGGATCTCTCAAAAAGTGGTTTCCAACATGTCTTTGAAGACCTGCAGAAGCACTGGGACAAGTGCATCGCATTCGGGGGAGACTATTTTGAGAAGGACCATCAAAAATATGAGGATGAGTAAAGGTACGTTGTCAATAAAAAGTTGTGATCATTGCTTATTGAACAGCCCTCGTATAACTAGGGAGGTATAAGAGTTAATGTTTTGTGAACTGGTAGCGGTTCCATACATTACCAATATAAAGGGTTTTCTGCTGACAGCCGCAGGTGCCACAGCTGTCAGTTTCAGCTGCTTATATATGTCACATATCAGTGTGCTACTCGACGTGCTTATATAAATAACTCCTTAAAACATAATTTCTTCAGCTTTCTCTCCACAAGTCTAGCTCCCTCATTTCTAAATTAGTAGTTGTTCCACACCATCTTTTGATAGCTTACCGTTTAGCTCCTATAATTTGCCAACAAATGTTAGAAACAGATAGAAAACTATATTAGAAATATTGTTACATTGTGTAATTCATCTGTAAGATCCAGACTCGAATGTGTTCCACGAGTATGGGGTCCTTATACCACCAAGTTATTTAATACAAATTTCTAAGGAATCTGTTTTTCAAAACTTTTCATTATTTTCTTAAGTTCATATTATATGTTTCATTGCTTGATTTATTCGACTTTAGAGGTCTATCACTTCAGAGAATTTGTCAATTATTGCTTTTGGTTTACAAATTAGTTCGTAATATGATGAATGACTTTAAACCTAAGTTAATACGTTGTTGTTGTATTACGTCCTCCAATGACAAGTCATATCGAACGACGAGTGAAATGTTTGAAATGATGCTCAAGTGAGCCCAGGATCCATAGAGCTTAGAGTTACCGGACATTCGTCTTTGAGGATAAGGGAAAACCCGGGACAAAGCCTTATCCAGGGAACTCACCCTAACCCAGAATCGAACTCGGGACCTCTTGAACGCAGACATGCTACTATCTACTTTACAGAGGCGGGCTAAAACAATACATTTTACATTACAAATGTTGCACCTAATAGATTTCATAGCATGTTTCTTCCTCAGAAGTTTAATACTTATTCCTATAAATATTGTAACTTTGTGGGTTTGCGAAATCAAAAGTCCAATTGCACAGACTCAAAATGTTCTTTATTTCCACCGAATTACAATCTGAACACTTGCCGATTACACAGAGTTACGTAATGCACACAATTACGGTTCACCAGTTCGTCTGTCACAGGTCCACTGCACGCAGTTACGTACACTCCTCCGATGCACGTACACAGTCCGTTCGCTCACTCGGCGCTCCTCACGCTGCTCGCCAAGAACTCAACTCACTGCCATGCCATGCCATGCCATGTGGTGCTGACTGGCTGTATATAGCCAGAAGGTTTTTGCTGCGTGGCCACCCGTTAAGGGTTTTACCGCAGGTAAGGTAGATTTCGGGATATTTCAAGGTGAAATGTAGGTTTTTAAATTGGTGATTTTTTATAAGGTTACAAGCATGTACCTGGGGGTTGAAGGACAGGATGCAACACCTTGCACCCTGGTGTTTTATTTGTGCTGAAATAATTTTGATGCCAAGCAGCTTGGAAGGATTATGTGGAGCTCAGCTTTAGCTGCAGTTCGGATTTGCTCCTAGGTTATCTCGGATGCCCGCAAGCCATGCGGGGTAACCGGTGCTGTCTAGAGCGACGTCTAGTGGGGTCATAATCTCTCAGGGATCTGACAAGGGCGCTTCTGTGGTTGGGTAAACTTGCATACAATTTTGATGCCCGGCGCCTGATTTCATCCTCCACGTATGGAAGACTCGAGGCCTCGTGAAGCAACCTGGTAGGAAATCAACTCAGTCCAGAGGTCCAGAGGTAGTCCTGGTCGGGCGGGGCAATTTTTCTTTTTCCCCGTCCGGGTGTCTTCTGCCGCAGTACCTAGCCGCTTTGCGGCTTAACCTGCGAAGTGAGTCAAGATTGGTTGAATTTTGTTCTGCTGGCGGTAGGTTTTTGTTTGTTTGTTTGTTTGTTTGTGAGAAAATTTGGTGTTAACTGGTTGCCCTTGAGTGTTCTCTGAAGGCAACAGCTAGGCGGGTTTGTTACCTTCTCCCGTTGGGGAGGATCTGTTTTAGAACTTTTGCCCCATTTTGAGTACGGGGGGCCTGACGCTTGAGCCATCGGGCGTTATGTGATTTTGAATAGGTTTGGGGTTTCCCTTGGGTTAACCAAGGGGCCCCAAGACGTCTCTAGGGAGTTCGTATGATGGCAAGCGTCTTTGCTCCCTCTGGTCATACCTGTCCAGTGAGTTCACCAAAGGGTTGCCATGGGTTTGAATTTTGTCGTACATTGAACGAGCCCTCTCTCGAATGACGTCGACAATGTACAGGATGTTCGAAAGTTCATGAAAAATATGGGCGGGAAATCTCCAGTCAGTATCGTAGATGACCCGTAGCGCCGTGTTCTGCAGCGTCTGGAGTCTGACGAAGGTGGTATTCGCCATTGTACCCCAGATCTCACAGCCGTACAAGAACATGGGCGGGATGATCGCCCGATACAGCTGCAGTTTGAGACGGAGTGGCATGGTTGAACGGAATATTGGATATAGGTTCCTGAACGCGACGTGCCCAAGCTGGACCTTGCCTTTGACGTGCGGAGCGTAAGTTAATTTTCGGTCCAGCGTCACTCCGAGATACTTCGCCGTTTGAACCCATGGAATTCCACGACGCCGTAAAACGAGGTTCTGCTGCAACCGATTGGCTCTGGTTTTCACCAGGATAATCGCAGAGCTCTTCTCCGGGTTAATTGCCATTCGCCATTTTGCGCTGCATTCGCCAATGGCCCGGAGCTGGGTTTGGATCTGCCGAAAGCTATACCTTGGGTTTCTGTTGACTGCGAAGATCATAAGATCGTCCGCGTATTGACAGGTGTGGGTATTGTGGTGCGTGGGTCTGTCAGCCATGTAAGCTGCAAAGAGTGCCGGCGACAGAACGCTGCCTTCCGGCACTCCAGCGCCAATGGGCTGCTCGGTAGACAGCTTCCCCTCCATCTTTACTCGGAAGCTTCGGTTTCCGAGGAAACCGGCCACCAAGGAAATGTATGTACGGGGAATTTCATGCTCCAGGAGTTTGTAAATAAGTCCTTCGTGCCAGGTAGTGGCGAATGCCTTCTCCACGTATAGCAACACTGCTACCGTTTTAGACCGTTCCTGGAATCCCAGGGAGGCCTTCTCGGCAACCCGCAGTAGTTGCTGTGTCGTGGAGTGGCCAGAACGGAAGCCAAACTGATGTTCCGGGATTAAGCCCCTTTCCTCTAGGTGAGGAAGGAGCCGGGAGAGGAGCAGTTTTTCGAAAACCTTCGATAAAACTGGGAGAAGGCTGATAGAGCGGTAACTGGAAGGAAAAACCGGATTTTTCCCGGCTTTAAAACGCACACCACGCGCGCCTCCTTCCAGATAACTGGAAAGTGGCGCATGTATAGGCACGCATTGTAAATCCAGGTTAAGTGAATCACGGCTCTGCGTGGAAGGTGCTTGAGCATTTCCGCTGTCACACGGTCCTGCCCAGGTGCTTTGTTGTTTCTTAGAGAGTTAGGCGTGGTCGCTAACTCTCTAGGGGTAACGATGGGGATGTGGAACTCCTCAGTCGCCACTGCAGCCCCTTTTTATAGGAATATCGCTGTTTCCCGAAGTTTTGCGATTCGGTGAATCATCCTGCAGGTTCTAGTCGTCAAGGAGGGGGAAAGAGATGGCTAACGATGTTTTTCCAACCATCCCCCTCGTTACCGCTACAAGACAAATGGGTAGGCGGTGCCGAAATGCCTCCGGTCCCCTACTCAGCTGTCAGTTGGCCGTGCTTGCCGATAATTGGGTGACAATATTCATCTATGCACAGAATGCAGTATCTATACATTAAACTACAACCCTTAAAGATTGATATATTCAGTATGAAAATCAGAAACTTTGCTTTATCCAGCGGTTATTTATTACTAAGGCCCGGAAGTTGTTGACCTAAAAATTCTCTAAAAATGAGCTATAAAGTGCCCTTAAAATATCTGAGACCTGGGTTCGATTCTCGAGGCAGACCTGACCCATGGGATTTTTGGGGGAATTTAAAACAATATGTGATTAAGGGTTCATATCATATAAGCCGATATCGTGCCAGGAGCAAACTTCAGAACTGATATTTTTGAATATGATTTAACAGGCAGTGACAAAATGTTTTTTCAAGTAAGCACCCATATCATCTGTGGAAGTAGAGAGTTTTTTTTTTACGTCCTCCAGCGTTAAGTCATATCGGACGATGAATGGAATGGGTGAAATGATGCTCAAATGCGCCCAGGGTCCACAGAGCTTGGAGTTACCGGACACTCGTCTTTCAGGATAAGGGAAAACCCCGGAAAAAGCCTTATCCAGGTAACTCACCCTGACCGAGATTCGAACTCGGGACCTCTTGAGCGTGAAGGAGGCACGCTACCACCACGCTACCGAGGCGGGCATAAGTAGAGACAAGTTTCTCAAAGTATAAAACAGTTTTAGCTGACAACAACCGTTCGTTTACTTTGGATAACTTGAAGATGACCATGGTGGTGTACTGCAACGTTAAGTAAGGTATGTTTTGGCTAATGGGGACAGTGACTCATTTGTTCTTACTTTATAAAATTGAAAATAGTCTGATGAATTTTGTAACCGCAGTATCAAGCAGCGATTAGGAGGCACCAAATTAATCCAAGTCAAATAATTAAAAAAGAAGATAAATTAATAGAAATGATTTTGTTAAACTGATATAACAATCTTGTTATGATAATATGAAATTAGAATTATTAAAATAGCAGTTGACTTAAAGAATAAGAAGGGAAGAATATAATTTAATATAACATATATACTAGCTTCCGGGCAAGAAAGAGAAAATATTCTTGTAAAAATCTGTACACGTCACAGAGACAGGAAAGAAGGACCGTTACCTTCTTTGCGTTAGTAAAAGTTCAATGTCTGAAAACCATTGTATTCTTTCAGCCAGGAATGTTTTGGGACAAAGGACTTTCAAAATGCAGTTGAGCATGAACGCTGCAGAGATTTACTTCGCTGATTCGAGAAAACGTTACAAACAACTCAGGGTAGGCGTTCCCCAACTCAAGGTGGGCGGAACGTCAGTGAGTCATATGAGTTGTGCAAACCAATGCGAAAATTCGGAATAAAATGAGAAACCAATATTAATGTAACATTTGAGAAGGATGAGCTAGTTTGGTCATGTGATAAAGTTAGAGAGGGGATCAGAATAAGGTTCAAACTGAATGGTAAAATAAGAACAACCTTGTTATTAATAACTAAGCACTAGTAACGCAACTTCACTATTTACTTATCTTATGTAAATCCTGGGGCCGGTTTCAAAGCAAAACATCTGCTTCATCCTCAGCAACTCAGCTTGACACTCACCAACTAACTGACTGACTGACTGACTGACTAACCTTGACCACTACAGGAGTTTGAAGAATAGCTCCTTATCTAACTGCCATCTACCGGGGACAACACAAACTTATTGATGACATCTACTGGAGGGATATCAAAATTCATTACGCGATCCTTATTTTTCAAGATAAATAACTTCTCCCAAACCATTAAATCTATCGGTTGTTTGAATTGTTTCAACAATTTAACTTCTGAATTTACTTCATGATTATATGACCAAAAAATGATCAGCCACTGCCGATTTCTCTGTCTGTCTATATTTAATATTGCTAAAATGTTCCTTTGCTCTGGTTTCTAAATTACGCTTAGTCCTACCAATATAGATCTTATCGCATTCTAAACAGTTAACTTGATAAATACTAGATTTTTGCTGTCTGAAATTTTGTCTTTTTTAGAAAGCTATAGCAAATTCTTTATACTGGAATTATTTTGAAGTGCTAGTATTATACCTACTTCTTTGAAAATTTTTTGGAACTTTTTATTTTCCCATGGATGATAAGCAAATTTTTTTGAAAATATAATCATTTTTACTTTATTAAGAGTGGAAACATCATTAATATTTTTTGATATTTAAATTTTTCTACTCTTCTGATTATAAAATTTTTATTAAAGCCGTTAATTAAAGCAGTGATTATAATATGTTTATATTCCGCATTAAATTCTTCCTCGTTTAGAGGAATGTTTATCAATCTGTAAATCAAACTATTAAAAACAGCAAATTTGTGTGACATAGGGTTAAAACTTATTTTTCATATAATTATCCGTGTGAGTTGACTTTCTATAGATGCCAAAATTTAATTTATTGTTATTTTTTATTATCTTTAGATCTAGAAAGGGTATGTAACCATTGTTTTCAATTTATATTGTGAATTTGATAGCTTTATCCTGTGAATTTAGAATTTTTAAAGCATCATCTATATATCTCTCAGGAACTATGGAAAAAATGTCATCTACGTATCTATACCATATTCTAAAAATTGAAGGAAAAAATTTAGTGACTTCTATTTCAGAAAAACTCATAAATAGATCAGCAAGAAATACTTAATTCCAATTAGAACCCAATTTATTTAACGATGGTATGAGCGTTTGCCACAATTTATTTATTATTTAGTAGCAATAATTGCAAAATTTACTAAGGAAGTTAATTTTAAAATGTGGTTACTCCAACCATATATTCATTATTTGTCTGTGACAGTTATTAATTTATTATTATGAAAGAAACTGTTAATTTTGTAATTAAAATGTTTATGGGTGCACACAATTCCACGTTGTGGTCGCCAATTTGAAGCAATAATTTAATGGCGAGCAAATAAGTCGGCGAGCAATGAGGTTTCTCTCAGGGTATGCGTGGATGTTTGAGAAGGAGATTTTAATAACACTGGAATGCCCGTTTCCAACTTATTTATTTACTGCTTCTTCTTTTAAAACATCGAAATGAAAGTTGCCAACCAAGGGTTACCATTCTCGGTTTAGAGTTACTGAATGCAGAATGTTTATTACTCGATAAATTTATTCGTTCCTCATATATATATATATATATATATATATATATATATATATATATATATATATATATATACGAACCGACAATTATCAAACACAGAACAGGTTGACCACCCTAATATCGGACTGCTCTCATCGGCCTCACGCCGAAGAATGTTATAATGGCTTTCTAGCCGCGAACTGGCCACATCGGCTGCACGCCGAAGAGTCTTCACTGACCACAGCTGCGCGTGTGTGTATATATAACTTTCACTCTCAGGAAACTCCTTTTCAACCAAAATCCCTTTGTGGCTGTTTTTCCGCCATTGTAAATGATCCAAAGAATTACTTATTCATACACGTCAAGTGAGCCCCTTTAGAAAACTGCTAAGGACACTGTTTCTTATATTGCGTTTGTTATAACAACTTTCCCTACAACTGCTGGACTCAACTGGCCTTGCCCTCGTCGTAACAAAGAACCAAAATTCCTTTGACCTCCATCATGATTCTTTACTTCTGGCAACCTTTAATTTCGGTATCAATTTTTGTTAGGTCATGTTCTTTTATTACATTTTATGTGCATTTTTTATATTTTAATGGCATTATACAGCTCATTTTTAGAGAATATTTAGGTCAACAACTTCCGGACCCTAATTATAATATTAGTATTGCTACATGTAGGCAAACTGATGCTACTGAGTTTTTGGGAAAGAAGCCTTTGTAATTAGGTCGTCTGCAGCAGCAGTAACTCCGTATAGACTGCGTGACGTATACGCACAGGAACTATTATATTTTGGCCAAGTTTCTCTTAAACTTCTCTCTTTAGATAATAGCGGCACTGCCAACTCGATTCAGCATCTATAACGGGCCATTGTATTTACAGTTGAGTCTGCTGAACACATGTGTAAACTTGCTACGCTAACCACATCAGGAATGTGTTTGGTGTGGTAAGGTGGTGGAAGCTTGCGGTTGTTCAAGCCCCGCCGTCCGCTTGATGTGAGGGGGTGGACTAGCCCTCGGCTTGCCTCTCAGATATACAAAGGCGTTCCTCCCCTTCCTCTCCAGGTGAGCAGCTCCTGTTAACACGGCTCCAACTAATAACAGATTTTACCTCAAGTGGAGTTAAGCCCCGAGACGAGTATCGGGAATTCAACATTTGAGATGTTAACCACCAAAAAAGTTTCCTATTAAGGAGCGTTGTAGTGAAACCTTATTTACCATAACTATCATCGTCATCATATAAATGCTAAACATGTATCACCGAATATTATTTACCCATAAGACTAATAAAACTGAACGACAAAAAAAAAATTTGAATGTTTCGAGCACTTCATGTGGCAATTCCTACTAATTTTGGGTTGAGAAAAACAAATATGACAATGAAAAAATTTATTAGCTCTAGTTTCTATGAGATACATAAGGTAGAAGTATTACATATTATTGGACTGAAAGAAAAGGATAAATTTTAATTTTACACATGCTATCAACAATAATAGTGCATTTGATTTTTAACCGGTAATTACATGCTAAGAATTCTAAATTACTGGAAAATACTTCGCAGATAGTGGTGACTGAAGAGAATCATATGGTGGCCAATTGACTTCGTCGTCTTTTAGCCTGCCTTTTGTGATGGAGTTCCGCAGAATCCCTATACAAAGACCAACAGTAATCCGCAAGCATTACTTCATTCCAATGGCCCTGAT
Source organism: Mantis religiosa (assembly GCA_030765055.1). Classification (NCBI taxonomy): domain Eukaryota; kingdom Metazoa; phylum Arthropoda; class Insecta; order Mantodea; family Mantidae; genus Mantis; species Mantis religiosa. The sequence goes on from CM060959.1 coordinate 37,726,793, forward strand.
ATCTTTGTTCCATAAAAGAAATGTCCTGATGGGATCTCTCCCCATGTTCATCACTAACAGCTCCACAACTAGGAGGGAAAAAGTCTAGGTGGCAGTGGAGAAAATCATCTTAAGGGACATGTTACATCCAAGGTTTCGGTATTTTTGCAGGAGTACTGTCACCAAATACTTGTAGTTGTCATCTCTTTTGTTCCCTAAAAATCCATGAACAACACTCTTGATACTGAAATTAAAGGATTGCCATAAGTAAAGAATCATGATGTGTTTCAAAGGAATGTTGGTTCTTTGTTACAACGCGTGCAGGTGCAGTTGAGTCAAAGAGCAACGCGGTTGAATAGTTGTTTTAACAAAAGAAACGTAAGAAACTATGTCCTTTGCAGAGTCCTAAATGGTAGCACGTGACTTTGTTTGAATATGGTATTCTTTGGACCCTTAATAATGACATGGCATAATAGTCATAAATGGAATCTTTGGTTGAATAAAGGGCTTCGAGAAACTGAAAGTTATGCACACCTACACGCAGCTGTGGAGGACATTCAGTTCGTGGCGTAAAGCCGATTAGGGCAGTCCTCTTCTGCTCTCTTGGTCGAAGGCAGACCAGAAGTGATGAGAGAAGATATTTGTCGGTTGATATATAAGTGAAGAACGAATTAAGTTTCATCGAGTAATAATCATTTCACATATAGTAGCTCTAAATAGTGATATTGGTAACCCTTGGTCGGTATCTTCACGTTTGAGGTAATGATAAAAAGAAACATTCATTTAATCAGTTTCAAACGGGTATTCCAGTGTCCTTAGAACCATCCTTACTCATACATATCCACGCACGCCCTGAGAGTATCTCATTGCTCTACCCCGCGCCACCATTATTACCGCTTCAAATGTGTTTAACAAATTTTACGTGGGAAGCCTTTAAGTGCACAAGCATCTAAGGTAATTTAGAATGTGTCTCTTATCATTCTCGAGACCTGAACCCTGCAACAACAATGTGATACAGAAAAGATCCTATTCTTAAGTTTGTGTATGACAAAAATATTGAGCGTCCATTGCCACCTCTACGAAACTGCAAACCGGTTCACCATTTCTGAAGTTTAATAAAAAAAAAGGATTTGTGGTTGATGAACTAGCCTTGAAATATGGTCATGTTGTTCGACTTCCCTCTTTCTACTGACCTCTAAATGTCATCGAATATGCATGAGCTGAATTAAAGCGAAATGCGTCGTCGGAGAATGCTCTCGGGAAAAAGTTGAAATGAAGTACGGTCTCTGTTGGAACGCTGTACGAGATATTGATGTAAAGAAACACTGTCCAAATGATATCACAAATACGTGGAAACAACAAGATGAATAACGTGTACATAAGTGAATCGAGAATATAATGACACATTGCTTCACTCACACTGTTTATTTACAGGACATGTTTCAAGAGCTCTTGGTCCTATCCTCAGCTGATACTCGATTAGTGTAAGTTGTAGTGGTATCTTCTTTCTCCGTATTGTCAATAGATGGCGTGATGTACTTGTCAAAGATGTCAAATTTGAAAATTTAAGTATCAAAAACTCGTTTGAATTTTTAAATCTCCTGAAGGACACAAAGATCAACTCTACAGATGCTTTAGTTTCCTTTGACGTCATTTCTTTATATCCAAGTATACCTAAGAATGAGCTTATTCCACTTCTCAAAAAATGGCTGGAATCAATACAAATAACACCTGAAGAAATAGAAGAGCTTTCACAACTTACAGAAATTTGTATCAATCAAAATTTTTTCAGCTTTAATGGACAGATCTATAAACAAAAAACGGGCCTAGCTATGGGCAACCCATTGTCTCCCTTCTTGGCAGATTTATTCATGAGCGCTTTTGAAACACATATCACAAAAGCTTTTCCAAATTATTTCAAAGTGCGGTATCGCTATGTTGACGACATTTTTGCAATAGTACCTAAAAAACTCATACAAGATGGTCTTAAACTTTTGAATATACTAAATTCAGCTATAAAATTTACATTGGAAACAGAAGAGGATGGTGTGCTCCCCTTTTTGGACATCAACATCAAAAAAATGAACAAAAAACTCAATTTTGGTATTTACAGGAAACCGACGCACACAGATAATTACATTAAGAACAACAGTTTCAACCCAAAACAACACCAACATGCCATTTTCAACAGTTTAATCTTTCGGATGATCAACGTTCCACTAAACACAGAAGATTATCAAGAAGAATACCTACACATAAAGAAGTAGCTATATCCAACGGTTTCAACCCAAATTTAGTAGACAAAACTGTTAACAGACTCAACAAAGCTAAGAAAATAAAAGAAACCACCACCCTAGAACCTACAGGAGAAAAAGAGAAAAAACTTTTTAAAAAATTCACCTTCCACCCATCAGCCTATAACAAATTCCAAAAAATCTTCTCAAGACACAACATAACTCTTGCACCTCAAAATAGGTTTAATATCAGAAATTTGTTAAAAGGCCCTCCCAAAAATTCAATCACTACCAAAGAAAAACCAGGAATCTATGAGATCAAATGTGAAACTTGCCCTAAAATTTATATAGGAAAAGCAAAAATAAATATTAACAACAGAACTAAAGAACGTATAAGAAACATTAAAAATGGTGAAACAGAAAAATCAGCAGTGGCTTTTCATTTTTTGAATACTAGACATGACATCAACTTGGAAACATCTCTAATAAAATATGTTAATCACCCCATAGACCTTTCCGTATGGGAAAAAATCTTCATCAACAAAAATCGTCATAGAGTCATGAATTTTGAAACTCCACCACCGGACATCTTTGACAAGTACATCACGCCATCTACTGACAATACGGAGAAAGAAGAAACCACTACAACTTACACTAATTGAGTATCAGCTGATGATAGGAGCAAGAGCTCTTGAAACATGTCCTGTGAATAAACAGTGTGAGTGAAGCAATGTGTCAATATCTTCTCGATTCACTTTTGTACTAATTTGTGCTTCACTGTCCCTACGCTTCTTTCAAGTTTATACTTTGAATAACGTGTGTTGGAAGGATTCGAAGACAGTGACACTCTTTTTCTGGTGTAGTTTCTGAGGGCACTCATCTGACTCCGAGTGAAGTCTGGCAACACAATTGAGAGTTTTCCAGTCTTCGCTCATGAATTAAACTTGCTGTGTTTTACTCCCGCCAGTATAGTGTTAATATATAAGCCATCCGAAACCACTAGCTAAAATGTCAGTGCACGAACCCTGGTTATCTTCGAAGTAACGTATGAACTTACATTATTCGTAGACAGCAAATACTTTTTCCCCGGTCAGTAGGTTACTACGATTTGCTTTCCAACATTTCCATTTCATTTTATTTCATTTTTGATATCTACATAATTCTTGACGTGATGACATACGAGGGGTTGACGTATCATCACCCGGTAGTTTTTGTGCTAGACTAGCGAAAATCTTTTCATTGTCATCAATGATTCCTCGGGACATTTAGTTGCTAATTTCAGTGATTTGAGTCCTTTCGTAATTTTACAGTGAGTGACAGAAGTGACTAAGGGGTAGGATGGAGAAAATTGAAGCTCGTAGTGTGATCAAGTTCCTGATTTTCAAGGGCAAAATTACCCGGGAAATCCATGATGAGATGACGGCTGTTTATGGAAATGATTACCCGTTGTATGACACTATTTTAATGTGGAAAAGGAATTTTCAAACTGATTATATGTCCCTGACAGTAGAGACAAGAGCTAATAGACCGTCAATGAGAGAAGATGCTGTCACAGTGAAGAAAGTAGAGTGTTTAATACTGCAAGACAGACGAGCAACCATCCAAATGAACATGAATGAGACATCTTAGTTATCGTAGTGTTTGGAAAACTATTCATGAACAACTGCACAAGTCTAAAGCGTCTGCACGGCGGGTTCCACGTTTGCTAACCCCTTTCCAAAAGCAAACACGGCGTGAACCTCCAAGACAGACGTTGATGCTGTTGGAACATCATGAAGATGATCCATGGACGAATCCTGGATCTATGGATATGATCCGGAGACAAAACCCATGAGTATGGAATGGAGAAAAGCTGATCCCCCCTCCCAAAAATGCAAAGGTGCAAATGTCAGCTGAGAAAGTCATGCTTTCAGTTTTCTGGGACTGTCGTGGAGTGATCCTTCCAGATTATCTTGACAAGGGTCAAATCATTACTGGCAGATACTACTGTAATCTTCTAGACTAGCTAGGAGCTCCTCTGTTTAACAAATGACGTGGTATGCTCTCCAAAGTTTTTCGTTTTCTGGCTGACAATGCACAAGCTCATTCATCTCAAGGTGCAGTTGATAAAACAAAGGAATATGGCTTTGAGACCTTACAGCATCCGCCTTATTTGCCCGATCTCGTACCAAGTGGCTTTTTCACCAAGTCGCCGATTTTACAGCAAAAATGACGTCATTATGGAAGCGGAATAGTGATTTAAAGTGAATTCTGCAGACTTCCACACTCAAGGTATTCGGAAGGTCAAGAAATCCTGCGAAAAATGTATAAGTCTGGAACCAACAAGCACTTATCAACACAAAATATTTATCACATTTTTTAAACATTGATAATTAAAACTTAACGACACCTTATCATATGGTGTCGGCGGACAAAAGAAGTGGATACTTGCTCGAAGAAAGAGTATTTCCTCTCGATATCAGAGAGCTGCTTGTTCAATTGTCATTCAGCTGCTCATTCAGCTGTTTCTATAGTAGTGTTTGCCCTTACTAGGAACAGCTGAGCGGACAGGGATCTTTGCTTATAGTAGGTAACGGAGATCTCAGGTAGAGGAGTTAGGAATATACTTACTGTGGAGAGGATTCGACACTGCGACCAGTCTTGACCCCAAGTGGGGGCATCTCCGGGAGTAAGAATGTAGTGAAAGGAGACAAAGACGGCTGTCCGAAGGAGCCCCGACAGTGAAGACGTTAGGATCCCTCCTTTACTTGCATGGAAACCTCCCCCGATAGGCCAGGACAACGGATATTCCCTCTTACTTTTGGTCGGAAGCTGGTTCGGAGGCCGACAACTGACCCACTAGCGGAGGAAGTTCCTCTGATCATATCATCCTACCGTGTAACGCGCCGAAAGTTCTACCCTGAAAGAAACCATCAGAATAGAGATGATGTGAAATGATAATGGAGGGACCGGAAATTCGGGGGATGTAATTATCCTACCCGACAGGTGATCGGGGAAATATCAGAAACTCAGGTAGGTCGGCCAAGGAAATTGGACCCGGGCCTTCAGAATGTGGGCCACAGACGAAGGCGCCTGAGCCATCCCTCTTGGTATCTTAAATCATTATCATCCACAACCTTCAAGATAGGCCAGATAGGCTTGTTTCGTCTCAGAAAGGATCTTCCCAGCGTCTTTGTGGTCTTCCAACATCTCTAATACCAACTGGTTTATACTGCAAAGCCTGTTTGGTGAGTCTTTCTTCTGGCATTGCCATTTCAGTTTGTACCCCCTGAGTTTGTCATTTAAAGTACATATTTTTAGTTGTTCTCTTATTGTTTTACTTTTAATGTGATCTTTAAGACTACAGCCAGCTACGTACCTCAAAAATTTCATTTCAGCCGTTTCAATTATTCTTTTATCAGTTCTGTTCAAGGTCCAGGTGTCAACTCCATAAGATAGAATAGGCACTGCCATAGTTTTATAAAACTTTAATATGGTATCTCTTCTTCTTTTGTTTTTCAATGTTTGTTTTATAGTGCCACATAGGTTTTGAAATTTATAGATCTTTTGTTTAAAATATCTGTCACATTCATAGGAAATATCACATCTTAAGTAATTAAAATATTTAAGTTGTTCTAGTATTTTTTTTGAAGAGAATTTTGGACCGTGTTGAGTATTCACCAATAAAATTCATCACTTTCGTTTTCTCTGCTGAAATGAAAAAGTTATACTTTGACATTGTTTTGTCGAGTTGGTACAGAGCTATTTGTAATCTGTGTGCTGCATCTGCCAGAATGACCTGATCATCTGCAAACCGTACTGTATTTAAGATTGTACGACCTAACTTAAAATATATTTTCAACTGAGCTTGCCATTCGGCAACAGCTTCGTCGATATGAATATTAAAAAGAGTTGGCGACATTGAGCGGCCCTGTCTTACATCTAGGTGGATGGTTTCTGTCTTAAAACCATTATCCATGCTTATACAAGTCCCTTCATACATTTTATTTATCATTAAAATTAAATGTTGAGGATATCCATTTCAGTCATTATATCCCATAGCTTTTGCCGTATTACTTAGTCAAATGCTTTTACGTAATCAACAAATAATATATGGGTCTCTAAATTAAATTCTCTTCGCTATGTTAAATGTAACAAGTAATCAGTTGTACTTGTTATCTTACCACTTTCTTCGCTTACGAATGTTTAGGACTTCCCTTCCACTGTTATAGAGACAGGAAATGTGTCATAACATCTACACATATTCCGAAAGCCCACTCACTGAGAAGATGGCGAAGAGATACTGGCTTTTCAATTGGGTATCCCAGTGTGAAATGTGCCGGCCACAAAGATGATAACGCCATTAAAACAAATTTCCACTGATGTGAGCTTATCCCTCGCCACGCGAAGAGATAGTCGACCCTAAACCTAATTTCATAACATTATCGTCAGGCCATCGCAACAGCCATTCCGCTGCTCCTGCATGCAGAAAATAAGATAGACGGAAACGCCTTCTTTGTCCCTCCCAGCTACAAATTTCATTTTATTGGACCAACTACTGCAACATGACTTCTTCCCCATGTGCGTGCTCCCTAAGATAATAGCCGGGGGGTCTGATTCTCTGAGCTTTAGCCTCATTTACTTTTCATGTTCCTTACGCTTTATAGCGGTGTCCTCTTTATGTAAAAGAAGGTCCTTAAATACATGGAAAAGGAAATGGGCTTTCCAGAATGAAAACCCGTTACGTGATTATCGATTTTGAAAGGTGTTGCCATATTTGAGGGCACAGTGTTGAAACACGCTACATGGCTCTACTTTCTCGGATATACCGAATCACAATCATTAGCATTTAGCTTTTTCTTCTTTCCATCACACATGCTTTCGTCTTGTGGAAGGTCTTCAGATTTCATACGTTATGTATTTGTTTTATTTTTACAGCAATTTGCTGAAACATTTTGAGCAGTTGATTAGAACCTCTGAGTGATCACTAATTTGTTTTACTTTTTATTACTTTTTTGTAATTTACGTCCTTTAACATCTTACGTCATATCTGACGATGAATGAAATGGGTGAAGTGATGCTAAAATGGGCCCAGGGTCCATGGAGCTTAAGTTTACCCGACATTCGTCTCTTAGGATAAGGGAAAACCCCGGAAAAACCCTATCCAGGTAACTCACCCTGACCGAGATTCGAACTCGGGACCTCTTGAACGTGAGGCAGACATGCTACCACCTAGGCTACCAAGGTGGGTTAGAGTGTTTTGAGATGCAGCTGAACCTGCAAAAATTAATCACCAATTGTGTAAAGTTTATGGAGAATGCCTTTGGTTCAATACATTGTTCGGTCACATGGTTAAACAAAAGCAGTATGTACGTAATCGCATCATTTGTTTGGAAACAGTTAGACCAACTCCCATTAGTCCGTGGTGGATGGCAAGCGATTTTCATCTGTTTTGTCATCTGAAGAAATTCCTGGGTGGAACATATTTCAACGACGACGATGTAATGAATAAATGAAGCAATAAATGGTCTTTCATCACAAACTGGTGTCCGATACAGCTATAACCTGATAACTGTATCCACGTTTGATTATAAAAACTGTTCAAATTTTCTCTTTTCTGCCTCTATGAAAGCCTAAAGCAGATTCAAAGTGCTACTGAACTCTGCAGGAAATTAGTCAAGGGAAACATTAATAGAAAAGTAATATAGAACTTGAACCAGATGCTGAATTCCACCTAAAATGTTTATAACGAGATTTTACTGGATACAAAAGAAAAGGTGTATGGAAAACAATTAAATAAGGCTATAAATAATAATTATTCCTAATACATAGCGTCTAAAGGTCGCGTTCATTAGCATATAATTGGCGGTAATATCTGAATCCTAACACTTCGGTGTCATGGCAACTTAGGTTTACATTGTTATTAGGGAAACAGTTATTGCAAGCTATAAAAGTTATAGTAGGTACCGTAAAGGTTAGGAAATTCCTCAAAAGTTATAATTTCTCCTTTTCAGAAAAAAAAAAAAAAAACAAAAAAAAACAATTTGATTTAAGTTCTTCCAGCAATCGTCAAATATTTCATGGCATTCAAGATGTTGACCATTGAGAAATACGATATCAAAAGGTATAAACGAGAAGATATAAAGGTAAATTATCTTGTAGAAACCAAACGGAATTATAATACATAAATTTACGAAACAGGCACATAAATAATGAAAATAATACTCATTTTTATATAAGAGACAGCAAAGGTAATCATAAAGACCAAAACTTCCACAGAAGTTAATGACAAGTTACGACAAACCAAGAAATTTGCCTTACTGTAACCACTATCATTACCTATATCTCAAAATAAACAAAAAAAGTATTTTCCAGTATACGGTTTAAAAACTTACGACAAATTTTCTCTACCTCTCTGATTTTTCAACAAAATAAAGCAGTAGTTTGTAAAATAATCACAAAATCCTAGACTAACAGAGATTGATTTGCAATTTTGATATCTTGATATAGCTGATGCATGCCAAAACAGCTGAATTACTTAGGCCCTACCTTTTTATCCCCCAAAAATCAGTATCATAAATAACCTGGAAAAGGGAATTATCCAAATTTTTGCCAATTTTTTGGAAGCAAATTTTTTCCCCTGAAAAAATTGATACCTTGCCAAACATATCTACTGTTTTATGCTCTATAGTAATAATAAACAATATCGATGAGCTTGGAGTGGTTTATTGAGATGAACTTTAGACGACGGTGGTGCTCTAAAAGGCCCACGTTGTGGCGATAACCTTGCAGCAGTATTTTACGCACATGCGGTGCTTGAAGATGCTATGATGATGCATTTCGCACCTTTGGTGATGATCTAGAAGCTTCTCCTGCAAGTCTGGATAAGTAGGCACTTCTGGAATTCTTAAACGATGAGTTCTTTATCTTTCCCAGTTTCACGTTAACGGGGCTGATAAAATTAACATTACAACTGCTGAAGAATGTATGGAAAGATAGAGGCAGACTGAAAAATTCAATGACATAGCCGTTATTTGAACCACGGATCTACCGGTTGCCGTCCAGCCGCTCTAACCCTTGAGCTACTATGGCCAGCGTGCCGACATGACATTAAATTCTCCAACTGACTCGTACTTTCCCGGTAAACCACTAGGAGTTCTCATAAACACATGAGACAACTACCTTAATGGCGACTTACATCGTGTAAGTACTTTAAGGCCCGGGCATTTTATATTTAACCAGTATTAGGTAAATTATTGGAAATTAATTGTTCTTTTCACACTGACCGTGTGTAGGGTAAAGTATGGAAAGATAGAGGTAGACTGAAAAATTCTATGCCATAGCCGGGATTTGAACCGTTGCCGTCCAGGCGCTCTCACCCTTGAGCTACTATGGCCAACGTGCCAACATGACATTAAATTCTCCAACTGACTCGTGTCTGGCTCTATCATTCCATAGTTTACCCTACACACGGCCAGTGTGAAATTAATTTCTGCTGAAGAATAAACAAATAATACTTTCCTTGTTCAATGATGAAAATTTAATTTCTCATAAACATTTTTAAAATTTTGATACAATTCTAAATATTATTAGTGCAGTCTTTTTTACAAACAGCACTTGATGCAACGATGAACCATTTCTTTTCTTGGGCACACACTGCTTACCTATGCATCTTTGATGCGCACACTCGGAGAGACAAATACACGTCTCACCCCTACGACGTTTAAGTAGAAGAAAAATAATATTTTAAAACATTTAACAACTTCTTCTTATATGACGTTGTCATGGTTACATCATTATCTACCTTACACTTTATCCATTTCTCTATTTTATTACAAATTTCAATCTCTTTGACTATTCCTAACAATACATGAAATATCTGCTACGAGCTGATTATAAGGGACCAAAGTTTGGTGCCGGAAAACAGATTTGTCTGTAAAAATTTGCGTATTTGAATAACATATGATTATGTTTGAGCTTTATCTAAATAAAATATAGCACACGAACAAGCGAACTATGAGCTGGCTGAAGAAAGAGTTGCTTCATCTGTACGAAGATGGTTAAAACAGCAGACGCCGCTGTAGTGTCCATCTTAAATATATAATAGAGCGACGCAAGTCTCTAGTGGGTATTCAAGCACTTCGCTTAATAACACGAGCTTTCAGGGAGGAGATGGAGCAAAGAGCCGGAATGCCACAGAATTCCGCTTTAAAACAGGAATCAAAAGGCAGGATTAATTTTCTATATTGGAATTTCAGGTTTCTGCTAGGTCAATTCCGAACCGGAGTGGCAGGAAAGGGAACCCACAAAAAGCGATGGAAGAGGAAGAAACTGTCGTAAAAATTCAAGTGGAAGGGGTTTGTGGCTGAGTCTTCCTTTTGCTGACCAAAAATGAGGAAAAAGGATTTTCATGGAATCAAAATGGACGGACGAGGGGGGAGATGGATATCGTGTCTTGCAGAGGGCGGCGGTGACGACGAGCACAAAAAGCCTGCAGGCGGAGAAGCAAATGGAATCATGCGAAGAGGCAGAGTTGACTCGCTTCGTGAAGGGTAAAGAAAAAGCGTATTTTATGTATTAGAGCGAGAGGAGGGAAATTCACACGTGCTGGCGTAGATACATGCCTTGCTCTTGCTTGTAGCATTGGGGCATCTTAAGATGAGTGTGGTGCTTTGATTTCTTGGCCGCCTTTGAACTTTGCCAATGAAACTTTCCTAAAACATCTGAGCGTTAGTATTCACACAACTTTCTTATGTTATTCTGTATTGTATTGTTACACAGGTTTATTTTTCTATCTACTTTACAGATAATACAGATCAAAACCTAATAGATTACAAAGAACTTGAGAAGACAGGGAAAAGCTAAAAACCAGTAAAGCAATAGGTAGTTATGGAATAAATATTGAATCATTAAAATATGCGTCTAAGAATTTTAAAACAAGACTAATCAGTCTTCTAAATACATGTTGGCTGAGTAAAACTATACCTAAAGAACGGAGTATATCAATTGTTAAACCAATATTTAAAAACGGCGATAGATCGAGGCATATGCTTACTGACTACCACGTATCAAATATACAAGGGCTGTTCAATAAAGAATGATCACAATTTTGTTGACAACGCACCTTTATTCATCCTCATAATTTTGATGATACTTCTTAAAAGTCTCCCCTGAATGCGATGCACTTGTCCCAGCGTTTCTGCCAGTTTTTAAAGACATGCTGCAAACCATTTTATGAGAGATCCTTCAAAATCGCCTCTACAGCCTCCACCACTGCTTCTGATGACGAATAATGCCTGCTTGGCCTTTCTTCAAGTTATTGAATAGAAAAGAGTCCCATGGGGCTAAATCCGGACTATATGGAGGGTGAGGGATGCACATCACGGTTACTTTTTTTAGCTTAATGTGAAACAAACACGCCGTAGTAGTTTCATTGTATGTACTCCTGGTTCCCGCCTGTGAGAACAAGAAAAGTTCAGACACGTTTAGTATCGCCTATCGCTGCAATGGAGGTAACATGCAGTTAAAGTTGATGTTAGAGGAAGATCCGGAGATTCTTTCATACGTAATCACTGCTGATGAATCTTGCCCACATCATTTTGATCCTGAGAGCAAACACCAAACCTGAGTGTGGAAATCTCCTTCATCACCAACCCCCCAAAAAACAACAGTGGTTGCTTCTGCTGTGATAGTTATGATCATCACATTCTTTGATATTCATGGCACGGTTTATCAGCATGTTTTACCTGCACACACATCAGTAACTGTACAATACTACAGGGAAGTCCTGAAAACATTGCAAGTGCATATCAGGGGCAAAAGTCCACATTTCCTTGAAGCAGGCTGGATGCTGTACCACGATAATGCACAGCCGCATATTGCCAAAGTTGTTGCTGAATATCTTGCAAAAATCAACGTGAAGTGCATCCCTCACCCTCCCTATAGTCCGCATTTAGCCCCATGTGACTTTTTTCTATTCCCTAAGTTGAAGAAACGTCTTCGTGGGAGGCATTATCCATCACTAGAAGCAGTTGTGAAGGCTGCGGAGGCTATTTTAAAGGATCTCTCAAGCAAATGTTTCCAGAATGTCGTTGAAGACTGACAGAAACGCTGGGGCAAGTGCATCGCATTCAGGGGAGACTATTTTGAGAAGGGCCATCAAAATTATGAGGATGAGTAAATGTATGTTGCACAAAAAATTGTCATCATTCTTTATTGAACAGCCCTCGAATGAAACACTTTGATAAGATTAAGGGACAAATATTATGCAAAATTATGAAAAAAAAAACATATTTCAATCCACATAACAAGAATTATTATATATAAGAACACAAAAATACAAATACCTGGAGCACAAAACCACAAAATAGAGGAATTATATCTAGGTCTAAAACAAGGATGCGGTATGTTCGCGCTACCTTTTAACATTTATATGTACGAAATGATGAGACAATGAATTATTGGAATAGGAATATATACCACATATCTTAAAGTAAAAACTTTGTAACATCCCTTCTCTAACTCAGAAAACAATCTTCAGAAAGCAATACACGAGCTAAACATAATTTTAAAGGAGTTTAATGTGAATACCATGAAAGTCTCATAAGCTTGGCAAAAAGTGGGGAGAGACCAATCCACACTCATCACATTAAGGGATAGCAAAAATTAATTTTTAAAAATATGCTCATAGATCACTCTTTGGCTAAGACACCCGTCACCAATGTCAGCTCTTCAGTGTAGCGGAAAGAGCAGAGATACACTTGTACACACTGCTCGCCAGCTCAAGTAGGATGCCTGTTGGCAGAAGGAAGGGGCTTTCAACTGTCTAAATCCATTTTCGTTATTGCTATGCACTGACAAATAACAAAAACATAAATGTTTCTGCAAGTAGTCATATGCTTTTCCACGGAGATTTAATATTTGTAATGGAATTCAGCAAATTAATATAGTTTCAATAATTACAAAGTATTGTGAAAGAAGTGTAACTTCTTTAAGGTCACATATAATTTTTTTCTAAATGTATGTACAAGTGAAGGAGGAAAGACCAGAGAGATGTGCATATGATACAAGTTAGCTGAACATAGAATATGAATAACGTCAGATATACAGCACGGCCGTGAAATGTGCAAACAACTGCCGCTAGATTATTCCAACTACTGTAACCGCAAAATATCTGATGTCGCATGAACTATCTGAAAATCTTCACTGCATATCCAAAAATATTCCAGTGTTGCACAAAATTATTGAACAATTAGAAAACTTGGGATTGGAAATTTCTAAGAGCAGAGGCATAATAGAAGACTCAGATAATTCAAATAACAGATATATTTTGTGCCAGATATCGAAGCAGCGAAAGCTAAATTCCAGAACGTTATAAAATAAAATTGTGGTTATGCGGTAAGTGTGAAAGATTAAAAATAAATAATGCAAAGTCCTTAGATGATGCAGTGGAATTCTTTACATTTGCAGTTCTGATATCGTGTGTGTCGAAAGAGTTTTTTACTCTTTGGAAGCTGTTTCAGTGGTGGGCGTCGAAATTTCATGTTTAATAATTTAAAAATGTATATTGCAACCCAGTGTAATGTAAACTGTGACGATATTACAGTTAATACGATGGGGGACCCAAAAGAAACTGGATTCTGAAGCCGCTGTCATTCGTAGATGGCACTCGTGAATTGTGTCGCATTACCTCCCTCAGTAAAGGCAGTGTGATGACGATTATTCAACAATTGGTTACTCAAAAGTTTGTTCACGTTGGGTACCAAGAATTTTAACCGCCCAAAGCTAAGAAATAAGGAAAACAGTAGCCTCCGAACACTTGCAGCGCTTCAATTTGGAGGGAGAGGGGTTTCTGGAAAATCTTGTTACTGGAGACGAATCGTGGGTTCATTTTGTTGAACCTGAATCAAAGAGGCAGTCAATGGAATGGCATCGCACAACGTCACCGAAGAAAATAGATTCATAACTCAGCCCTCGGCAGGGAAAGTTATGGGGACAATGTTTTGGGATACAGAGGGTGTGTTTATGATTGATTTTTGGAGCAGTGATGCACAATAAATTCTGCCCAATACGTCAGAACTCTGAAAAAGCTGAAAGCACGTCTTCGCCGAGTTCGCCCAACAAAAACTATGGCGGATGTTCTTCTTTTGCAAGACAATGCAAGACCACACACCAGCCGTTACACCGCTGCATAAATTGAGAGATTGGGATGGCAAGTCTTACCACACCCTCCCATGCAGCCCTGACCTGGCACACCATTATACTTCCATCTGTTCGGACCACTAAAGGAAGCTCATCTTGGGATTCATTTTGAATATGAGGAGGCTGTGAAAACGTCCGTGCGTCAATGGCTTAGGAAGCAACACCGTGTGTTTACTACACTTATATGCATGCCCTAGTTAAAAGGTGGACCAAAACTATGGAAAAGGACGGAGATTATATTGAATAGTGACAAATTATTCGTCAATGTTTTAGTTTTCAAACTATGTAAATTGTATTAAATTTTCTTGGCAATTAAAAGAGAAAAAATAGGAGGCATTACCCTTTGACCCACCCTCGTACAATTTAAATCAAAGTGAAAAAAAAATCAATAAAGGCAATTTAAAAATATTTTTTGTTTAAAATACATTTTATACATAAGTTAATTTTATTAGTTTAACTTTAAATTTTTAATTTATTATTAATTAAGTTTGAAACTAAATATACAAGAAAGTACCTTAAATTATTCGTACAGTAATTACTTATTTACAATTATAATATTCAACCAAAAGTTGACTCGTTTATATAAATTGAGTTGCCATACTATGGGGGTCCGCGAACAAGTTCTTAGATGATAAGGGGATTCTTGAGGCAGAAGAGTTAGAGAAACACTGCTCTAACTTATATACCCATTTTAAATTCATTAGGTCTTGTAACCTAAACCTCACATCGTTTTATAGCAAAAACAAAGCCACTTTCTTAAAAAAATACTCAGAAGTTCTAAGTTTGACAACTCCAACTTTAAGTGCACGATTTTGTCGTCTATAAACCCCATTAATTTTCCTGAAATCTTAATGAAAGCGCATGAATTACTCGGTACATTATATTAGCCATTAATTTAGCACTCAGCAGTAATAATCTATACCCGATGTTAGACAGGTAAAGTATAAGCTATAAGGTAGAAATATGATTCATGACGTGACTGCCACGTCTAAGTATGGTATATGATGATATCCTTATATATTCATTGGAGCTAGGGGAACTCTAATAAAAACCTGTAAGAGGCTATAAAACACCGCCCTTGAGCTGGGCAAAGTAATCACGCCCACAAGGAAAAGGGTCGTGTTATGGATGGATGGTTTTCCAGAAGTTATACAAGAAGGTCAAACATTCTGCTGCAGAGGAAATGTTTACTGAACGGGCAGGCATGCTGTAAACCAGAGGATATAATATAGAGCGAGATCATGAGGTCATGCCTTGATTTAAATAATATATACATCAAGGTATAATTACAACATTGAAGCTTGTAACCAATATTGTGAGAGGATATAAATCTTTATTCGTTATTTCCGTCTCTCCGATTGAGGAACAATAATGTCATAGTTGACTGTGTGTCTATCTTGAAGTCATAATGTCCTCGACGGAGAAGAGGCGGCAATTTCTTCTTCTTCACTGCAAGGGCTAGGTAATGCTGCCTGTTCCGACTTAAAACATGTCTGACCATCGTTTTCGTGGTCTTCCCGGATGTCTCTTTCCTCTAGGGTTATAGTTTATAACTGTTCTTGGGATCCTATCTCTCGGCATTCTCTCAATATGCTCTCTCCATTCATTTCTATAATTTATTATTTTTTCTTCTAAAGAACTTATTTCTAAATATTCTCTTATTTTTTCATTTGGAATTTTATCTAAAACAGTACATCCCTTTACTGCTCTTAAAAATCTCATTTCGGCAGCCTGTATCTTGTTTTTGTCTGCTTTTGTTAATGTCCATGTTTGAGAACCAAATAGAAAAGCGGGCACAGCCATTACTTTATTAAATCTCATCCGTGTTTCTTTTCTGGTTTTAGTTTTTAGGCTTCTATTTATTATGCCGCATATTTGTTGAAACATTGGTAATTTATTTTTAAAATCATTTTCATATTTATAACTGACATATGTTCCCAAATATTTAAAACCCGTAACTTGCTCTAAGATAATATCATCAATTACTATTTTGGTTCTAACAGTGTCTTTACGAAACGCCATTGTTTTTGTTTTATTTGTGCAAATTTTGAAATTATAATTCTTACATAACATCTGTAAAATTCCAGCTCGTCTTTAGTTTTACTTATAATTATTTGGTCATCCGCAAATAGCATCGTCTTAAGAATAAAATTTGGTGCAAGATGAATGCCTCCATTAATCTTAAACATCCATTCTCTATTCAGATCATCTATATAAATTATGAATAAGATAGGAGAAAAACTGCAACCCTGTCTTACACCTTGATTTGTATGTATCCATTTACTGTACATTCCATTTCCAATATGTATGCTGATTGTTGTATCCTTATATATAGATTTTAGAAATTTAGTGAGATGATTTGGGTAGCCTCTTCGAGTCATGATTTCCCACAATTTTTTCCTATTTACACGATCAAACGTTTTTTCATAGTGAATAAACGTTATAGTTGTTTCCAGATTAAATTCTCTTCTTTTTTCTATTATCTGCAAAACTGTAAAGGATCTGTACAGGATCATCCTTTTCTAAAACCATTTTGTTCTTCTAAAAGTAGAACATCTGTAATGGTTTGTAGCCTTTACTTAAGATTCTTGCATATAATGTATATCCTGTGTTTAAAATACGTATTCCCCTATAATTCTCACACCTGTTTCGAGCACATTTCTTAAAAATAAATATAATTCGAGCATGTGTCCAGGATCTTGGTATTTGGCATCCATTCCAACAACTATTAATTAAATTCAAAATTCTTTGATTAAGTATCGGTCCACCATTTTTCAATAATTCTGCATTTATTGCATCTTCTCCTGTGGCCTTCACATTCTTCATTTCTTTTAATGCCGTTTCTAATTCTTCTAAAGTAATTGGATCTACATTTCCGCATATAAGGTCATCATTTTCTTCTTCTTCCAAGGAGTTATTTCACACAAATCTCTGTAATATACAATCCACAGTTCTTCTTCAATAGCATCTATATTTGCTGCATCTCTTTCTTCACTATCTAGATGCTTAAGCACTTTATAGGTCATTATTTGCCTTCCTTGTATATAATCTTCAACAGTGCTAATAAATTTGTCCCAGGACTCTTAGTGAGCTTTCCTTACAATATTTTTCGTTTCATTTCGTTTTTCCCTATATATCTCCCGTTTTTCATCAGTTTGTTGTTGAATCGCTTGTGAATGTTCTAATTTCATGTCTCTTATTGCGTTTGAAATGTCTTCATTCCATATTCTTAATTATTTTTTCTTACAATATTTACTTTTTTTGGCCAACACTTCGTAAGCTATCGATTTTACAGTTTGTATGATACTCTCCCATTCCTCATTGACATCTTGTCTTATTTCTTGTTTTTGTAAGTATGCAGATAACAGTCTTTGATATAAATATTTTATGCTCTCTTCTTGTAATAGGTATATTTTGAATACTTCTTCATTCATTCTTTCATGATGTTTCATTTTCCTCCATCTTGTTAAAAGGTGTATTTTGGATACTAATAGATAGTGATCAGTTGATATATCACTTCCCCGATATACTCTTACATCTTTTACTTGTGATGATAATTTTTTGCGGTAAGCTTTGGGAACAATAAGCAAACTACAGCGTTCTTAGTGTGACTGTGCTGGTAACGAATACAACCAACTTCCCCTGGATATGATCCCACAGCTTCGCGTCTACATGGTTGAATGCTACTTTCATACCGGCATTAAAATTGGTGTGACATATAGATATAATTTTAAACCGCTGCATTGAGGAATTTATGCAATACTATCCGGTATTCAGACAAGTCCCTCGGAGCGTTATGTTGCCAAAGCTGTCCAGGTACCGTCAAATTGACATACTTTTGTTTGCCACATAAACGTCTTACGTTTTATTAGTATACGATATAAATTTCTACCATTCGAACGCTTAATTAAAATGTCATTAGTGTTAGTATCCGTGTGTCTTTTACAAGCAATAGGTGCATCAAACATTTCCGAGATACGGGATCAGTTACTCCCAAAAAGAGACAATGAACGCTATAAGGTGACTGATCCCAATCTAGAAGCAATAAATAATGTTATGACAGAAAGGCCTCAAGCATAACTTCTCGCAAAACGGACATTGTTTAAGAGGAAGAGAGAAAGGAAATACAAGAAAATGGACACCTTCTTTAGACTCGGATAAAAGCTTTGTACATTACTGTAACACTAATTTTTTATTGCATTTTCAGAACATGTATTGCTAATTTTCTGGTGTGTAATAAAGCTACATTGTGAGGAAACTGTGGGTGATGGAAAAGAACTGAGATCAAATTCAAGCATTTCTATTTTATGTGACAGGTTTACAATATGCATGTCTACTATAACAGAAAACCAAATGTTCATTGTGAAATAAGTGAACTTTTGACTTATCATTTCGTATATTCTTCATGGTGTACTTTTATGGCTGCATAATTAGCTTTGTCTGTAGACATTATAATACAGAAACTTCTAATACCTCTTGCTGGTTTATTGCTTTATTAGGGCATACGTAATGAGTACTAAATGCATATAAAAGGTGTAAAAGAAGCAAAACTTTGTAGCCTGCTCTATACCATGAGAGGGATCGAACCATTTGGCCAGAGGTCGGATGATGGCTGGTGCTGCAGTTGGGGTTGTGGTTGTGCTCTGGCTGTTAGGATAATGCATTATCAGTGTGAGTACAACGGGAGACCCGCACGTGTTAGCAGCGCCATGTTTGGCATCGCTGCTAGCTCGTCTGAGCTACACCTTGACATATCTAAAAACTCATAAATGGAAAACTATTTGCACTTATGACGTGAAGATAGTTAGAATTAATATGCGGGGATGAAATTTCAGAATTCTTGGGTTCGATTCCTATAAACTCCAACCAACTTTGAATTTTTCTGGTTGGTACGCGAATCTGGGATGGTTTCTAGTTTCCTACCAGAAATTATTTTCTTCATTATTTTCTTTTCTTCCATTTCCTTCTCATGTATCAAGATTTGCGAACTATGCCGATGCTCGAAGAAAAGAGATTTCCCCATAGATCATAGAGTGCCGCTTGGTAGACGGGTCGTTCATCACCACTTCTAAGCAGCTCCAGCAGTAAACGGTTCTTCGCGCCTGGAAGTGTTTTATGGCGTATGCACCTGCTAATTGTAGGTAATCTTCATTTCTAATTATTGGGAAGTAAAAGTCGCAACTCTGTTGGTCTCAGAGTTTGAGTTATCCCCCCTCATAATTGTCAATAATTTTGAAATGTTATATAATTCTGTTAATAATATTTTTGTAGTTTAATTTATAATGAACTGTAAGAATATTGTATTAATTTTTAAAGTAGATAAATTAATAATTGTTCATTTTTAAAATTTATGGTTGGTAATTAATCAATCTATAATTGATAGTTTTGAGTGGTTTGGATATTTTTGTTTGGCTAAATAGTAGTGCTGGATACCAGTACAAATGGTGGCCGCCGACTACCGGCGGCAAAATATTATTTCAGGAAATTTTAAAATATAGTTAAGTTAGTAACTGGATTACCAGTTATGTGTTACTGGAAACCAGTAATATTATATTTTTGTTTAAAATATTTTTAAGTAAGCTTCAAATTTTTGGATTTTTTAAAATTAAATTATACAATTTTGAAAGGGATAAATTAGAAAAAAAATCAATTTTATTTGTATTTTTGAAGTTTAATTTATTTTTATGTCTGTTTATTTTCAAAAATGCGGTGTGGATTTTTATGTTTGATTAGTGTATATTTTAAAATGTTTGTAATTTTTATTTATTTATTATTTTTATAATATGTAAATTGTGTATGTTTTGTATATGTTTTCGAAGTTTTAATAAATGAATGTATGTCTGAGTATTTACCCCGGATTAAGAAATTAGGTGCCGGGGTAGAGTATGCAGCTTTTTATTTTACTTTATTTTTGTTGCCCGCCACCCCCCGAGGTATAATCTACACATTTGCTCTTATTATTTAGTTTTAGTCCGCCATCTGTGTTTTCCTTTTCTTCCTGACATACCTTGGTTTATTTAACATCCCCAGTAGCTTTTGCTTGAGAGGAACGTGACAAAACAACTATCCAGATAAATACAGAAGACGCAAGAGGTATCCTGCCAATAGCATTCCAGCCCTGTGTAAGAAAATATAATTCCCCACACATCACTTTCTCTACTCATGGAAAAACTATTCTTAAAACCCCCGTTCTTTTATCATATTAATGGAGGAAAACAATTGAAGGGTCCAGGGAAAAAAGCAGGTAGTCACTTTTTTCTCAAAATGAGTTTAGACATGTCATTGGTACTCCATGGGAATTACCATCTTTTAAATGTATAAGACAGGAAAAAAGTGTTTAGTTATGGTTTTTGTTTTTAAGCCCGTCCGGAGACGAACCCGATCTTCCACGGGTATCGGGAACCACTTCCCCCTTGAGTCCAACCCAATCCGAACAACCCCATTCAGGGAGGGGCTCGAATGTTCGGCCCGAGGTTGGTCTAGTTTAGTCAGAGGCATCACGAGTGCTAGGGTCAGCAGCGCCCGCACCACGGCAGCTGACAACAATTTTTTTTTTTTTTTTTTTTGAGTTATGCTGTTCACAGTCATGCAAATACTGGCCATTTTTTTTAAAAAAAAAAGTTTTTCTTCGATGGAAGGGATTTCATGTACTTGCGGTGAGATCTTGACGTTGAAATTTTCAATGGAATACGATCCTGCCCTAAATAATCTAAGTACTTAGTAGAGAAAGTAAAGTTTTTCATTATCATTTCTAAATTCTTAAGAAGTAGTTATAATGATTAAATACCAAAGGGGCTTACGCCTATGCCGGATCTGCTGTATTTTCTGGGGGCAGCCTCCGAAATTCTTGTTATAACCAGGGTGTTAGGATGTGAAAGAGTTTCTGTGAATATACATATTTACTTCAAGGCGTCACTGTTAGACGACATACAAGTGCAATTCCAAATCTACTTCCAGACATATGTGTGACATTACTCATAAAGCAAATAAGAAAAATTAATCTCTGCTTATTTAATATTATGCACAAAGGTTTTTATCATTTAGAAAAATCAAAAACTGCCTCAGGTATCTAGAGAAGAAAGGATGCATTATTGAACTTCTTTGGTACCGATGATAGAAAACAAAATGAAACTTCACAAGTTTCATATCGGAAACATCTGCACGTTTAGCTGCAAAGTTTTCCATTCAAATATTTGTGGACTAGATCCACTGACCTAGAAGTAAGACCTCGTTTGTTTTTATTACTGGCCCTTGAATTATGCTTCAGTTGCCCTGTTTGTAGCTTCCTTATAGACGAAGTTTAATTTTGTTTTCGAAGAGCAGAGAAAACTTACTTTTTTGAGAAGACAGTTCGCTCAAAAGAGAACAAATATGAGCAATAGTATTTCCTATAAATTAGCAATGCTTAATTGTCCATTCTTCAAAATAAATAACCACAATTAAAATTAAATAGAGTTATAACGAACATCTAAATACTTGTGGATTTTATCAGGAGCGTAACGTTAGGGCCTACAAGGCATGCAATGCGGGCGGGCCCGGTATTTTAGGCGCCCGCAGAAAAAAAGAAAATTCATATTTATCTTATTAATGAATTTAACAATATGAATATACACGGATATAAATTCTGAAATATGTCTATTCATAAATAGTAAAATTTAATATCAGTCTGCATAGAACGTTAATGGTCAGATCATTCCAAACGGTTTCCTAGAACTGGTCAACGTTTAATTGAGTTTAGAACAGCTGTGTGTGTTAACAGTGCTTGTCCTTCACTACGAATTCTCTGATAACACTTGTTTGCATCACTCTCTTTCTTCTCGGGCAGCCATCCAGGTGAAAAGATGACTAGATATTGACCACACTTTTGTAATTTGGCCACATGGATCAGACACTTTGCCCAACGTTCTTGCGCATCTCAACAGCCTTCGACCTCAAAGTCAGTTAACCATGGAAATGGAGAAGGATGGAACTCTTCCATTCCTGGACATTCTTGTTAAAAAAAAAAAAAAACAGCAACGGTACGCTGGGGCACGCGATATATCGCAGCCTACAGACACCGATCTCTATCTGAACGCTCATCATAAGTCTCAGCGACTGGGAGGTCTCAATACACTGGCTCACAGAGCTTTGTCTAACTCTGATCCCAGCCACTTAAAACAAGAATTACAGCACCCGAGACTCACTTTCCGTCAAAACGGCTACTCCGAATATGATGTTAAAGCCTCGATCTCCAGAGCTAGGAAAGGGAAACCTGTAATACAATAAGCGTTAGATAAGCCTACCGCTACGCCCTGCATCCAGTTTACCGGCAATCTATCCGGCAGAATCAGCTGAATTCTCACCAAATACAACATCAGGACCATCCACAGGCCACCTCCGAAGATTAAACATCTGTTGAGACCAGTAAAAGACAAACTTGACTTCCAAGTTCCGGGAGTGTACCGCATTTCCTGTGAATGTAGGACACCGTATATAGGAAAAACCGGAAGGACCATCGCTACTAGAATAATCGAACATGAACGGAGCATTCCTTTAATGCGACCTGAGAAGTCTGGGCTGGCAGAGCATTGTTTTGATAACGACCATAGAGCCAATTTTCGGGAGACGACCATCTTGGTAAAATACAACAGCTACTGGGAGCGGCGAATTAAGGAAGCTTTGGCGATTTCCTCTGAAAAGAGCACGCTTAATCGTGATGCTGGATTTCAGTTCAGCTCCACTTGAAAACCGGCCTTAAAATGGAAATCCGTCGATTTAGGAAACAAAGATGAATACATCTTGATAATCAAGTTAAGTATTTACGTTTCTTTGACACAATTTTCTATACTCACGCCATCTTCTTGACCTGGCATTTAATTTACTGCAAACAGTCTTTTGTTCAGTAATGCAAATTTTGATAGTGTTTTGTCATTGTTTATAGTTGTGTTATAATACTTGTTATTGTGTTGAAAATACTTTCTTTTTCACTATTTGAATTTTAATATACCAGCATTTAATAGTGTTCTGCAATTTATTAAGCAAGTCAATAAATTCAACACCGATGAATCTCAATCCACTATTATAAATACGTATACTATAGATCAAATAAAAATTTAACTCAAGATTTCAACCAATCTAGGACACTCATGAAGCAGATGGAGAAGAAGGTACATCCACTTCAACAGACAACTGGTAACCACGGTATCGTTCCAGAAACGGAGATAGAAGAGGAAGTACATTTGCCTCTACAAACATCCAACAGTTTAACTTCTTCACATCCAGAGACGATGCAGCTCCAAACTGTTAACATCACAGGTGACAACCAATCATCTGTGCCCAGCACCAATGTTCAAATTTCAAAAGTTGGCATCAGAAATCTGAAGACCTCCAATGGGTGAACTTTCTGGAGAGGCAGACGAACGTCTTCAGGCAGTAAGTTGGAGCAGAATTCACTGAAGATGATCCGAATTCAACACTGAAAAATACTTTTGGAGGAAAGCTGAACATCGACCAGTCTGAATGAGCAATCTTATAAACTAAGCATGCCAGCTACTTATATTTATATGATATATACCTCACTTTAAACATTTTGACAATTTTTCTTAATTGTGTCAGTTAGTTACTGATCGGTCATACATTATATTTTAGGGACCCCAGATTTTAATTTTTGCAGGCGGGCCCGTATTGCGTGGGTTACTCCTCTGGATTTAATGAATGACTGGCGGTGGTTTCCTTTGACACGGATTTTCAGTTCACTGACTCTGGCACCTGTCTTATCGTCTGAGATATCACCATTTCGGATGAATTTGACGTAATTTGCTACAGCTGAGATTGCCAAATACGAGGGCTGTTCAATAACAAATCATAATTTTTTTACGAACATCATTTTTCGCACTAAAATTCAAACTTATTGTATTATGTTAGCTTAATGTGAAACAAACACGCCGTAGTAGTTCCATTGTTGGTACTCCTAGTTCCCGCCTGTGAGAACCAGGGAAGTTCAGACACGTTTAGTATCGCCTAGCGCTGCAATGGAGGTAACACGCAAGGAACAATATGCGGCTTTAAAATTCTACCTTCGTCTCAACAAATCTTCAGTTGAGGCATATAAAATGTTACAGGAGGCCTATGGAGAATCTGTTCGTCCCTACAGCACAGCTCGGAGGTGGTTTAAAATTTTTAAAGAGGGGAGACAAT
The DNA here is from genome assembly GCA_030765055.1 of Mantis religiosa. Classification (NCBI taxonomy): domain Eukaryota; kingdom Metazoa; phylum Arthropoda; class Insecta; order Mantodea; family Mantidae; genus Mantis; species Mantis religiosa. The sequence goes on from CM060959.1 coordinate 37,751,362, forward strand.
CAATTTCAAAGGAATGTGGACCCGGTGCTCCAGTTACTACACTTACGGAAGAAAACATCAACACTGCTGCTGCCATTGTGAGAAAGGATCAACGAATTACCTTAAGATCACTTTCTGAAATACTGAACATTTCACCTACACGTAGGTGACAGAAACATTACACATGAGACGTTTTTCTGCACGATGGATTCCAGGACTGTTGATTCCCGAACAAAAGGACATTCGTATGCAGGTCTGCATGCAGTTAAAGTTGATGTTAGAGGAAGATCCGCTGTTTCTTTCAAACGTAATCACTGCTAATGAAACTTGGCTACATCATTTTGATTCTCAGAGCAAACAGCAAAGCTCAGTGTGGAAATCTCCATCATCAAACCCCAAAAAAGCAAAAGTGGTTGCTTTGATACCTTTTCATGGAATGACTGATTAGCACACACATCAGTATCAGTAACAGATGCTACAGAGATGACCTGAAAATATTGCAAGTCCATATCAGGCGGAAAAGAAAACATTTCCGTGAAGCAGGCTGGATGCTGCACCACGATAATGCGTGGCCGCATATTGCCAATGTTGTTGCTGTATGTCTTGCAAAAACCAACGTGAAGTGCATCCCTCACCCTCTCTATAGTCCACATTTAGCCCCATGTCACTTTTTCTATTCCCTAACTTGAAGAAACGCCTTCGTGGGAGGCATTATCCATCATCAGAAGCAGTGGTGAAGGCTGCGGAGGTGATTTTTAAGGATCTCTCAAAATGGTTTCCGGCATGTCTTTGAAGACTGGCAGAAACGCTGGGACAATTGCATCGCATTCAGGGGAGACTATTTTGAGAAGGACTGGCAAAATTATGAGGATGAGTAAAGGTACGTTGTCAAAAAATAAATTGTGATCATTCTTTACCGAACAACCCGCCTATGTTCAATAAATAATATATATAGTTTCACATTGCTACAAGCAATCAACTTTTATTGTCAATTCTGCGCATGTCTTTAAGCCTTTCGTTGCGAATATCTCATTTGCCCTGGATGCTCGAGATGAGTTTTAGGCCACCCACACATAAAATATCTCACAACAGCAGATATTAAATAATTTAAGAAACAATTTCAATGACGAGGTTCAAAGGCAGCTATTTCGTAGCAAACAGATAACAAAGGAAATGTTAAAAAAAGTTTTTAATAAAATACATATTTTTCCCTTTAGCGGTCCTTTGATTGTTTAATACAGAAGTTATACGGTCAAAATAAAGTTACTACCTCAAGTTTAATTAAACTTTTCACCACCCAAAAGCTATAAAGTTCAGAAAGCGGATTCTCTTCCCGTTACGCTCCTTTTTATAGTTTTCAATTTCGTTTCTCGGAAACCTATAGTCCAGTGGCCATGTCTTTATTTCATCCTGAATATCATTCTATATAAGAAGAAAGCAGTTCCGCCTCTTCTGTCTTTGTCAGCCTTTGCTAGAGATGAACCAGTAGGTAGTTAAGATTTTAATTTTCAACTTGAATGAAACAACAGCATAAACAAATCGGAGGTACTGGTCCCTTGTGCATACTATGCCAAAGAAAAAGAGGTTCTTCTGTCTATCTCCCTCCAGATTAAGATTACACGTAAAAGAGAACTTTTGCTGATCACGAAAATGTAAAAAAGTTTGAGGCACGGCTTGCTGTATTACGGAATCGTATTGATAATAAGAATCCCATGTGCCCAAGGCGTACACAAGTTTGTCGGCATTACGAGAGGCAGAAATAGATTGAGAGGGTATCAAAAATAGAGATCTAATATTTCACCAATTTAATTGCATTTATTTTTTTGAAAAACTTGTTAAGAAGTATTTAGATGTTTTGAATGGAGAGAAACAAAGGATATGCGGGGTAAGGAAAATGCTTCTTTAGCAAAACGCGAAATATTTTCACGTTCAGAGACAGGAAAAACATTTATTTTTATTATCTTTTAAATTAATTCCGAGAAGAACTCTTATAAAGTTCATCTAGAGGTATTTAATTTATTTTTCCACCAGATAACGTTAGTATGAATGTCTATATCAGAGCAAGACAGCTTTGAGTGTTGTGACGTATTTCATTCGGGAGCGAGGCCTGTAGTGCGTGTGACGTCAGGCAAGAGTAGTACCAAGTAGCCTATATAAATGGCGCTGTGAGTACAGAATCTGAAGGTTCAGTCAGGTGTGGCATACTCGATGACTACAATGTAGCTACCACGTACCTAATGGAACTGTTAAATTTATAATGTAAAGATTTATTAAAGGAAAACTATACACACAGGGAAGACTTGGCTGATAATACAAGAATGTCCCCCCAAACCAGATTTCTGAGGTTGTATTCACTTGCCGCAAGAATATTGTGTATGTTTGGCTTGACATACGTGTGCGAACACTTTTTTCCTGTTATGAAATTAGCTAAGACCAAACCCCGAAGTACCTTGTCAGATCACAATCTAACATGCAGCCTTGGATTACAAATTTCCCAGACAACACGTCCTGACACTGATAAACTATTTAAGTCTTATTTATGAGTCACTATGTTTACACTCAGTGTTCACTTACTTGTTGTATAATTGAAACGTTTTCAAGATCATTCGATCCCATCCTCAGCTGTTTGGTGACTAAATGAACCTCCCTCTTCTTCCACTACTACGGAGCTCCGATCACTCTGCCATCTGGTGTTAGGGGCACTAAGTTTTAATACTTCATTTAATGCCGGGATTTCAAAATTTATAATTTTATCACGGTTTTTGTTTATGAATATTTTTTCCAAAATATCCAATTCTATGGTTGTACTTAGAGATTTTAACAGTTTAATGTTGTGGCCAATGTTGTGGTTTTCTGTCCAAAAATGGTGTGAAACTGCAGATTTTTCTGTCTGTTTCAACTTAATGTTCCTCTGGTGTTCTTTTTGCCTGGTTAACAAGTTTCTCTTAGTTTTTCCTATGTAGCTTTTTTCACAGGTTTCACAATTAATCTGATAAATTCGTGATTTCAAATTTTTTGGGTTTGTATTTTTCAGTGGTTTATTTAGCAGGTTCCTCAGACTGAATTTGTTTTGGGGTGCTAATTTTAAGTTTAGTCTTTTGAAGATTCGTTCAAATTTTCTAAAAGCCCATGGATGGTAGGTGAATTTTCTATATTGCCAATTTGTGTTATTAAGTGGAGTGAGAGTGGTATTTTTTGATCTTATCTTCAGTTTTTCTTTTCTCTTCATCATGTTCCTTATGATGACTGGGTTGAATCCATTTAATACCGCTATGTCTTTTATGTATTGCTGATCTTTCAAAAATTCATCCTTACTCAGTGGGATGTTGTATAGCCGGTGAATTAGACTTCTAAAGGCAGCTAGTTGATGTGAAACTGGGTTGTATTCATTTTTTTATGTAATTATCTATGTGTGTGGGCTTCCTGTATATTCCAAAATCTATATCATGACGATTTCTAGTAATCTTGAGGTCCAAAAAGGGTAGGGTGTTGTCTCTTTCTACTTCCATAGTAAATTGGACGTGATTATCTTGCAGGTTTAGAGAAGATTCTCTAAAATTACTAAACCTGCAAGATAATCAGATCCAATTTACTACGGAAGTATAAAGACACAACACCCCACCCTTTTTGGACCTCAAGATAACTAGAAATCGTCATGGCATAGATTTTGGAATATACAGGAATCCCACACACATAGATAATTACATAAAGAAAAATGAATACAATCCAGTTTCACATCAACTAGCTGCCTTCAGAAGTCTAATTCACCGGCTATACAACATCCCACTGAGTAAGGATGAATTTTTGAAAGAACAACACATAAAAGACATAGCGGTATTAAATGGATTCAACCCAGCCATCATAAGGAACATGATGAAGAGAAAAGAAAAACTGAAGATAAGATAAAAAAATACCACTCTCACTCCACTTAATAACACAAATTGGCAATATAGAAAATTCACCTACCATCCATGGGCTTTTAGAAAATTTGAACGAATCTTCAAAAGACTAAACTTAAAATTAGCACCCCAAAACAAATTCAGTCTGAGGAACCTGCTAAATAAACCACTGAAAAATACAAACCCCAAAGATTTGAAACCACGAATTTATCAGATTAATTGTGAAACCTGTGAAAAAAGTTACATAGGAAAAAGCTAAGAGAAACTTGTTAACCAGGCAAAAAGAACACCAGAGGAACATTAAGTTGAAAAAAAAAACAGAAAAATCTGCAGTTTCACACCATTTTTGGACAGAAAACCACAACATTGGCCACAACATTAAACTGTTAAAATCTTCAAGTACACCCATAGAATTGGATATTTGGGAAAAGATATTCATAAACAAAAACCGTGAGAAAGTTATAAATTTTGAAATCCTGGCATTAAATGAAGTATTAAAACTTAGTGCCCCTAACACCAGATGGCAGAGTGATCGGAGCTCCGTAGTAGTGGAAGAAGAGGGAGGTTCATTTAGGCACCAAACAGCTGAGGATGAGATCGAATGATCTTGTAAACGTTTCAATTATACAACAACAAGTAAGTAAAGACTGAGTGTAAACATAGTGACTCATAAATCAGACTTAAATATGAAGAATACTTCACTGTTAATAATGCTTCTGCTTTTAATATTTACTGATAAACTAGTTCAAGAAAATTGAAACAAAGTGTCGAAAAATGTCCACGTAATTATGTTATGAATCTGTCTCCTCTAATTTGCAGTGAAAATTACTTTGTTTTATTTTATTTACTTTATAACATACCTGACATTAAGATAAACTACCAGATGAAGTTTTATATACTTTCTCATAGCATAGTGCCAAAATGTGATTGTTTATAAAATGTGACCAATTGTGTAATTAAAGCATTCGGCATTAATATTACAACACCCAAGATTTTACAAGTTACAACTTTTGGATACATCTATTTGTCTGTATCTTGTTGCTACCTTGGCTTAAATGACACCCTGGTCATCTGCTCTGCCAGGTAGCTCTTAACCTGCATGCCTCCTTGTTACTTAATTAGTTCCTTTCATCCCCCTCATCTTCCTTTCTTATATACATTTCTGGCCCATTTTTCTTTTACCTTCTGCAAGAATTCACCAATTCTTCTCACCTTCTTTTCCTCCCTTCAGGTTAAAATTTTTATAGCTACTATCCTCTTCTCCACTATTTTTTCCATTTTTCCTCCCAAACCATTTTACTCCACATTGCAACCTACTCGCATTCCGTTACATAGTGTTCTATGCTTTTTTTTTCTCCCATACAATTCACAAATTCCCCTTTCCCTACCTCTTATCCCTTATAGAAATATTGTTCCTGTTCTCATCCAAGCTAATCCTTCTCTCTCTTGCCTGTTGCAGTAATCTACATATGCTTCTCGTCCCCAATTTCTTTTTATTTGTTTGTAAAATTGTAATGATTTAATATTTTCTAGACTTCTCCATATGTCCTGTCTTTCTGTATCTTCTATTCTGCATTTTACCAATTTACCCACATCGCCTGTCTTTCCTAAGCTGTTTCGTCCGATATGACTGAACGCTGGAGGAGGTAAATCACACACACACAAAAAAAAAACTTTCCTAAACTGTCGGTACCCGAAAACATCAAACTGTTTCCTTCCTCTTGGGGCCCCCCCAGGGGCCTACTTCGGTAGGTACGGGTTTGGCTCACCCGGGGTCCCGAGTCAACAGTCTCCCTCGTGTGGGCTCCTCTTCCTGCTTGAGGGAGACGGTCAACAGGCCCACCCACGTGTAGGCCGTGCGTGGAGACCCGTGGAGAAGGTTTTTAGATTCTTGTCTAGCTTAGAGTTTAGGATTTAGTGAACGAAATTTTTAGTAGGTTTTGATTGATGTTTTTATGTACGTGTATTTTTAATAGGTTTTGTTACACTTGCATAGCTTTTAGAAAGTTTTATATCTGGCTTTTGCCATGAATAGTTTTTTAAAGGGCGCTGATGACCACCGTAGTTGAGCGCCTTTATATATCATCATCATCATCATCATCATCATCATCATCATCATCATCATCATCATCATCATCATCATCATCATCATCATCATCATCATCATCATCATCATCATCATTCCTCTTGGGCAGCAGAAATCAGTGCGGTGGCGTCACACGCTAACCCCCTTTAATTCGGGGGCATATTTGGCGGTTAGAGCTGGCGGAGCTGACGTCACACCGCAGCTACCTGTCTTCCCCTGGTCTGTATCAACATCACTATGGGTATGAATATATCCAAAATGGCCTTAATTTTGCAGCCATAAATTTAAACTGGAGACAAACTAGAGAATCGGTACTTCAAATTCCAGCTTTGGCATTGAGATTTCTTGTCGCCACTAAAGTTCAAATAATTATCAAGAAATATCTCACAGAAAGAGAAGTAGTTTGCATTCACTATACATCCGTTTGCTTTTATTTCTTCTTGTGTTTTGTAAAGAATTTGTCTATATCTTACGGCTGAAAGTGTACGTTTCTGAACCCCATTCCAAAACAGCAGAACGTCAAAGGTTAGTCACAGAAAATTGAATATGCAGCCATATTTCATTTGTTATAAATATATTTTCAGAATAGAGGAGTATCTTTTGAGAAAATTAAAATGTTTGAAAATGATACCTTGCGATAGTAGTAAGGGGTCTGGAGGGTTTCTTGAAGTTTGTGTTGGATTTTTGGTACATGTTGAATACAAATACAAAAGCCTGGTGTCCAACCGAATATTTGTTAACCTGTTCACAGGCTAAATTAATATATGAAAAGTCAAACTGAATATTTGCGTAAAATTTAAACTGAAATCCGTAAATGCCCAGTTACCTATTACGTACGGGATGCAGAAGAAAATCTCAGCGTAATACCTCCTCTCAAGGAAGAGGCTGTTTGGCAAACAAATTTTGTCACGGCAATAGCTGGTATTTAGGCAGAACCGTGAGTCCAGTTGGAGAGCCTAGTTAGCAATGTAATTCGATTTACTCCGCAATTAAGGACTACGGGAATCGACTCGCTGACCACGTATCACTCCAGTACGGTCAGTGAAGACCAAACAGAAATCAATAATCGTTTGCTTGGCCTTGGCCCTGGGGCATCTCTAACCATGATTACCTTGTTAATTGCTTTCGACCACAAGCCTAAAACAAACTACAAGCGACAAACTTTATATCTTCTAAACAATTCATGTGAGGTAGTCGCAAAGTATCTTTCTACCCACGTAAGTTCTTAACTGAATTTGGAAATGTTTTAAGTTTCATATCCGTATTCATATTTTACTTCCTCTATTACCGTATGATATTGTTCCATACTAATCTGTGTTTCATATAACCTTGCCCCGCTAACATGTATCACTCCGCGTGCAACTATCTTCACCCTTACCCTAATTGGCTGATGCTTCCGCGCCATAGGCCATATGCGGTGCCTTCCCGTCACATTTAAAACTGCAGTAAACGTCATAATAATTGCCAGGAAGATAGATAAAATCATACAAATAAGAATATGAAGGCATGCAAAAATAATGAAGTTTATAATGAAACTGAGCAAGTTGAAACTGAATGAATGAGCAATGAAACTGAAACAAGTTTACAATGAACGGCCTTCGGCCTTTTCCACTGGGATTTTTTAAAGCCAGCACACATACCTTGCAAAAATCCTTGTCTTTCAGTCTTAAAAGTCGTGTCACGCCATATTTGTGTGTCTTCCATTCACCCCAGTCTCATCAAGGTAGTATATTATGCAACTTGTATCCCGGTACAGTCTGATTGTCCTTAAATAACGTCTTCGCCACACAGCAATATCGCCGCTGGAGTGGTAATTTTTCATGTTGTCTCAATTTCATATCGCGATGTTCCTACTCATCTAACACACTTGTAAGTTCAGAGCACGGCTGTTCAACTTCTCTCACTGACAAAGACGAATTCTTCTCTGTGAGTGTCTTAAACACATGCAACACAAATCCTTCTTCGCCGTTTTGTAAAGGTTTTCAATTGCGATGCTTCAGCGAATAAGTGGCGGTACACACTGCCATTATATATATATATATATATATATATATATATATATATATATATATATATATATATAATAAGTACGTGCGCAATAAACGATCAATAAAATATTTAGCTCTCGCACTCGGCACAACACACCTTCGAATGGCGATATATGACTAATCCAGTTAAAAACAAAGTCAGTGATAAAAGTCATATAAGCAAATATCACCACTACCGCTAAATCACCTGCTATCGTGCCATGTCCTTAAGAGCAAAGGAACCTCCTCTTTACTTCGTTTAAGAATTAACATGCATTTCAGATAAATCAAGTCTGTTGCGTAATATATTTAATGCAAACACTTACGAAAATATAAATTTGACAATTCTCTTCCAAGATATAAAGATAGATCACCATGTTAAACAACGAATTAAATTTTACCGCACAACAGTCTATACTTCAATAGCAGCCAATGAGAGGTGATAAGGTCACGTGACGGTTAAGAGATACGGGGCAAACTTATGTGAAACAAGTTTTAGTGAATTTGATTGACATTTACTGTCAATCATCCACTCCATTTGGTCACAAGAGGAGACACAGCGGTCTATCATGATTTCATTTTATCCTCTTATCTTTCAGTTTTGCTTTAAGGTTTTCTAAAGCTGTCAAAACGATGGTCTTCTTCCCTTACAGATTAGGAATTGGCCGGTTCTGGTCTCACATTTCTTGAAGCCATCTTTTCTGGGGACGTCCTATTGATGTTGATTCTCTAGGTGTATAATCATCGAATTGTTTGGATATTCTTTCTTCTATCTTTCTTCTATCATCATCATTGATGCAAAAGTTTAACTACATTATTTTATAGGTACGCAAGTTTTAATAAAAATGGATTTCGAAAGCATATGTTGACAATAGTGATAATTTCCATTTCCTCTCTCTGCATCAAGTGATTGGATTGTTCGGAGGGGATTTGGCAACTCAACCACACTGATCTTTTCTAGCTATGCCAAGTGAGGCACCCCGGGGAGGAAGGATGAAGTGAGAGAAGACAGAGGGGGCTGACGCAAGGAGTCACTAAAGTACTGAGGACTGGGGCCATACTCTTTACTAGATACAAACACCCAGGTGGGCCAGGACAATCATTATCTCAGCCACCCTGGTCCCGAAACTGTCAGGAGGCCGGTTATGGAGACCAGAGGCCACCCCCTCTCAGAGAAGGAAGAGTCTAGGCAGGCTTCCACAACAGCCATCCCGACTGCCACGTTCCTGAATCGGCCCTCTAGTCCGGCTTGGAGACCGGAGAGCGTCCCGCCGTAGGAGAAAGTGTTCCTCAAAGCATATCATTCTGACATGCACAGCCGAGACTACCGCTGACACTTCTAACCTGAAAGAAACCACCGGATGGTGGTTGAGATGATATGGAATCATAATGGAGGTGACATTTCGGGGGATTTAATTAACCTAACAACCCATGAAAATCACTGAAAAGGCTAATGGGTGAGGTAGAACGGCCACGGAAATCGAACCCGGGCCTCAGGCGAAACCGACTGAACCATTACGCTCGGCTGCACCACATGATGTTTATGTTAAGAATCAGTATAAAGGAATGAGAAAGCAAGTACTAAAACATTTTGTGCTTGAAATCCCCGAATTAATTAAAGTGTTGACACATGTAATAGCGTGAATATTTAATAGGAATTATCATTAGTATAACTCACTGATTAGCGTAATCCAAACAGATCCTTCATCAAATTAGATTACATGAAATAAAAAATAAGTCTGTACCGAAATCATTCATATTGCAACCTGTTACAGCCAATATTATTGGCAACCATTAACGTAATGTTCCTAAAAACATAAACATGATCAGGAACAATTTAATTGTTACTGATAATGCTCTGTAACTCCATTAACTCATGTGACAATGAACGAACTTTCTCCCAATATGTTATACTTTTTCACGGAGAGGCACAGAAAATTCGCATTCGATAATTTAGGAATATGCATGGTTGTTTACTGTAATTTCCACAACGAAAGCAATGAGGAGGGTCACATATTGTACTGTATCTTACACTTTTCATCTGTACCGGACTGGACAAACACAGCGCTTCGATATACCTTTAGATGCGGACGTTTGTTGATGTCTCCCTTGGCCTTGCATAGTACTTTGCGCGTACCAATTGCTAAGGTGTGCGGGATCCGATGCCTGCTCATAGCTGTATAACGTGCTGCAGTTCAAACCACTAAGAGACTGAATAGCCAAGAACTGGTTTAGAACACACATCATACGGAGCTTTTGCCAAAATTAAATAAAAAAGGCACATAGAAAACCAAAGAAATGACATGTTTCCGTGCACTCGACTGTATTATCTCAAAGTAAGGAAATACTAATGTAGCAGGAACAGGGCCTGTGTTGCGAGTGAGCGACAGGAATCTTGTTAGAGTAAATGATGGCAGAGTTTGAGGAAGGGACAAATATGTCACTCCACTTGCTGAGGTACACACGCACATGGAGTGTCTATTGTTCAAGTGGCGACCGGAGCGTGAAAACAAAAGACGAGACAGTAGCGTGCATAATTGCAGAGAAGCGGAACTTCGTTAGAGAAATACGTGGGTGGCGTAACTTGCTCGTTAAGTTCTATCAGTTGAAGCATTTTAATGACGACGAGAGACAATACTGATACGCTGTCAACGAATGCGCGAAGCTGGGTCACGATCCTCCCGTTTCTTTAGAATGGCGCACCTATATACTTCTTTTTTCAATGTTGGCAATCTGAGAATGAATGCCCTGGATTTACTCTCAAGGGTCAGAGCTCGAATGGGACGTTATGAGTGAAAATAAACGAAGTGCTTTATGGAATGAAACTACCAGTATAGCATGAGGATGCAATTAATGTAAGTCCTGTGAAGGAAGAAGAGAAATATAGGAAGGAGAGATAAATGAAGAGAGAAGTAAAACGTACCGGTTGTATGTAGAAAACACATAAAGGCCGGAGTTTACATTCAACTGTTTATTTTCTCAACACCTTTTTGCTATTCGAAATGAAATTTAAAAGAAGGTATAACATAGGCATAGGAGCTCTCATTTTAACTTAGTATAGTGCAATCCACTTAACCCTGAACCATTTCAATAGGTCATAGCTAGGACCCAGATGTTGCTGACCTAAAAATTCTCTAAAAATGAGCTATAAAATGCCATTAAAATATAAAAATGCACATAAAATGTAAAAAGGTGACCTAAAAATTAACAGTTTCTTTCATAATAATAAATTAATAACTCTCACAGACAATAATATATATGGTTTGAATAACCACATTTTAAAATTAACTTTGTTAGTGTATAATGCATTTATTGCTACTAAATAATAAATAAATTAAAAATTCGTCAGATCATTTTCAGCTTTATAAAATATATGTTTCGGCCAAACTCTGAAACATGCTGTTTCAAACTGGACGTAGTTGATTGTCTTCATTTCGGCATTTCAATTCCACAACACAACACATTTACACACCTCACAAACTACTCTCCTTACTACGACACTTCTAGCTCCTGAAGCCCTGACTGATGCAATCTACGCGTATTACATGATGTAATCGGCGATTCCTCGAATTGATGCCTCATAAATTCACCAGCACTGTTAGAACGCTGACCTGTTTTAATTACATGTTTACCACACTTACAAAGTTACTATTTCATAAAATTTTATGATATAAATGGACTTTTAATGACATTATTTAAAAAAAAACCTATAGTTCCGGGTCAGGTTAGCCACGGGAATCAAACCCAGATATCCCGAATGCAGGCTACAGATGAAAATGCCCAATAAATTCGTGAAAATGAAAGAAAATGACCGGAAAATGCATTTAAATGTTTAAAAAATGACTTTATTATAAAAATGTGGGAAAAATACATTTTGATGACGTATAACACCATATATATCTAACGTATTTGTTACAGAACGCACTTAATTTCCAGTAAGCATCGTCTGTAACTACTCAGAGAAAAAATGACTTTGCATTAAAATCCGGGTCCTAATCATAGCTCTTGAACCAATAATGGGACATACGTACAGCTCTGATATAATATAATACGCAATTGGAAGATTACATGACACTATTTACATTTCAGAGAAAATGTTGGAAGTGTCCCCCAGCAGCCTCTTATTCCACGTCCAGACATTCTCTCCATAACGTGGTTTACAATTGAGGCATGGTTTCATCTTCCGGCTATATAAACACACACAAAACCAGATATTGCGCTGTTGTAAACCCTCAAGTGATCCACGAAACCCCACTACATGATGAAAGGGTTGGAGTGTGGTGCATGATGTCAGCTTCCAGGATCGTTGGTCCCATTTACCTTGATACGACTCTAGACACTGAAGTTTAAATGGGTATCTTTAAAATATTGGTGGAGCAGCTTGACGGTATCGAACTGAGAGCAGGTTATTTCCAGTAAGATGGAGCAACGTGCCATACATCTAATGACACCATGGAACTTGTAACCACTTTCTTTGATAATGAAGTAATCTCAAAATGTCTGTGGTCCCTCAGATCCCCGGACCTTACCTAACCGGATTTTTTCTAGTGTGGGGTCAAAAATAGAGTGTACAAGAATAGCCCACGGACAATTGATGTTCTCAAGGAATCCATTCGTAACTGAATAAGTAACTTTGGCAAGGATACTCTCCGTAAAACTTCAGAGAATACGGTGAGATGAGTACAAACATGTATAGATGCTCGTAGAGGACACTTTCAACATTTCCTCTGAGATTTAGTGTAATGTAATATCCCAATTGTTGCAGTCTCCCAATTCTCCCAAAGTTGCATGCGTGTCCTATAATTGGTTCAAAACTTATGGCGTATTGAAGTGGTTCACATATATATATGGATCACACTATATTTAAACTATAAAGGAAAGAACTTACGTACGTACTTGCAGCATAGTAAGTCGCTACAAAATGTGTGTATCTCATTTACTTAAAGCCTCCTAGCGGTTCACGAGTCATTTAGAAAGCTAACACGTTGCCATGTTAGTTCAATTGTTAAGAGCAACCGAGGGAAACTAGGAGATCCATGGCATTTAATATTTGACTCTACCTACAATCTTACCTTTGTGATTATTTCATTTTTAGCCTCCTTTACATTCTAAACCACAATGGGGGCTTTGAATTACAAAAACAATCCTATGGCTGACGGTTTTAACGTTGAAATTTAATCCATTCTAGCTTGAACCACTCTCACTTCGTATGTATGTTTCTGTAGATGCTAAAGTAAGATAACTGCATTCTGAGGTGATATTTCACAAAATGAGTTATTGTCAAAATAACCTTCCCTGATGTTTGTAGAAGCTAATAACAATATTTATTTTCCTGTTCCATAGCTTTAAAAGTGCTAAATAGACTCATTTTGAAAAGGGGGTACAGTGTGCCACGCCCCCTATTTGCCATTTTTAACCGTGATTTCTCCTTGGTCGCAAACTTACTGAAGCTATATTCCAAAACACACACTTATTAGGAAAGGAAGTCCTTGTTTTCTCTATTAATATTGATCTATGCATCTAATGTTAATTCTTCCAAGCTTTATTTAGTATATTTTGTATTACTCGTGCTGTTTTCAAGATGGGAAGAAGCAATAATTTTGGTGTAAGAAATTGGCATGGGTACCAGGATAAACTGTTTAGGTAATCCCTATTACATAATAAGAGTTATAACCCCTAAAATGGAAAATGTGTAGCAACACATGACAATATATTGACTTCGTCAAACCTAACCTCAAACATTAGCGATGAATGTGAAGGGAAAATTAGTTCTTCCAGGAAATGAATTTGTTTCATCATTATGTAGTTGCAGCGATGACAATTTAACTAAAGTAAGTAATGATATTAGATCAACAAGTTCTCAATTAGTAGATATAGAAACTTTGTACAGTGTAGATTTTGTAAAAATGACCATTGTCATATCAGAGGACACCAGCAACGAAATGGATAATTAGCTACATTACCACTCAGTTGCCAAAAGTGTAATAAATAATATATATTTGAAACATCCAGAACAATTGAAAGTGGTGCAGAAGTGAATGTAAAGTTTGCTTATGGCTTGAGAATCATTGGCAAGGGAATTGAGGCAGTAGGACTGTTGAGGCAGGTAAGGCCGCTGTTCCCAATTTACCAGCCCCCCCGCCAAATTTAACAAAATAATTAATAATGACATAGAGCAAGTAACCATGGAGTCTATGAAGAAGAGGAGTGGAAAACGAAAGAGGAAGGGTTCTGATGATGAAAAAGATGCAGAATACGGATCTGGGGAAATTCTGAGGTGTAGTCTCATTATAGCAAAATTTCAATGCTGCTTTCCCTGTTTTTTATTTATTGATTGATATTTTTAATTGGATGTGCTCATCTATAATACTACTACTGCATTACAAGGCTACATTTTTGGAATTAAAGTAATAGTCAAGCTGTTTTTAAAGTGCTTGTAGAAAGTTATATGAAAATTTGAATTTAAAAAGAAATATTGAATATATTTAGAAGTAAATTCAGGACATTTATTAAAAAAGTCATAGACACTTTATTAAAACTCCAAAATAATATCTATTATTATAATATTTCTATAAGGATGGAACTCCTCAATTCATGGACACTCTTGTTTCAAAAAACAGCAACGGTACACTGGGGCATGCTGTATATCGCAAACCTACACACACCGATCTCTATCTGAACGCTCATTGTTTCCATCATAACTCTCAGCGACTGGGAGTTCTCCATACACTGGCCCGAGGAGCTTTGTCTATCTCTGATCCTAGCCACTTAAAACAAGAATTACTGCACCTGAGACTCACTTTCCGTCAAAACGGCTACTCCGAATATGACATTGAAGCCTCGATCACCAAAGCTAGGAAAGGTAAACCTGTAATACAGCAAGCGTCAGATAAGCCTACCGCTACAGCCTGCATCCCGTTTACCAGCAATCTATCCGGCAGAATCAGCAGAATTCTCACCAAATACAACATTAGGACCATCCACAAGCCACCTTAAAAGATCAAACATTTGTTGAGGCCAGTGAAAGACAAAGTGGACTTCCAAGTTCCGGAGTGTACCGCATTCCCTGTGAATGTGGGACACCGTATATAGGACAAAGCGGAAGGAGCACCGCTACTAGAATAATCGAACATGAACGGAGCAACCTGAGAAGTTTGGGTGGGCTAGCAGTGCATTGTTTTGATAACGACCATAAAGCCAATTTTTGGGAGATGACCTCTTAGCAATATACAACAGTTACTGGGAGCGCAGAATTAAAGGTGGCTTTGGCAATTTCCTCTTAAAGGAGCACGCTTAGTCGTGATGCTGGATTTCAGTTCAGCTCCTCTTGGAAACCGGGCTTAAAAATGGAAATCCATCGAATTAAGAAGCAAAGATCAATACAGCTTGATAATCAAGGTAAGTTGTAATGTTTCTTGGACACAATTTTTGTCTATACTCACGCCATCTCCTGACCTGGCATTTAATTTACTTAAAACAGTCTTTTGTTCAGTAATTCGAATTTTGATAGTGTTTTGTATTTGTTTATATTTGCGGTATATGCAGTATTTCAGTTGTGGTTATAACCTTTTATGAATATTTGGATGATGGGAGAGATGTACACTACCGAAACGTTGATATCTAATAATCTTTTCACCTGGCTTGCTACCCAAGAAGAAAGTAAGCGTATTCGTCCCCAGGAAAGCTTCAGGTCTTAGTTTAATATCTATTATCTTTAAATAATTGTGGAAGTGTTGTAAAATGACAACTAAAAGTGTCAAATTGATGCGTTTACTGGCGCTTGAGCTAAGCGCACTTGAAGTCTCGCATTTTAAAATTGGTGGGAGGCAGTTTCGGCTCCCCTTAAAGAAAAATTCCCCTCTCTGCTCTGGAATCAAACCAACGACCAGTGTATTGAATAGCCAGAGCATTGACCCCAGAGGCAGTCAGTTTTGATTAGCATAGAGAAGAAATAAAAAGAGCTGGAGAGATGGTTGTAAATAGACCCTGTAAAAGAGCAACTCCTATTCACAAATGACCAAAAGGGCATATTGACCTGATGGCTGTAGGTATATGATGGTAATGCTACTCCTGATGGTGGTGGTGGTTTTGGGAGCTTTGCATACATTAGGTCCACGCGCAACAGACCAGGGCTACACCAGGTATCTGTGATTAAAAACTGCTGCCCGAGAGAAAATCCGGGGAACAATAAATAAATCATCGTGTAACATGGCACAAAAGACTTTAACCGGTTTGAAAGTAATCCGAAATGAGATTATTCCCCTTCATCTCCCTGTATGTGAAACCACACAGATACATGTTCCACGGTAAACATATAAACGTTGGATTATCCCCTCTCCACTGCCACTTTCCTTTGACATGGGAGGATGGAAAAAAAGTGAGCATGAACCAGGGGAAAGGAGTTTTTAGCCTCCAGCTGTGGGGAGACAAGATTAAAAAGCGTTCCTGTGAAATATACGAACAACCAACCGCATGTCAAACAGTTGCCGGCCGGGCTTAGCTTTCCGAAATTACAAACCTGAAGCCCTTCAAAAGAGCCGTGGCCATTTCCTTTCTTCGCATTGCAATATTCTTAATTGACTTCTTTGTGCCGTAGCCTATGGCTACACTGTGATTGCTACAGGTTTTATATTAAATTCGAATAATCTACCAAAGTACATACACAGTCTATTTTCAGAATTTTAATTACTGAAGAATTATATTTCGTTTAATTTGAAACAGTTGGTACTGCGAGTACCAAAATTAAATTTCAAGTGTCAAAACAAATTATTAACGCTAGAAAATGAAGTGCTTAGGGAAATGTTTTAAATGAGTGATAAAAATAGGAATTAAACAGGTTAAAAGTTTAAATACCATAGATTCATTGCTAATAAATCCTAAACAACTGGAAAAAGATTATCAAATAGCATTAATCTTGCAACAAAAGTAACTGGTTTATTGAATACATTTCTTGGAATAGAAAATTTATAAAGAAAACATAGGCAAGAGAGAGAAGGGTTAGCTTGGATGAGAACAGGAACAATATTTCTAAGAGGGATAAGAGGTAGGGAAAAGGGAATTTGTGAATTGTGTGGGGGGAAAAGTAAGCATAGAACACTGTGTAACACACCCGCCTCGGTAGCGTGGTGGTAGCATGCCTGCCTTACGTTCAAGAGGTCCCGAGTTCGAATCTCAGTCAGGGTGAGTTACCTGGATAAGGTTTTTTCCGGGGTTTTCCCTTATCCTTCAAGACGAATGTCGGGTAACTCTAAGCTCCATGGAATGTGTTTGTAGTGTTTAACGTCCACTTTTACTACATACGGCACCGCAGGCGATGACACTGATGATACATGAGATGAAGATGGAGCACCGGTGGAATGAGATGGCGGGGGAAACCGGAGGTCCCTGAGAAAACCCGCCCCAGCGCCATGTTGTCCATCACAAATCTCACTTTGCGGTCACCTGGGATCGAACCCGGGTCGCCTTGGTGATAGCCAAACCGTCTAACCACTGAGCCACGGCTTGGTCAAGTTCCATGGACCCTGGATTCATTTGAGCCCAGGAGGCTGCAATGTGGAGCAAACGGTTTGGGAGAAAAAATGGGAGAAAATAGAGAAGTGGATAGTAGCTATAAAAATTTTAACGGGCAGGGAGGAAAAGAAGGTAAGAAGTGTTGGTCAATTCTTGCATGAAGTAAAAGAAAAATGCGCCAGAAATGTAAAAGAATATAAGAAAAAAAGATGAGGACGAAGAATGGGAGTAATTAAGTAACAAGGAGGTATGGAGTTTAAGAGCTACCTGACAGAGCGGAAGACCAGGGTGTCATGTAAGCCAAGGTAGCAACAAGGTAAAGACAAATTAATGTAGCCAAAAGTTGTAAATTATAGAATTTTGGAATATGCACCATAAATTCATATTCAATATTGAATGAAGAAAACGAAATGGAATGTAATAAAGACACAATTAGTACTATTATTTATTCTCCAAATGAAGTAACCCAATTTTTTCAGTAAGGTATAATAGGATTACAGTCACAAAAGGTACATAAATTCAAAGATCAAAGTAACAGAACATAATAATGATAACGTCTTGAAAATTTGGTCAGTAAAGTGCTCAAAGCCTTAAGTGCAATATGTTATAAAGAATCCATTAAACAACGGTATTTTAAGATCTGTATTACAATATGAAAGATGTTCAATAATATTATATCTCTTTTGGGAAGGAAGATGACATCTAAATATTAAGTGTTCAACACTTTCATCAACTCTTTCACATTTACATAGATATACATCGGGACAGTCTATATGGAATCTTCAAAAATAAGTTTTAAGTTTCCCAATGTCCGGGAGCAAACTGCAGCTAACACGATCATTATCAGTAGGAAAAATAAATTTGGAGTTATTTGTCCTTGATCGCTATTTATCCAAGTGCTACATTTTAAAACATTATTTTTTCATTTTTTTTAAACAATTGTGATTGTAAACTGTTAAAAACTGAATTCCTTTTGGATAATGCGTAACAATTTCATTTCCCTCTCATTTCCATGTATATCCATATGGCCTCTAACCCATGTGATACAGACGTGATATGTGTTTGTTTTAATATCGTTCCTTATTTTGGTAGAAATTGAATATGTAGTGTATTTATCTCCGATAACACTGACAGATGCCTCTGAATCACTGTATATACATGCGCTATAGTTATTACTGCGGCACCACTCCACTGCTTGATTCAGTGCAAAAAGTTCAGCCTGGAATATAGAGTAATTAGGTGCAAGTCTGTATCCTCTACAAAAAACTCAACATTGTTTATATGAAACACCACAAAAGCGTATCCCACACGAGCTGGATTCTCTGGATGATCAGAAGTTCGCCAGCCATCTGTGTAGATGTTGTAGTTAGGTGTTTGCAGTTATTCACGCTGACAATGTTGTGAAATATAGAAGGATATCCAGCTTCCAAGAAATGAGATCTCGGATGATAGTTGAATGCAGGATCTTGTAGGGAACCTTGTTAATCGTATTTTGTATTATATATCTTTGCATACAGTTGACGATCCGTGAGGGGTATAATTCTTTGTCTGTTCGTAAACATGCAGAATGTTGTTATCGTGTCTGAGGGTGTTGTATATGAT
Source organism: Mantis religiosa (assembly GCA_030765055.1). Taxonomy (NCBI): domain Eukaryota; kingdom Metazoa; phylum Arthropoda; class Insecta; order Mantodea; family Mantidae; genus Mantis; species Mantis religiosa. The sequence continues at coordinate 37,770,465 of CM060959.1, forward strand.
TTTATGAATCTGATTGGTCAATTTTAACATGATCAACATAGGATAACGTCATATGAGGGAAACATTCATTGATATTGTGACTGTGTTTCGTGAAATTAAAAGTCCAATTGCACAAACTCAAAATGTTTTTTATTTCCACCGAGTTACAGTTGGAACACTTGCCAATTACATAGAATTACGTAACGCACACAATTACAATCCACCAGTTCGTCTGTCACAGCTCCACTCCACACTCACAATTACGTACAACTCCTCTGATACATGTACACAGTCTTTCAGTCCGTTCGCTACCACTGCACTCTTCACGGCTGCTCGCCGAGAACTGAACTGACTCGTCCACTGCAGCCCTTACATAGGAGGATCGCTGTTTCTGGAAGCTTCGCAGCTCAAATCATCATTCCAACTGTTCCAGGTGTCAGGGGGAGGGAAAATAGATGGTAAAGTGCCTAGTGACACTTTCCTAACCATCCCCTATGTTAGCGCTACAAGATAAATGGGTAGGCGTGGGCTGAATGCCTCCTGTCTCCTACCCAGCTCCAGTTGGTCGTGCCTTCTGATAATTGGGTGACAATATTATACATTTCTTGAAGTGCCACATCACCATTCCTTTGTTTCTCAGAATACCACGCAAAGAGTGTGGAATTCCCATGCCAACAAATTACGTTCCGCATTTCAGTCTACCGTATCCTCTAATACCCATAAGAGAATCTTTAATAAAACAATTTCTGCAAGTGGTTGTCTTGGCAGATATGGAACATATTTTAAAAATAAGTAGCAGAGCATATTTAAAAATAAGCAACAGTTTGTTTAGAAAATTATTTTGCAACATTTTATTATATAAATTCGTGCGAGTACATAGATTATTAGGTCATTATGATTAAAATAGAATACTGCGGAGGGAGTTTAGTCAATGCATACATCTAAATTCTAATACAGATGGCAGTGGATTATTATTTAGAGCAGAGGATGATCTAGTGATCACTCTACATCACTTCATGACAATCCCATGTTGTCATACCGGATGCAGTAACGGAACAAAGTCTAAATTAATTATCAGACTTGACAGCTTGCCCATGAATAAGTAACGTGCTGTATATTTACTGATGTAATCTGCTAATGTAGCAGCGGGCGGACGTTCTGTGTTTTAGCTTTACACCAATTCTTATTTCCCATGTCAGAAATCTTTCATACTTAGGCTTGTTGCAATCTCTGCGCCATTTTGTAAGTCCCTAGTTCTATTCTCTTCTATTTCAGTCCATTACCGTCATCTGGGTTGATGTGTGGCTACTGTTTTGCATTTTCAAAAATCTCTTCTTCAAATTTAACGATAATAAAGAACTATTTATAACATAGCAACAGCCTTGTACTGTAATCAAGTTATTCCTTGATGTTAACTGATACACAAAAGAGCTACTCAAACATAACCCAATGCCACCTCATTAGGTGGGTTGACTTTGTGCCACCTGTAAATTCAGCTTGTCTGGTCTAATGTCACCCCATGGGAAGGGAGTATCTGTTCGAATAAAAATAGAATATAGCATTTTCATGTCAAATTATTGCTCTTTATGGTTGCAAAAAATTTTCAACTGCACTCAATTTGAATTTAAAATACTTTACATTTCCCCCAAACATGTTTGCATTTCAGGAATATCATACATTTTACGTTTGGGCACTATTACAGGTGACTCAATTGCCCTGATTTTTCTTTATATTCATTATCTATTTCGCCTTTCTGATCAGGCCACTTCCACAGATGTCCACTTCTTTGATGACAATTACTCTAGTATTCTGTTCATCCATTTATATAACCCTTCCTGGAAAGAACCCCCCCCCCCCCTCATACTGCACCACGACGAAATCATCAACCAACAAGTTTCTTGGATTTCGTGTTAATGCTGTTTTCTGGTTTAACGGAGATGTAAGATTTTCACAGTCATCCAAGTAAAATGGACTGCTGGAACTCTCCTGATGACATCATCATCACTGTTGCTATCAATATTTGAAATGCTGTTTTTATGCTGATTGTCCAGAAAACACTTTTGGTCCACCTTCTGAAGCGGAATGCTTATTCTGTAATTCTGATATCAGTGTGTTGCTATAAATATACATTTTTGCAGCAGAGCTTATTGACAGAACTTCGTCTAATTTCTTTTAAAGCGGAAATTAATTTAGCCTACACACGGCCAGTGTGAAAGAATAACTAATTTCCATTAATTGACCTAATAGTGGTTAACTATAAAGCCCGTGCCTTTAAGTACTTACATGTTGTACGTCGCCATTAAGGTAGCTGTCTCGTGTGTTTATGAGAACTCCTAAGTGGTTTACTGGGAAAATACGAGTCAGTTGGAGAATTTAATGTCATATCGGCACGTTGGCCATAGTAGCTCAATGGTTGAGCGGCTGGACGGAAACCAGAAGATCCGTGGTTCAAATCCCGGCTATGGCATTGAATTGTTCAGTCTTACGCTACGTTTCCACAATTCCTTTAAAGCGTTTTCTAATGTAGAATTGCTGTAATTGCGGTATGGCCGGTTTCCTGGATCCCATCGGTATTTTATGGGCATTTTCTCTATGAAATTTTATTATCAGCATCTGTAATGAAAGCGGGGCAGTTTGTAGTAAAATATTTCCCGTAGGGGAGCGGATCCGTCCACTTCAGCTGCTCTATTGCGAGCGCTGAGGACCCTTAGCACTCGTGGTACCTCTGAGGTTACTGGAGGAACCTCGGGCCGAATTTTCGAGCCCTCCACCTGAATGGGAGTTGTTCGGATTGGGTTGGACCTGAGGGGGCAATGTGTTCCCGTAACCCGTGGGAAATCGGGTACCTGCGGCCAGTCCTCGGTCGCCCGGAGGGGGCAGAGGTTTGCCTAAAAGGTCCCGGGTACTCGCCTGCAGAGCTAGTAGAAGGTGTGCTAGATCACCAGGCGGCCCCACCGAGGTCCTATCGGTAGCATTCCCATTTTGGAGTTGGCGCGAGTAAGTGGCGTATCCACTTCCATCCCGTCTTGAGTCCACAGGACCAGATGTGGGGGCTTGTTAGTCTCTAGTCTCTCTTGCCCTATGGAAAGAGCCTCGGAGCAGGCGTCCTTTTTGGGACAGCTCGGTAACTCCCTGGTAGAAGGAGGCCTGGGTTCTTGGTCCAATGGGTCCAGGGATAATGGGAGTAGAACCTCTGCACTTAACTTAACACTTAATGTTAGGTACATAAATCGCCTCCCCAGGATACGCTTAGTGACTCGAGAAAACTCCCAAAGACCCCAAGGTAAAGGATCGATCACAGGAATCAAACTCACAACTGCCCGCCTTGGTAGAGTAGTAGTAGCGTGTCTACCTCACGTTCAAGAGGTCCCAAGTTCTGGATAAGGTTTTCTCGGAGTTTTCCCTTATCCTGAGAGATGAATGTCGAGCAACCTGAAGTTCTATGGACCCTGGGCTCATTTGAGCATCATTTGATCTATTCCACTAATCGTCGGATATGACAACGTTGGAGGACGTAAATTAAAAAAAACGCAGTGTATTGTGTTGTACCCTGGATTATTTTGCTTTGTCACATAGTCCCATAGCATCATCATCATTATTGGCTAATGGCTTTATAAATTCTCCACACTTCATACTTTTACAAACGATTTTTTCTTATCGAGATGCATACACATTTAAAGAGATATAACTCCCAAAGATCACGGCAGGACTCGAACTACAGAACCCTGTGGCATAAGATACCAAGGAGTAGCAAGTTAGTCAGTACAGCTGTGGAAACTTCTGCGCTTACCGTTAGAACGGTGAAACCATACACAGATAGCAAGCGCCGTGTTATATAGGCAGCAAGCCAAACTCCTATGTCACGCGGACAACAAACTTCGATAAAAGTCCCGCTCTCCTAGGTCCCACAGTATAGAAAAGTTGAAGCCATATGTTGATAGCTTTATTTTCTGTGCATTCTGTATTTCCGATACATATAGTTGTTTATTGTTGTATAGCTCGTATGATTTATTGTTAAAAAGGTTTCAGTTTATTCACTTCACGATAATCGATATACAGCTTTGGAGAATTGGCTGCATTGCATATTTTCTTTGTAGGTAAATCAAGAATACAGCAAGCCGGACAAATAGCCATATGTTTAAAGGACGGTTCTGACCTAAATATCCCTCATATTGCATAAAACAGCGAGTACTGGTATCACTTAGAACATTTGAAAGTATTGAATGTTTAGTGTTTTAACGAAAAGTTGCTATATAAAACAAATTTTGGAGTATTACACACAAAAAATGAACAGAACTCTAAGCAAAATCAAGCAGTCCTTCCCAAAGGGACCGTTTTAATGCTGTTATTAATAATGTGTTCTGTTCCGAATCCATCGCAAGATTTTCGGAAACAGTTTTAGTGAATATGTATGCATATACCATGGTATCTTCAAGTTTCAAGCTTTCAAGCTATAAGAGTTTTTGTATGAGCGACAGAGGGTACATCCTTTGGTGTTCGCGAGACCCTTAGGTTGTTTATGCCTCTCATGATGATTTGATATAGATAAAGCTGTTATAATATAAAAGGGATTTTTTTCACGCGATTTCCCTATAAACATTGTCAAGTTAAAGCTATATAATTACTGATCAGTGTAAATGAAGAAGTTGTGAAGACAAAATAGCATTAATGTTTAAGTATGAGTGATGACTGCGCAGTATGTATGTGAAGTTTTGTGCTATGGAGGAAAGGGCCCCCCTTCATTAGCTTATAATAAAGTATGATTATGTTTAGTGTAACTGAATAGAGATAACCACAAATCCTAAGACCATATAAGAAACTGTATTAGCTATGATGATTGAAGAGTAAACTCAATAAACGACTCAAATCATGTGATAAGAAAAGCACAGAATTTTTTTTTTAAACTAAGGTGTTACCTAAGGTTCTAAGTCATAGAATTCAGCTATGTTTCCCCAATTCACCTTTAAGTATTGATAAAGAAATCCATGACGTATATTTATTGTCTATCAAAGCAGACTTATCTAATTGATGTAATTATCGTGGTATGCTATTCTAAGGGTACTTCCTCTGACACCAGTCAGTTGTTCTATCATTTAATGAACTTTTAATTCAGCGGGCAGCACATAACTCAAATACACCCTTTGACAATATTCATTATGGATCTGAGACATGACCAATGACCAAGATTAAACTAATCGTTATATCAAGTTCTGTTTACAGGTCACAGCATGATGAGATCTACAACCTACAAACCCCCTCCCTTTCTTTTGCTATCACTCATAATTACCATGCTATAATAGCATGCCTAAATTTGTTAGGGATTAATAAACAAGAGAAGACTTAACTATTATCAATTAACATTTCATCTATAAGACAACCCAATGCACTGTAATTTAACACTTGTTTTTAACATCCAGTGACAGTAAAGTACATCATATCTCCAGATAATGAGATCGATATTGTTTATCGATACCTTTGATCACACTTTTTTTTGCGAAAAGAAGAAAATAAACATTATACCTCTTGTTTAAACAATCAGTGCTAAACCAGCAAATGTCAGAGTTACTTTTGCTATATTTATGTAAAAAGATAAAGTCATAGGATATCCTTATAGATTGTAAGATGATTGTATCAATGTGACCTCAATTACCGTGCATTATGAAGGTATATTATGTAACTCTAGAAACAATTACTTCAGTAGCATACAGATTTATTGTAACAAAATAGAAAGACATGGTTAACTCTGATATTTGATTGATTTTATGACAACAGTAGACTTATGTTAGGCGTAGGTCTAATCCAGTATATAGATGCTATTATGGCAAGTCATTAGACATGATTGTTGTAAATAATGCCCTATAATTTATAACAAGTACTACTCTTTAAATGAACTCCATTTTTCTTTAGCTAAATTGTTATCATTATTACTACTAATTATGTATAATTCAATTGTATAATGGTTTTATGAAGAATACTTGTAATTTATTCCAAGTTTATCACTAATGTGTGAACAACCATACTTAAGTGGAACATCTATGCAATTTCCATTGGTTATTTACTTATGTCATTCAGCCATAAGGCAAACATAAAATTTCATTTTTTTTTTTTTTTTTTTTTACTCTATAAACTTTAACCAAATATTTTTCCTTCTACCTCTAAAAATGGTTCCACATAAATTCCATACATGTTCCATTTATGTTAATTATATATAACCATAAGTTCTAAATAGATATAAGAAATATTCAGTTGGTAATTTGATACCTGAAAATCCCTTTCATTTAATTATATTCCCGTGAACTTTAACCCATCCTCACCCCATAGAAATATTCTTTTGCATCAATCCTAATTCTGGATCATTTGTTTTTCTGTTGCGGCATGGATGAACAAACACGTCGAAGCATCAGGAAACACCACCACCATAAGGAGAAAGCAGAGGAGACACCAGGGAGAACAAAAGCACCCCAGATGACCAGGTATCACATCAGGAGTGGCAACCAAGGCTACTCGCGTCTGGACAGGCACTTAATCTTTCCAGAGGACCTCCTCAAATTCATGGACTCATGGCTTTCGCAGTGAAACCCTGGGTAAAAGCCAAAGCAACTCTACCCAGCAAACTTTTACAGTGGCTCAAATACAATAACTTATAAGTCACTCTTTTATGTGCTCACCTGCAAGAACTCAGACCCAGCTGAGGTAGGCGAGTGTAAGCTAAGTGGACTATTCTAAAAAACAGTAAACTCCACTTTCGAACTTTTCATCGGCTCTTCAGTACAGACTTTTCCAAGCAATACCAAGGAGCACCGTACGTTTGAACACGATATCATATAAACAGCAAGCCACAACCGAGGTTCTTCATCAGCTGTCCTGTTTTAAAAGACTAAATACAGAGTATCAAACTGGAGCAGGAAGCACATTAAACTTGTCTCTCTTTGAAGTTTACATTACTTGTGTCAGCTAGGGCCTTGTTAGACAAACTTAAAGTATCAATTTTAACCCTTCAGTGACCAAGTGTTGTGAAGTGTCTCCCAAAACTATAAACTCATAGTGGTGGAACAGTGTGTTTCTATGGAACTATGGACTTCATTCAGCGTGGGATACTTCGAAACCAACCCGCATCAACTCATTTCCATTTTCCTGTACTCTGATTTTCTTTTTCAGGTGTTACAATTATGACTTTTCAAAAAAAATGTACATGTAAATGTTTGTATGCTCTATTGCCTATGTATGTGTAAATTATTATTTTATGTATTTAAAAATTTTGTTACCAGTCGTTTGGATTTGCTGAGGGCAGCAAAATCTAGGCGAAGGGGATGTGTTGCGTGTATAGGCTAAGCTAGATTTGGAAATTTCGGTATTCTGTAACATATATTGATTCTAACAGAAATGTATGTCAAACGAAAATTCCGCTGACTGGCAGTCTGTTGGCATAAGGAAATTATCCACATGTGACCCAGACTGGTTCTGCTGACCAGAAGAAATAATAGGTCAGTACAGGCTTAAACATTCTCCCAATAACGCAAACGGTATGGTGCAAAATTAATAGTTAGTGGGAATCGCTGAATTGACTTTTTGTAGAACCGCTATTTAAGCCTGGTAGAGTTAGCCCTCGGTGTGAAAACGTCGCAGGGATGTCAGAGGAGACTCTATGTCGGTCCCTGTGAGAGGTAACAGAAGTATTTATCTGAGAGTGTGTCTACGAATACCATAACCCCCGCCGGACTCAGCAGATTATACATCTCCGAACAAGCCCAGCTATACACCTGACACATCACCAACGGTAAGATTATATTAAATTATTATGTCACCAAGTGCTACCAAAGCACCCCTGGTCTCTTCTAGATTCAGCGGGTACTCTGTATAATTACTAGATTTCTTAAAATAGAGTTAGTCGGTTTAGATTGACTTTTTAATGTTTTATTTGCTCTACCATCCCTATAGCTACACCCCCAGTTGTAGATTAGGTTTGTAAGTCTTTCAACCCCCCCTTACAACCCTGGTTTGCAACACTATTAAGGCTCCTAAAAATATGTAAATTTTGGATTTCGAGCTTGGTACGCAATAGAGAAACCAAAATCAGTTAATATGATGCATGAAACCTGAAGTACTTGCTTGTCAGAACACCGGAAAGCATGAAGCCAAAGTTTTTAAGTAACTCCTGTGATTCTGTACCACAAATATGTTTTGTAAAATAAAAGGATTTTTGAAACACGTTTTAAATGTAGATATTGGTATATTTCCAATGAGAAAAATGTAAAAATGTTTATGCCTCAAAATTTCAAAAAGTGCATTTTGAAAGACATATTTTAACCCCCAAAAGTATATTAATATCACTATCTTGTAAATTGTGCTATAACTGAAAACATGATAAATGAGAACCTATATTTTTGGTATTCACCTCAAAAGTGCTTTTGTTATGTGCGACTGTACAAGGTATTAAACCTTTTATACAGCAAACGTTGCTGAAATTACCAAGTGAAAATTTGAAGACAACTTCAGTCATGTACAGACGTGTGCAAATTATTAGACTCATTCATGGTGTTTTTTTTACTTTGCTTCAGTTTAATATTCAAAATAATTAATTCAAAATAATTTACCTCCGCAACCTATTTCAATTTATCGTAATTCTTTTCCTTGCTATAATATGAAGCATATACAATGAAATTTCTCTCTTAATAATAGCTGGGGGATTTGTCTTTTACTTATGGTAATATGGTGGTAGCTCTGAACTAAGAGCAGCCATTTTCTTCATGTCTGTTTATCCAACTGTTTGGAGATATTGATTTCATTTGGTGAATGTAGTTACTGAAGATTGTTAGTATTTTCCTGTACTGTGTTTTATGGCTAATATATCCTCAGTATTTATTATTAATTGATCTCAAGCCAGGTAACATTGATCCAAAAGTGAGGTTATGGGTAAAACTGCTGACTTATGCCCAAAGAAAGTAGCTGTAACCGTGAATTTTCTAAGGAAACTCTTTACTCACAACGTGAAATAGCTAAGAAATTTTGTATTTCACAAAAATCTGTTAGTCGCATTAATCAAGCTTTAACATTCCCTGAGACGTAGGCCTCACAAAGGGATGTAAAATGCGCGAGAAAATGAAAGCTATTACCAAGGATGCAAAGAAAACTTGTGCAGGTGGCAAAAGAAAATAGAAGAAAAACCAGCATTGACCTCAGTAATCAACTAAAGCAGTACGGTACAGACATATCAGCCTCAGTAGTTCGCAGAAGATTATGTGAAGCAGCTTCACCAGCACGCAGGCTTTGTAGAGAGGCTGAACTGACACCTGCAATGGCAAAAAACGTTTAGAATGAGTCAAGGAGATGCAGAAACATCCATTGGAAATTTTAGAAAGGTAAATAGCATGTATATAACATAAAAATAAACAGCCTAAACGTTGTTTTCCTCATTTCTGGTTTTGTTATACTATCTTTGGGAAATATTAAAACTGTTTAGTATTAAAAGAGGTTTTTATTGTTTCAGATAATTTTCTCACATGATTCCATGTTTGAAGTATGTGAAGAGCGTAGCCAAATGTGAGAAGGACAGATAAAGAAGCATTTTCCCCTCAGTGTGTCGATCAAAGAGTAAAGCACCCAACATCAAAAATGGTCCGTAGCTGTGTGTCTGTCCATGGATCTGGAAGATTATACATAGTTGTGGGATCTATGGAGCAGAAACAGTATAAAAGTGTATTAGAAACGAGACTATTTCCGCAAAGTAAAGAATGGTTTCCAAATGGTGATTTTGTGTTCATGCATGACAGTGTTCCCTGCCATATAGCAAAATCTGTAACCCAGTTCCTCAAAGAAAACAATGTAAAAGTACTACCATGGCCGGGGAATAGTCCTGAATTAAATCCAATAGAGAATTTGTGGGGTATTGTTAAACAGAAACTGAACAAATTGAAAATAGCAACAGAAGTTCAGTTTATTGAGGGCCTGAGAAACATTTGGCACAGAGATGAAGAAATAAAGGAAAGGTGCTCCACCCTTGTAGAGAGCATGCCTAAACGCATCAAAATGGCAATAAAGGCTAAATGAATGCATAAAAAATACTAAGAGTTGAAAAACTGTTTTTAATATTATTTCTGCTAAATAAATAGAAAATAAACGGTAGGTGCATTTTAAAAGTTTTGACCATTGAGTCTAATAATTTGCACATGTCTGTATGTCATCCGAAGATTAACATCGCTAACATTAAAATAATTAAATTATAATCTGAAATGTTAGGTTACCTAAGCGCTCAAAATTATCTCAATTTAGATTCTAAATGTGAAGGTCGAAATAAAGAGAGTCGAATGAATTACATTTTAAACAATTTGAATATCTGCTGGAGGCATTTCACTCGCATTCTTCTTTTCAATCCTACATAACTGCAGTTATTTTGTGTTAAGTTTCACAAACAAACTATCGGCAACAAGAAATTAAAAAATATATATATGGTTGCGATAGCTGAGTTTGTAAATAAATAGAGACATGTACAGTCATGTATTGTACTAAATGTTTCAGATGGCACACCAAATATAGACAGATAATAGTGACATAACTACAACGATATAGAGAAAGGTTAGTTTTGATACAGATGTTAATATGTCAAGTGCTAGAACGATGATTCTTATAGATGTATTCAAAATAATGAGAGTTTTGTTTTGAATTGGTATTGAGTTATAGGTGGTCATGACTGTATAGAATAGTTCACAGACAGGTGAAGATGAATGAGAATGTTCAATATAAATACATGGTAAATATAATAAATTAAACAAAAAGATAGAATTATGAAATAAAATTGTTTTTAGGACTTTATATTTGGAAAATTAGAATATCTTGTCATTCAAAATTAATGTATTGGACACAGGAAAAGTGATGTATACTAGAACATTTAGTTACCATGGTAATACAGGAAAAATCAATAAATGAAAAGGAGAAGTAAGGGTATTTTGTGTCCTGATCGAAAAGCAAGCAGACGCGTGTGCTAATCATTGAATGTTAATGCAAAATGCAGAAAGCAAACCTGAGATTTAGAACAATTATAATTATTTATCAACGTGAGTAGAAGCTTGGATATAGTGCAAGTTAGATATCTGAAAACTAATGTCTTATGTCGTGAGAGAATTTGAACTGCGCTCGAATTATTCCTCAACGTAGGAAAAGTATTATTGTAAATCCTGTGAATATAGTGATTCAAAGTGCAAATGTTATTTAAACTGAGTTTCGAGTTTAAATTAAAGAAAAAGTTTCACCAATTTTTTTTTTATTTCCCTAACATTCAGTTCCACAATCCAAGTATCCGATACCCCGATCAAGGGGAGATCTCATGCAAACCGGAGCTACAATTAATGTCACGACGTGGTGAATCATAACATCTGCACAACGCAACATCACCAACAGAATACGGCTACAAATGCTGCAGCGACGTGGGACAACCAACAATACCGTCAGCACCATCTCGAAACTGGTTCAGTTCGAAAAAAGAGCTGTGTTTTAAAAATAGGCTGTATTACGTTTTGAAAATAGTTTTGAAAGTCATTTCAGTTATTGTATCTAAATATGAGAAACTTTTAAAAGACACTATGTATTTATTGCACAGAAAAAGAATCTAGTTACAGTAAAATAATAAATATTTTACAAATAAAATATTTAGTGATTATTATCCACTTATCTTAAGAAGTTGATGACAGTACTTCTATCTTCTCTAATCGAAATTAATTTCATGAACATTTGCCCACATCTTCAGTCAAACACACTTCGGTGTTAGGGATACCACGTATTTATGTATTTACGTATTACCAACATCTGAAGACGAAACGGTATGTCAAAATTCATTACACGTTTTTTATTTTTTTAAATAAATATTTTTCCCAAACTATTAAATCTATGGGAACATTTAATTGTTTTAATAATTTAACTTCGGGATTTATTTCATGGTTAAATGACCAAAACTGATCTGCCACAACCGATTTATCAATTTGTTTATATCTAATGTTACGAAAATATTCCTTATTTCTGGTTTACAAACTACGTTTCGTCTTTCCAATATAAACCTGAACACAATCAAAGCAATTAAATTGATAAACACACGTCTTTTAATTATCATGAATTTTATCTTTTTTAGAAAATTGTAATACATTTTCTACTCCTAAAAAATAAAATACGATTGTAAATTTAAAACATTTACTTACCATCCATGGGTTAATAAAAATTTTCAATTTTTTTTAAAGAAGTTGTTATAACTTTAGTTCCTCAAAATAAATATAGTATTAAAAATTTGTCATTAAGTACAACCAAGTGTCAATGAAATGTGATATTTATAAAGAGTAAGGGATAACCGGTGAATAGTCGGCAGGATCATATACTATAGATAATAGGAGGTGTCTTAAAACCAATTAGAAAGCCTGTTTTTTAACCTATCAGGCTCTCCACCTTCATTTTCAATTAGATCACATAATTCAGACACCACACAGCTCCCATAAGTAATTATGAGTACTCAATATTAAAAATAAATAAATCCCACACCTTAAGACTAAACCTTGCTTAGCAATACCAACAATTTATCTTTTTGGAAACCTTCATATTGATTTTTATCCTAGAGTGTGTCTGTTACAAGTTAAACACCAGAAGCCATACAACACTAGAATATATAAAAAGTTTCCTGTTGCTTATTCTGTTTATATACGTATATGTATATACTTCTCTTTCTTGCCACGTAGAAATGCAGGTCACGTGAAGCCGGGGACTTCGGAAGAATGAAACTCTGTCATGACGAATTTACTGGCTGCGAAAAATATTCTTCCACTCTATAGTAGCCCGTAAAAAACCCTGGGTTAGAGGACGCACGGGAAAGCACCAGAGAAAAGGATGAGGTGGACGGAGAGCTAGAGTAAACAGAAGAAGGTAAGAGCAAAACAAGAGAATGACGGAAAATCCAGATCGACGAAAACTCGGGCTTCATTTTGAATTTGCCTTCTTGTTTAAGTGTATACATTTTAATATCATTAGTAGCTGCTGATTCTGTTTTTTAAACAATGCCATAGCAATATCATTCTCTTCTTGCAGACGTTTTTGTATGCACTTAAAATTATTACAAGAAACTCCTTCTATGACAGATCCTGTTTTAGAAATATAACAATCAGATAATGAAATAAATTCTGAGAATGAAATGTATATTTAATTTCATATTATAGTTACATTAATTTGAGAATTTAAATAAGACATGACTACTGATCTTCAATTACAAAGTTTAGCTGTCGAAGATATTAAATATTTATTAACTAAATATTTTATTTAAGTTACAAGAACCGAATATTCATTAGCTTTTTAGAGTTAAAAGCAAACTTATTTTTCAGTAGACAATAATATTTGAAAGACCATTTTAATAAATTTTAAACTGGGATGGGATGCACTAACAAAATGGAGCTCCGTAAGCCAACTATATGACAGATGACAATCAAACTCTGCGTGGGTACAGAGGAAAGATGTACCAACTTAGCGAAAACTATAATTTCGAATTCAATCTTATACGAGACGTTTATATGATCAATTCCTGGTTCTTTCTTGACAGAATGTATATTATATATATTGTCACTACAAATTCTAGGATAAACGAAAGAAATAAAGAATTACAGGAGGCCGTATGCAGAGAGGCCGCAGTTACGCACGGTTATCCCTAACATTTTCAGACTCAATGACGCGACCCACTACTGGAATTGAAGCGGTCAGAAGCAGAAGTTGTTAAGTAACTGTTTCAAAATTTTACAGAAGAGCTGCTCAAAGTTTTAAAAAGTAATTTTACATATCAATCATGTAATACAAATGAACGAATCGTATGTGATAGGTGCGTTTGGAGGTACAACATTGGTGTGTTGAAGTGTTCCTGGTAATTTTCCAATGTAGCATGTGTGACAGGATACTTTATTGTTAAGACTTAACAGATTTTAACTTCTCTACTACGAACAATTCTAGTATGCACTTTATGGATTGACATACAACATTGCCATCAAAACATCAATCCATCTCTACTCCATCATCTTCTATAAATGTATTTTTTGGCTTGAAAAGTGCAGAGCGATGCGCAGTGGTATCTGGATGAGTCCACCTCAGAACGGTTGCAACTGTAGGGGAGGGCAGGTCAGTTCCGTACCAGTTTCGGGCAACTAAACACGTGCAGAGCTACTCGGTAATACCACAGCTTGTTTCAAAATGTGATTGTCTCCTGGTTCCAAAGAGAGCATTTGTAAATGACGCCTCCTAGCAGCACATTAGGAAATAAAGTGCTACATTTAAAAACACGATAAGTAATAACCAATATCCATAGATTTATAGAAAAGGAACAATGGTCTGGGTCAGCTATAAATATCTGGGGAAGGGTATCTGAGGCAACAGTTGTGTCTGAAAGCAGTTTAGGAGAGTTATTAAGGAAAGAAGAGCCATTGGTGCTAGTGCAACAACGTCCTTCTCTATGCCCAGTAAACAAAGATTAAGAACATGCACAGAATCTAATTTCATGTTTTAATTCAGATGTAGTTAGGCGAACTATGAATAACTTTTAAAGCACAGAAAAACAAAGACAAACTTTGAAGAAAGTGCATATGAAGCCAAAAATTCTACCGACTTCCAAGGCAGTGTCTGAATATTAAGAAGAGTTCTTTTGAAGCTAGGATTATTTGAAAAAAAAAAAAAAAAAACACTAAGCGTGACAGACAAATTTTAATCGAACATCGCACCATACATGCAAATAGGCTTAAGTATTTACGAAATATTCAGAGATATCGAAGTGAAATTTATATAGTTTATATGGATGAAACAACAGCACATACTGGACCATATGCCTGGAGTGAAATACGTTACAGGTACTATATTGAAAGGCCGACAGTTGTTTATCATGCCTGCTGGAGGAGAGTAAGTTTTTGTTCCAAATGCCCATGTACTATTTAAGATCCAACAAAAGCGTGGAGATTACTACTATAGTAAGAATTACAACTTAGTTTATAAGAGCTGGAAAACCAGCTTGGAGAATGAAATTTGTTTTTAGACACCTTATGCACCGCCCTACCCTCTCGTGATCTTACGCGTGTGACACATTGTGGCGATAGGTGCACTATCCCCACCACAGTTGCTACACATCCCTACCGCGCAGAATTCCTGTCAATATCAAACAATACATCTGTACATTACTTCCATATGTCATTGTGCATTAAAATGTGGTACCTTCTGGCAGAGTCGCATGTTCCAGCAGTGAAGACACATCGTAGTATTTTGTCAGTGGAAGCTTGTCATAGACATCATCAATGGGTTTGATCTGTAGTGGATATTTGATCAGTTTCACTCATATGGAAGGGAGTAAGACTTTATCTATTGATCGTTTCTTGTTCTCAATATTTCCAAAAATTCTGTCAATAGGCATGGAAGAGTGCCCTGGTATTGGAAAGTACAGATAAAATTTCTGAAATTTCACTTAAGGAATATCTAAAAATGTCTAATGGCTAAATGTCTAATCTAAAATATTTCAACAGCTGATATGATAGAGCTTTGGTGGCACACTGTAGTTGCACCACTAAACGGCTAATGCGGCAACTACTTGACTTAACAACATCTAACTCGAAAAGGCTGACTTAATAACTTTTATTTCTGAAATCGATGCCCATTCAACATATCAGGGTCATATGTTCGACCTAACATCTTCCGATCCGCAAATCTTTTAGTACTATTACAGGGGTGCTTATGGTGTGTTTAACAGGATTTCTCAAAAACATTGACGTAACTTCTGAATCAGAGTGCTTCAATTGTTCACAGAGTGCGACAAACAACCGTAAGTGAAGTAGCTCTTTGGAATCCAAAATGGAGATTGCTGTCTTGAGCGCGGGTATCCGCGTCAAGTATCCCGCACCGTCGTACTTCACGAAACGTAGAAGCTAAAGATGGCGGTGGAATTATGAAAATAAAATCGTGGTAGAGTAACATCCGCTTTGTAATCGTCTACCAACCAGGGAATATTACGCAAAATTTTAGTTGAAGGTGTCAACCTACAGGAATGGAACCCCTGACTTCCCAGATGCAAGCTATAGATTTAGCTGTTATTTTAAACGATGAATCAATAGGAGTTCCAATAAATTAATGTGTCTGTAGAACTAATATAAAGAAACAAACATGGTTGAGGGCATTTACGTTAGAGAAATTGCATCAGTTTGGACACGTAAATACTAAAACGTTCGATGCTGCTGAGGATGAGAAGAGGAAAAGAAAATTATTAACAGTAAACTTTGCGTAGCTTACAGTAAGTGCCACTAAAGCTTTATTCAACTATGAGGAAAAATAATGGAAATAAGGATAGTGTCCCATCTTCCCTCATGTTTCTCTTTTAGGAATAATGCACGCATGCATCATCTTTTCCCTTTTTTAGGCTCAGAACTTTTCAACTAAATATTCCACGTGGAGGCGTTTTCCCTGTTGTTTGCCTAAAAATGCCGTAACATCCCAAGTTTATAATCCTTCATCATTTTCACTATCGTGCAGCCATATACCTTTAGGGAAACGTCATCTCTCAGTTCCCTAAGGCTATACGCACATACATTCACTTCCCTTCTCCTCTTAATTTTTATCTCTAAAAAGAGAAAAGAGATCGCGTATAGCTCCTTATACTCGCTCAGGTACAATGGACACGTTCAATAGAAGTTACTATGATCTAGCATAGAGCTAAGACAATTATTTCAGGACTAAGGTGTCTTCTATGCGTTGCTAAACAGTTATTGTCAAAGGAAATAATATTTTTCTTTCACGCTAGCAACATTTAGGCTAAGGTTTGGATGAGTAGAGCCAGACTGAAAAATTCAATGCCATAGACGGGATTTGAACCACGGATCTTCCGCTCTCCGTGCGGTTTCTCTAGACCACTGAGCTACTATGGCCAATATACCGACGTGCCACTAAATTCTCCAACTAACTCGTATGTTTCCCGCCAGACCAGTAGGGGTTCTCATATACAATGAGACACGTACCTTATATATTTGTATTTGTACATTTATTTGTATTAGAAAACTATTTGAGCTAAAAATATGGGGCCTTGACGGTTATGTGAGATACATTACTCTCTACTTCCTCGTGGATCAGTTTTTGAAAAATCTGAATTTTTGTCTTAGCGCGGATAGTATTTATTAGAGATTGATCAGTTTGCCGCTCGTCACACATCACTTAGGGGGAATTCAATATGACAACATCGCAGGATTCCGATTGGCTGCCCGTCGAGTAACGCTCAAGGACAAACCCCTTACCGTTTGAAACAAATTATAGTGGAACAAAAGGAGATTGGAATTTTAAAACATGATGCTGGTATAGCTCTGCATCTAGAAGGCTATTCTAGTAGGATAACAGCAAGAGTAGTTAGTGCAGACCAGAGGAAGGCGGCTTCGAGAGTTGTGACGTATTTCAGTAGGGAGCCAGGCCTGCAGTGGGTGTGACGTCAGGCAAGAGCCGTGGAGTACCAAGTTGCCTATATAAATGGCGCTGTGAGTACAGTATCCGATGGTTCAGTCAAGTGTAGCACACTCCATGACAACAATGTAGCTGCCACGTAACAAATGGCAGTTTTACAATGTGACTATTTATTGAAGGACAAATATGCATACAAGAAAGACCTGACTGATTTGTACAAGAATGTCCCACAAACCAGATTCCCGAGGTTGTATTCACTTGCCGCACGGACATTGTGTATGCTTGGCTCGACATGTGTGTGCCAGCAATTTTTATTTTCTGCTATGAAATTAGGTAAGTCCAAACACCGAAGTACCTTGTCGTAACACAATCTAACTTGCAGCCTTCGATTAAAAATTTCCCCGATATATACATATACGTCATGACAATGATAAACTAGTTAAACAAAAACGAAACAGAAAGTGTCGAAAATATCCACGTAATTCTGTTCTGAGTGGGTGTCATCTAATTTGAAAATAAAATTGCTTTATGTTTTATTTTATTTGCTTTATAATATGCCTGATCTTCAAATAAACTACGAATGCACACACATGAAACTAATTCCTTGCTCTTCCGCAGCAGAAATCAGAGTGGTGACGTCACATGCTAACGTGCCTTTCGTTCTGGAGCAAATTTGGCCGTGAGAGCTAACGGAGCTGACGTCACTGTCTTACCCTGGTGTAGACCAATCTACAGTGATGTTTATAGAATGCACTTGCCAATGCAAGTGGAAGTGGATCTGGAAGACCCCGAGTAATATCATATAGGGAACATCATAGGTGTATAGAGTAAACGTCAGAGAACTAGTACAATACCTGAAATTCGCGAGGTAGTTAATAAATAGTATGCGAACAGCTGCAATCTCTTTCTTAACCCTGATGCAAGATGCTTTTCACATCAATTACTTATACGCCACTTTGATGCACGCTACCGACAAAGGGTTGTAAATATTGATGCACCTTATTGTTACGTTGTAAATTTTGAAGCAGTGTAGAATATTCTCAGGGTCGAACAAAGAGTTCTCTCAAAGGGTATGCTTGGATATCTATGGGAGTAAATATGGTTCTAATGACAATGGAATGCAAGTTTCAGACAGGTTTAATGACTGCTTCTTTTTATCCTCACATCAAACTCGAAGATGCCGACCAAGCAATACAAATTATTTAGGTAGGAACCAACAGATATCTTTTCTCATCCCCTCTGGTCTGCCTTCGTCCAAGACAGTACCAAATGTCTTTCTTACTAGATCGCCAGCACGTTCTATCTTCCTCGTTACAGCTGCGTGTGACTTTCACCTCTCGAAGTTTCTTTATTCACACCAAAACTCCTTTTGTAATTATTTTGTCCTTTGTGGTCATGCCATTATTAAGGGTCCGAACAATGCCTTTTCAAATGAAGTCAAGTGTTATCCACTGCCAATCTCTGCTAAGAACCTCTCTCTCCCATTTCTTTTGTTAAACGACTAAACCCTTTGCATCTGCACGTGTTGTAACACATATACAATGTTTCTTGGAAATCCATTACGATTATTTATTGCATTCCTTAATTTCGGTATCAACCCTGCCACTTCGCCTTCGTCAACAAGGCCAAAAATTATATTATACAAACAGAACAAGGTGAAAAGTTTAGAATGACAGAACAACATAGAAACTGGAGCGCTGGCCCAAGATTTTATTCACTGAGGAGTTTCAGTTTCAAGTGTTTGGAAATCTTCGTAGAAGGCTTGTTCGTCGAATTCATAGAGAACTTATGAAGAGTAAATTAGTGATGCCAAAGGTGAAGCATGTTGGAGGGTCCGTTAAGGTGTGGGGATGTTTTACAGGTGATAAAAGTTGATGATATGGTGGATAGGATATCACAAGACACTGATCGAAAATGCAGATCCACCTGACAAGAGACTTATTGGTCGTGGATATATTCAACAGCAGGACAATGATCTGAAATATTCTTCTAAGTGGTGCAGAGGGTATTTTAATAGAAAAGAGCAATGTGAAAAACTGGAAAATATGATTTGTCCAACTCAATCACCTGATATAAGTGCTATTGAATTTTTATGGGACTAACTTGACAGGGAAGTGAGAGAACTGAGAAAATCTGGTGCTGAAGATCTATGGAATAATTTAAAGACGTGGACTGCAATATCTACAAATATACTACATAACCTTATCTCGAGAATGCTAAGAGTTTGTGCAGCGGTTCTAAGAGCAAAGGGTGGATACTTCAAAAAGGCTAATATCTAAACCATATGGTCTTGTATTGGTTTGTTTCATAAATTGTTCGATTCTTGTTACGTGTTTACGACAAAGAACGCCTGCACTGTATGCCCGTATCACAACTACGGCAACGAAGTTGCCTAATTATCTAGGGTTAATCTGTTTACATGCGCAAGGTCATCGAAAGTAATCAAGGCAATGAACTTCTCAAAACAAACTTTATTTTGTGCAGTATGCACCATTTTTATCAATAACATATCTCCATTTCTCAGGAAGCTTATCAATACCATTTTTTCAAAATCTTGCAGTTTTCTGGTTGACGAACTCTTCTACGGCGAGTCTGCAATCCTCTAAGGAAGTAAGGCGCTTGCCATTAATGAAGTTTTGCAGGGATCGGAATAAATGATAGTCGAATGGGGCAATGTCTGGAGAATAAGGCGGGTGAGGTAACACATCCCAGTCGAAATCCTATTATTTCTGACGAGTTACCATAGAAATGTGTGGTTTGGAATTGTCTTGATGAAAGACGACTCCACCATTATATGCTAATTCTGGCCTTTTCTCTCCTAGGGCAACCTTCAGACGATCTAAATGACAACAGTATTTCTCTGAATTGATGGTCTCCCCAGGAGGAAGAAATTGGTACTAAATAATTCCTTTCCAGTCCCACCAAATGCACAGCATAATCTTCTCAGGATGAAGCCCTGGTTTAGGAATTGAGTGTGGTGGTTCCCCTTTCTTATGCCATGACATTCTCTTTCGGATGCTGTTGTACACAACCCACTTTTCGTCTCCTGTAACCAGCTGTTTCAGAAAAGGTGCAGTTTCATTGCGTCTTATCAATGCGTCACAGATGGAAACGCGCTGAACTAAATTTTGTTCACTCAGTGCATGCGGAACCCATACATCCCGAAGATTCACGTAAACAAGTTTCTTTAGGTGCCTGGCTACAGTTGCATGAGATAAGTTTAGCTCTTGACCTAACTCCCGAGTTGTTATTCTGGGGTTGTTCGTAATCATGTCCTTTATCCTTTCCTCATCCGTAACCACAGGTCGTCCAGAAACGAGGTTTGTCTTTCACAGAGAAGTTCCCAGCTCGAAATCCAGTAAACCATTTTTGACATGCCCGATTGGTCACTGTATCTTCTCCGTAAACAGCGCAAAATTTCCGTTGAGTTTCTGAGGTGGTTTTAACTTCACGGTAATAAAACAGCGTTAAATGTCGAAAATGTTCCTTCTTGCCTTCCATATTAACATTCACAAGTTACAACTCCACACTGTTGCTTCCACAAACTCGTACTGAAATTTGGTTACCAATTCTTACATAAGATGACCTATTTACCTTTGGCCATGAGGTCGCTGTGGTTTGTGTTCATAGCATTCTTTCCAATTATTGTATTTGTAAACAAACCCCATATTGTTAGGCAACTTCTTTGACGTAAAAGTAATGGTGGCATGCAGTGTTCTCAGAAGTTCTTAGTCGTAAACACGTAACAAGAATCGAACGAATTTATGAGACAACTGGATACTTAATATAAGAGGGAGAGAGATAATATTAACTTGGTTGGTACTTCTAATTTTTACGTCCGTATACGTTGGAATACAGTATTAAGTTTTTTCATAAGTGATGAAAGCACACTGGGGATGTGTACAACTAAAGATTGAAAGGGAAATGATTCACAATTGTTTCCTGAAGTGACACTCTCAATGAGTTAAGATATATTTAATTAAATCTTGTTTGGAATGCCTGTAGGATGGGAGTTGACATTCTCTGCAGTTCTAAAGAGAAGCGCAGACAGTAACATTAATGCAACTGCAGTGCACCAGATGTTGCGGTTTCTGCAGCTGTGCCCTTGTAAGAAGATATAACTTCTTCCAGTTCGTTAAACAGGTGCAGTTTCTGGAAAATACCCGCATATAAAACTAACGTCAGGCGAAAGATACTTCTGCCGTTTGCAATTTTAGTGATAATAGCTTCGATGCAGAGGTCTGCACCTATCTTGGCCTACATTTATGTTTGTATTGGTAAATTCCACAAAGGGTACTAAATAATTCCTCCTCTATTATCTTTACAGCGGATTTCGAAACTTTTTGTTATGCTTTACTGTAACTTATGTTTGTAAATATACACACATATCAATCTTTTTCTAAGAATAGTTGTTTCGTTGTATTCAGAGAACTCAATGTTCCTATATGAAGTAACTGTGGGGTTATGTAGATCATAATTCTTCGGGATTATTTTAACAATAGAAATTTTCCATGCTTCTGGAAAAGCATAGAGTGACAAAGAATTTCAGTGAAGCAAAATGAACATAACGCACAATGTTTGCAGAGATAGAATCCATGCCTGAGGCCTCTTTATCATTCTGTCTTGGAATAATACGTTCCATTTCCTTCTAAGTGAAGGGCACGTCTTCTTTTGCATTAGGTTGAGTAAGAGATTGTTGAGGAATTGACAGTTGATTGAATAGTAATGTATAATTTAAAATTAATTTAGTATTTTATATGAATAACATAAAGAACTGTAATATTTATCTGGCAGCTTTGAATTGTTAAACATGTAAACATTACAATTGTTTATTTAATAGTGCTATTGTAGTGTTTTTATACATAAATTCTACAGTCCCTATTAAATGTGCTGGTTTTCCACAATTTTCCATCGCTGTCCAAAGTTTATCTCTTGAAACTGAAACGAAGGCTTTAAATAGTCAACAAAAAGCATAAATGTGTCAACATTAAATTCTTTTTTGTTTTTAAATTAGCTGTTGAATTATAGATATACTATCCATGCATGATCTTCCTTTTCTAAATCCGTTTTGGGCCTCACGAAGCCGTGCTTCCGCTATTGTACTTATTCTTCTTGCAACTATTTTAGCATGTAAACACACAGGTACATATTTTATGAGTTCCAATTTAATTGATCACATCCTGCAGCTTAAACACTGTAAGGAAATAAAGAAATATGCCTCATGGTTATTAAAACAATTATAAACAATGCATAAATTAAATTTTATACGGGCTGCATATGTATCCCACACGACTACTCGAGGGTTGAAATTTTTTGTAGCATGCTATGACAATCCTTTTTTAATTGAAAAACTACATTAATAAAGCAAGACTTTCATTTCAGCGATGAACGTTGCGATGCAATATCGGAGTAAGTGTTAGAAGTTTTGATTATCATCATTCATTTGAGCAAAAGTTTTCTCGTGATTTTATATTTTATCATTAAAGTACACTTTAACTTGCTATGGGGAAGGCAACCTGTGGCCCTTAAACTTTAGACCATTATTACTGTGCTCATAAGCTGAGCTAATAAAGGTTTGTGATGGGAAAAGTTAACAATGTAGTTAACTTTTTCACCTATTGACCAGATTTTCTTTTTGCTTCCCTTGCTCCCCAACTCCCACCTCGGCTTGATTTTATTTCCACTACAATTGCCTTAAACCCCTTCGTAGCTGAAATACTTTCTCTCTTTTCTTCTAACTCGCGAAGTTCAACCCCATTCTGTAATACACTAATCCTTCAAACTGAATGCAGTAAAAACAGCGCAGAGCTCTTGAAGTGATAACGTACGGAGAATATGACGTTGATGGATTGCGGGAAATGAAGCCCCGCTATGGATTACATAAAAGTTGGATTCCTGTTTGTCTTTTTCTAAACGATATTATGTTTAGCTTAAACTTAGGTGGCTAATTAGTTTTGTTATCCCGTTGTACAGACATGGACGTGTGAAACTGCCTGTATGTTTATCTTTTGTTAAAACCCTAGATTAGCAAGAGAACAGGCTTGGGGAACTGCGATGCCTCTGAAAGTACTTGTATACTTTCATAGCAGCCAACTTTACCACAATAAAAGTGCTAAAACTGTGTTAATACATTAGTCACCCTTTTAATAAATAGTGCATGAAAGAAAAATATAATTTTATTCATGTTTAAGCTGATTCTTAATGCAAACGCTTCTCAAGTATACCCAAATTGAGGAACATTTTTTTAAAACTCGATAATGTAAAATTTTACGAAATTAAGTTATATATAGTATCGGCATAATTTTCACCTTCTGCATCCATCTGCTAAATCAGATTTTGCAAAATTCGATTCATGTCGTTTGTAGAATATAGGGAATATCAACAGTTTATTCAAAACCCGATAGATATACTTGCGCAGTTAAAGCAAAGATGCAATATTATGATTTCATGATCCAACGTGTAGCAACCTCAATTCTATGAAGAGCATGCTGGCATTGACTGCCATCTCACTATTGTGATTCCTGGAATTCTCAATCATTTCTGCAAGCTTTGCACACTGCTGCAACGTTGGCAGTAACTGCGAACTCAGGTTTTGCGCTTGTATTTGACATTCATTTCTGAAAGCTTTGTTACACTTCACATGGCATTTTTATTCTTAGTTAGGACACTAAACTGAACAATGCACAATGGACATGAGCTCAGATTGAAAAACAGTACCAGTCGTAGAATGCGTAAGAGGTAGGAATTGCAAAATCAAGGACAGAAAATCAAAATGTAAGTCAAGGAAAGCTCATACTCCAGCAATTTCATGTTCTTGAGTGAACTCCACAAAATCATAAAAGTAATGGGTATAAGCACTGTGATGAAGCTGATTTGACTTATGATATAAATGGATTTTACCAACATTTTCTGAGTTCATCAAAACACATCAAGATACAGGTCTCGTGAACTATGTAATTATTACATCTCCTAAACGCAGAGTGATGATGGAAAAAGCACTGCAAATAGAAAGCAGACCGTAAATATTAAATACAGTGTGAGAACTAATGTTGGCCGAGTGTTATCAGTATGCGCTGCAAGCTTCCAAGGAATCGCAGGAGTGTCAAAAGATAGATTATCTCTCCTAGCCATGTTAGAGCGGCTGGACGGCAAACAGATGATCCGTGTTTCAAATCCCGGCTATTGAATTTTTCAGTCTGACTCTATCTTACCATACCTTAGCCCACACACGGTCAGTGTGAAAGAACAATTAATTTCCATGAATTGACCTAATAGTAGTTAACTATAAAGCCCGGACCTTAAAATACTTACATGTTGTAAGTTGCCATTAAGGTAGTTGTCTCATGTGTTTATGAGAACTCCTAAGTGGTTTACCGGGAAAACCACGCGGCAGTTTGGGAATTTAATGTAATGCCGGCACGTTGGCCATAGTAGCTCAAGGGTTAGAGCGGCTGAATGGCAACCAGAAGATCCGTGGTTCAAATCCCGGCTGTGGCATTGAATTTTACAGTCTGAGTTTCTTTCCATACTTTAGCTCACTCACGGCTAGTGTGAAAGAACAATTAATTTCCAACAATTTGTATTACTTGATAATCGCTTGAAGCCTACTGTAAGCGCCTTGTATATAAAACTATGTAATAATGACAACTTTGATTAAGTTTTCTCCGCATACACAGAAGTGAAGAATAATATTTATTTGTTTAAATAAAATTTTACATACTTCTTTAGTTGGTCAAATCTAACTCTAAAACAAGTTGTATTATATTTGCTTCAACATTTTGGGGATGATAAATCCTCGCACGAGGTTTCGTGTTAACATTAGAATAGTCTGCATAAATCAGAGCAATGCTAGAATACCAATGATAACCCAACAGAACTGGTTCCAGTTTTGTGGTAGCACAGCCGCATGTATCGGTTAACCACGACCAGAAAACAGGAATGACATTTTGGAAGGAAAATGTTGCGTTATCAAACAATGTCAGCGTTCCTCTAAGGATGTCTAAATGTTGGATGGCAATGGTGATTGAGTTTGGTAGAGAATGTTCCCCCAGGAGATAGATAGTACATACGTGTGTGTTATCTTGTTCCACTTATTGTCAACAGCTGGTCGCATGTATGCTCGTCCAAATGGCTGACAGCGATATCTGTTGTCTAGCACCTGTATTTACATTTCAGATTCGCTTGCTACCTGTCTATAATGTAAAGTTAACTCTGTTAGACAGAATCACTCGTTCCTGGCATCGAGCACGCTCTAATAAACAATAAAGCATAGCTGTCCACAAGTGTGAAACTTTATCAAAACAATCAAGAATAGTGGACGATAATACTAACACAAAATGTATGGTGTTTCATTTATAGGATATATTCAGTCCATTATCACTTCAAGTTCTCCACTGCTTCCCTTTAATAAGTAGAACAAATTTTTGTGTTTCACAAAATGCTAGATATAAAGATAAAACTGAAACTATATCTATAAACATTTAAGTGTTGATGAGTGCTTGTTGTATGAAAAGTAATTTCTAATAAATGTCAAAATTGCCCAAGTTCATCTCGGACAACCAGCCAGGTGAAAAGTTAATTAGATATCAACGTTTCGGAAGTGTGCATCGCTCTCATCATCAGGATATTTATAAAATGTTATAACCACAAATGAAATACTGGATATAACGCAACTATAAACAAAAACAAAACACTATCAAAATTTGCATTACTGAACACAAGACTGTTATCAGTAAATTAAATGCCAGGTCAGGAGATGGCGTGAGTATAGAAAATTGTGTCAAAGGAACGTAACTACTTAACTTGATTATCAAGCTGTATTGATCTTTGCTTGTTAATTCGAGGCATTTCCATTTTAAGGCCGGTTTCCAAAAGGAGCTGAACTGAGATCCAGCATCACGATTAAGCGTGCTCCTTTGAGAGGAAATGGCCAAAGCCTCCTTAATTCTCCGCTACCAGTAACTGTTGCATTTTGCAAAGATAGTCATCTCCCGATGGACGTTATCAAAACAATGGTCTGCCAAACCAGACTTCTCAGGTTGCATTAAATGAATTCAACTTAAAACTTGGTATGAAAATTAGCAAACTTTCTCGTCTATTCCTTTTTTTAATTATTCATATAAGACGCCTTTATTTAAAATACTATTAATTTGAAATAGCTCCTGGAGTTTCTGCAAGTAACTTGCGAATGTCCATTTTATTTGCAATGAATTCTGTACTACTATGAAAACTATAAGAAACAGAAGATGTTCCTTCTGTACAAGATATGTAAGTCATATTAGGAGTTATTCTTAAAATAGTATTTTACATATTAATCACTTGCGAGATATTCGCTGCACTTTCTATGAATTCCGATCGATTTCATACATCATTTAATTTTTTCCATGATAATATGGAAGAGTATTAAATTTGAAAGCTAGCATATCTAGGTAGGTAACGACTCGCTTTAAAAAATCGATCACTCCAAATTCGCACATGTCCCTTTTGCCTAAGGGATAGGGTTATTGAATTAACAAACTTTAACAAGAATATTTTGTAGCTGTAATTTAAAATCTAATACTTTCAACACAAAGCCATGTAAATGCTACATGAGAGATTTTGCTCTAATATCATTGTTAAACGCGATTAGACTGCTCAAATGACAATGCTTTATTAATTAATAAGTTTAAAATTCAGAAAGATCCATTGAGCTGCCATTTTACTACAGTGATGCATAAAAGCGCTTGTGCAAAGGTACTGAAGCTTTGCTATTCCATGGCGGGCTTTCTATTAAAAGTATTGTTATAGTTTCAACAAATTTCATAGCATTTTGGAGTATTCATTCAAAATGAGGCAGAGAGAAATACCTAGGAAATATAGTAAACTTTTTTTTTTTTTTTTTAAGTACACATTCGTATTGAATGACTAAAACCACTAATGAGACATAAAACTGGGATTTGATTTCATTATATTGTATTGTAACTTTGTGGGCTCGTGAAATCAAAAGTCCAGGGTAAAAACACAAAAAATTGCACAATATTCCGTACTTTGTTCACAGCAGTCCCGAATTACGTCATATACACATTTAACTCCAGAGGCTCTGCTCCCATTAGTCCTGGACCTGTAGGACCAAAGGCCCGGGCCTCCTTATACCGTGGAGCGATGGAAAACTCCAGGATTCTTTCCATGGGGTAATACCTTGAGTCTAAAAAGCCCCCCCCCCCCTCATCGACTACTACGTCAAGACGGGATGGAAGTGGATACGCCACTTACGCGCGTCCACCCCTTAGGGAAGACTACCGTAAACCTCGGTTTGGCCGCTGGTGATCTAGCACACCTTCTACTAGTTCTGCAGGGTAGTACCCGGGACTTATTAGGTAACCCTCTACCCCCTCCGGGCGGCCGTAACCTGGCTGGAGGTACTCAGTTCCCCGTGGGTGTCGGGAACACACTGCCCCCTCGAGTCCAACCCAATCCAAACAACTTTCCAACGGGAGGGGCTCGGCAGTTCGGCCCGAGGTTCCTCTGTTAACGTCAGAAGTACCACGAGTGCTAAGGGCGTCATATTCACAATAAAACTTGCAAGGTCATCGACCACAAACACACAGCTGTTTACGCCCGCAAGTTCAACTACCGACTGTCTCACTCCTGTGGCGGGCGGGCTGCCGTTTTATAAATTACTCACATTCCAGAAATTTCACAAACAATCGAGACGCGGTTAGAACAAAGAACTAGAACTCTCGAGAAATCCGTCTCTTCCCCCCTAGTTACGTTGAGCTTTCATCTACACATGGCACGTTTTTCACTTTGAACTAGTCACCGGCGCCGCCTCTATCAACAACGGGCTCGCGAATTTATACATTTATATTAATATTATTAGGTTAAAAATAATATATATATATGCTGCATAATTTTGTATTTTAGACTCATAAATATCTTTTTTATTACATGCAATTTTAGAATATACCCTGCAGGTGAAATTATGATTCACTGTTTCTAGCGCATCTCACTTGCAAATGGTAAGATCTAAGCAATTAGATGTATCATAACTTTTTAGAACGCTTTCTTCTTTTTTAAGCTCCACAAAATCATTTTGTGGAAAGCAACCCAGAAATTTTGAGTAACAGAATTACAAAATAATCTTCTTTCTATATAAGGCTAGTAAAAAAATATAATAATGCATTTATGTCTAAAAGTAATCACATAAATGATATTTTTAAACCGCATTATATAGAGAACTTGTAATGAGATATTTCAATAATTAAAACTCAGTTACTTGGAAATAAGATATCGCACTGAAATTTAAAAGCCTTAATGTTGATATGAGACAACGATGAAAATATATTTTGAGCTAAATTAACTGAAAAGCTTAGAAAAGTATTGTTAGCTTCCAAATATCGTAATTGTAACATAGTAAACTTGTATGTGATAACTTTGGGGGTGATAAATATTTAATCAGAGATTGGTTTAGAGAGTAAGAGATACTGAGAAGCAGAGACGGATAGAGATAGGTCATTGGGTTTTCAGTGACTGATTTAGAGAGCCCAAAAGTAATAGATATACCTAACTACTTAGAGATTAAACAGAAGTGCAATTACAAATATTTCTCACACCGCTTTGAGCTAATTATTTCTATAGTAATCTGCAGAAAATATGATGAAATCAGACAGCGGTATAAAAAGATCTTTTAGCTTGATAAGGTCCAAATACATCATACTTTAAAACTGAGACATTTACATAATAACATAAATTGGTAACTATTAAAATACACAGAGCCGTTCCCATGAATACAAGGGTATTGTTCATGTATGATCCTTTTTCAGGGAGCAATATTCAATAAAACAGGGAAATTATATAAATATGTAAAGTAACCTGTATAGCTTTCAGTGTCGTAATAGCTTGCAGGGTTGTACAAGCATAATGAATGTACTGGATTCTTATTTTACGTGTTGAAAAACAACTTAACAACTTAAGTTTTGGGAACCTAAGCGTTGGTTACTTAAATTGTATGTATGAACATTGGGCAAGACAAACGCGCAATGCGACTTACAAAGATCTGCAGGAATGAAGAAGGGATGAAGCAAGGTAATCTCAGAACACAAAGTTTGACATGCACCTTTCTCATAGCATATGAGAAATCCTAGTGGTCTACTGGGAAACATACGAGTCAGTTGTAGAATTTAATGTCGTGTCGGTATGTTGGCCATAATAGCTCAGTTGTTTAGATCAACCGCACGGAGAGCAGGAGATCGCGGTTCAAATCCTGGCTATGGCATTGAACTTTTCAGTCTGGTTCTACTCATTCAAACCTCAGCCTACACAGGCTAGTGTGAAAGAAATGACCATTTCTATAAATACTCAGTTTATGATCTGAGAAATGGCTAGACCTAAAGCTTTCATCTTTCATTATTTTGCTTAATTTCTATCTCTAAGCACGGAATAGTCCCATATTGTTTTTAAAGTATCAGTGATACACTTATATAAAAATTTTATTTCATTATTCTACGAAATGCACTTAATACAACGAAATAAGCTAAAGTTTTGCTACGAAGAACGTAATGGTAATCTACATCTTGAAATGATTATCATTATTAAAATATTTCAACAAGCATTTTCAAAATACTACATGACGCATGCATACACTTTTCACAAGTATGCAACTCTTGACGATCATGCTGAAAACTTACTGCTCTTGTTTTTTCCATTCAGAGAGCTCTTTACACTTACACAACAACTGAACACTATTTCTTTGTGATTTACGCAAGTTAACTTTTGGGCTTTTATTTTGAATCATACCCTGCAGCAAATGTATTGTGATAAAACAATGAAATTAGAACTACTGGGTAAGTACTGTCATAATCGCATGTACGTAACATCATTATTAGTTTAGTAAATCCTATGAGTATTTAGTTTAGATTTTAATGCACGGTGTTTCCTGTTGCGTCCGGGTTGTTCAAGCGGCTAACCCAAGGGAGAACAACAGCCGTAAATTATTGTTTCATCATTGTATTGCGTAGCTCTAGTTGTTTCTGTTTTGGTTATTTTATACAAAAGCGTTGTTGTAATTTTAACACTGTTTATGCGTACTCCACAAGTGTAACACCTGCATTATTAAGTTTTATTTTTATATCATTTCAAACTATTACACTATTGATGTATTATGAGGACTGGTCAACAAAGATTGAGACTTAATTTTTTCACCGATGTTTATTACTGCAATTCAATGTTTACATGATCTTTCTCAAATAGTCCCCTTTATAGCGTCTCTACTAGTCCTTGAACACATGCTGCAGACCATTCTTTGCCAGAAATTGAGAGTCGCCTTACTTTTCTTAAGCACTACTTCAGAGTTCTCAAATCAAATACCCCTAAGCTTTGCCTTTAGTGATGGAAATAACAAAGTCACAGGTTGCAAGATCGGAGCTATAAGGTGGATGTGGTATATAGGTAAATTTGAAACGAGCCAGAAACTTTATGACTTGATTTGCGACGTGAGGCCGTGCATTGTCATGATGAAGTCACCACCCAGTACGAGAAAGCTCTGGTCGTTTCTTTGCAATGTGCTTCCTCATTGTAGCCAATACTGCCGTGTAGTATGCTGCTGTAACAGTAGTGTGAGGGGGCACTGCATGCTGGTAAATCATTCCATCACAGTAAAAATGTGATCACCATCACTTTCCCTATACATGGAACAACGTTTGCCTTTTTTGGTGTTGGAGAACCTGACGATTTCCACACGTTTTCTGTCAAGATCATAAAAATGCAACCATGACTCATATCCGGTGATATGCATCCATAAGCAAGGAGACGCAGCACCTCACGGCTTGTCTCCATTCGCACAGCCATTTGTTCGTGAGTCAACATACGTGGTTCCCAACGAGCCCAAACTAGGGTCATATGGAACACAATGTCATATGAAATTCTCAACGCTTCACTGAGTTTACCTCATGTTATACGCCGATCCTCTCGGACAATCACAGCAGCTGTGTTGATGTTGACTTCAGTCACAGCAGAAGCCGAAACACAAGCCCCACCACCTGCCTTGGTAGCGTGGTGGTAGCGTGTCTGCCTCACGTTCAAGAAATCCCGAGTTCGAATCTCGGTCAGGGTGAGCTACCTGGATAAGGTTTTTCGGGGGTTTTCCCTTATACTGAAAGACGAATGTCGGACACTCTAAGCTCTAAGCACCTCGGGCACATTTCAGTACCATTTTCATTCTTCGTCCTATATGACTTAACGCTGGAGGTCGTAAATTACAAAAACAGGCCCATCTTACTTAACACTGACTAGTCGGCCTTTTTTGAAGTCCTTGAACCACCTAAACGCTGTTGCACGAGGTAGTGCATCTTCACTGTACGCTTGCTTCAGATTTTCATAAGTTTCGCTGGCTGTATGGTTTAAACGAAAACGGAATTTGATTGCGCTGTACAGCTCCTTTCGCGTCACCTCCACTGTCTCGTATGCGAAATACACGAAGGGACTACAAAATATAGCATTACTACCAACCTACCAATACCGACATTATACATAAAATCCC
Organism: Mantis religiosa; assembly: GCA_030765055.1. Taxonomy (NCBI): domain Eukaryota; kingdom Metazoa; phylum Arthropoda; class Insecta; order Mantodea; family Mantidae; genus Mantis; species Mantis religiosa. The sequence continues at coordinate 37,802,389 of CM060959.1, forward strand.
ACTGTTTTCAGATATTTAACTTACAGATTCGGAACTACCGCGGAGGGTGCAGGAAAAAACCAGTCTCAGTCTTTGCTGATCGTCCCTCATATCTTCTAATACATATAACAAAATGTACATCTTAAGATAACCTTTAAAATTTTCAGCTGCTATTAATATTTTGAGTTATAAGGGCAATAACAATGTATACATAATATGGAAAAGTAGAATAACACTGAAAAATTCAATGCCATAGACGGGATTTGAACCATGCATCTTCTGGTCTCAGTCCAGCTGCTCTAACCATTGAGCTACTTTGGCCAAAGTGCCGATTTGATATTACATTCTCCAACTGACTCGTATTTTCTCCAGTAAACCACTTAGGAGTTCTCATAAACACATGAGACAACTACCTTAATGGCGACTTACAACATGTAAGTACTTTAAGGCCCGGGCTTTATAGTTCAATTAATGGAAATTAACTGTTCTTTAACACTGGCCGTGTGTAGGCTAAATTGTGGAAACGTAGAGTTAGACTGAAAAATTCAATGCCATAGCCGGGATTTGAACCCCGCATTTTCTGGTCTCAGTCCAGCTACTCTAACCATTGAGCTGATATGGCCAAATTGCCGATATGACATTAAATTCTGCAACTGACTCGTATCTTTTCCGGTAAACCACTTAGGAGTTCTAATAAACTAATGAGACAAGTACCTTGGTGGCGTTAGTGTTGGTTGTTTACCCGGAAAAATACGAGTCAGTTGGAGAATTTAATGCCATATCGGCACTTTGGACATAGTAGCTCAATGGTTAGAGCAGCTGGACTGAGACCAGAAGATGCGTGGTTCAAACCCCGGCCTTGGCATTGAATTTTCCAGTCTGACTATACGTTTCCACAATTTAGCCTACACACGACCAGTGTGAAAGAACAATTAATTTCCATGTATACTTAATGTATTTAGTTTGTAAATTTAATTTTAAATTAATTAAAGTTTCTCTTTTATTTATATTTAAATTCAAAAGCTACAATTTTTCCCTTGATGTTATTTTGAAATGATACGCGCATTGAAAGTAGAACTGCCAAAAGCGGTAGATAAGCTCACGTTGTTGCAAAAGAGCCAGAATAAGAGAAGCAAAGCACTAATTAAGGGTGTAACACTATCTGTGTGTGTTTACATTGTATTAGCTTCCTTTCATAGCAACGTTCACTGAGCATTTCAGATGGTAGGTAAGTGTATGTTTTACGTGCTGACTGCTAGCTCATTCTGCCGCCAGTAACGAGTACCTACTACAAACGTTCAGAGTCAGCACAAACTGAAAACAAACAAAACGAGGAATGAGGTTTCTGACGTTCAACCTGCGTATCATTTACATTCGTGTAAGCTAATCTTGACAAAGCAGTCACTGTGCCTTTAGAACATCCATTGATCATAATTCAAACCTAATTAAATTGACGTTGTGTTGAACACACGCTTACGGACGATAATGCAAAAATGGGTCAATTAGTGCCAGCTTGAATCACGTTTGTTATAAACTGTGCAAATTGCATATTCTACACTTCAACGTATTAAAATGCCTCATTACGGTCTGTTCTACGTAACAATGGCCGTTCATCCAAACATCTGTATCAAGATTTAACGACTTTTCAATATTTTGGGAACCTCTTAACCCAGAAAAAAGGAATTTAAAAATTACGTGTGTATGTATGGGTGTTGTATACGAGGGCTGTTCAATAAATAATGATCACAATTTTTTCTGACAACGTACATTTACTCATCCTCATAATTTTGATGGCCCTTCTCAAAATGGTCTCCCCTGAATGCGATGTAGTTGTCCCAGCGTTTCTGCCAGTCTTCAAAGACATGCTGGAAACCATTTTTTGAGAGATCCTTCAAAATCGCCTCCGCAGCTTTCACCACTACTTCTGATGATAGATAATCCTTTCACGAAGGCGTTTCTTCAACTTAGGGAATAGGAAAAAGTCACATGGGGTTAAATCCGGAGCATAGGGAGGGTGAGGGATGCACTTCTCGTTGATTTTTGCAAGATATTCAGTAACAACATTGGCAATATGCGGCCGCGCATTATCGTGGTGCAGCATCCAGCCTGCTTCTCGGAAATGTGATCTTTTTCTCCTGATATGGACTTGCAATGTTTTCAGGATACCCCTGTAGTATTGTCCAGTTACTGATTTGTGTGTAGGTACAACATACTGATAAACCATTCCATGAATATCAAAGAATGAGATGACCATAACTTTCCGTGTGGTGGAAGCATGTATGCCTCGCGTTCAAGAGGTCCCGAGTTCGAATCTCGGTCAGGCTTAGTTAACTGGATAAGGTTTTTTCCTGGGTTTTCCCTTATGCTGATAGACGAATGTCGGGTAACTCTAAGCTCTATGGACCCCGGACTCATTTGAGCATCATTTCACCCATTTCATTCATCGTCCGATATGATTTAACGTTGGAGGATGTAAATTACAAAAAAAAAAAAAAAAAAAAAAAAAAAAAAATCCAGCAGAAGCAACCACTTTTGCTTTCCTGGGGTTAAGTGATGAAGGAGATTTCCACACTGAGCTTTGCTGTTTGCTCTCAGTATCAAAATGATGTAGCCAAGTTTCATCAGCAGTGATTACGTTTGATAGTAAGTCCGGACCTTCCTCTAACATCAACTTTAACTGCGTGTTACCTCCATTGCAGCAGTAGACAATACTGAACATGTCTGAACTTGCCTGGTTCTCACAGGCGGGAACCAGGAGTACCAACAATGAAACTACTACGGCGTGTTTGTTTCACATTAAGCTAACAGAATATAATAAGTTTGAATTTTTGTGCGAAAAATTATGGCCGTAATAATTATGATCATTCTTTATTGTACAGCCCTCGTACATGACACAATTAAAAAAGAAAATTTGGCAGTTTATTTCGGTGTTTCAAAAGCACTTTTGTTACCAAAGTGAATTTTCATCTCGCCATCATGTTGGTTAATCCACTTGAAGCAGTTTGAAGTTCCTTTCGAGAGTATATTTAAAAATGGTTAGTCAAGCCTTATGCCCCGACAGCTAGTATGGAGTGTCTTCTCTGGCGACTTGTCTCGGATGAATGTCCTAACTCTAAAGATTTTCTAGGATTGAATTTAGAAAAAATGAGATAATATAACTTAAAATATTATGATTACAATTGATATCCAAAATTAACAACTTAATACAGTTATCTTTTAAATAAACGCAATATTATGATTACATTTTTACAGTGACTAATTCAATAATTTTTTTTTTTTTTTGCCGAACGATTTAATGTCCTTTCACTTCAATATCCACACATCTTTCACCAAGTTCATAGTCTAATAAAATCCCATCCCCACTAGGGACTATTGACTTTTCTCAACGTTGCCCTCAACAACCAACCATTTCATTGAACTTAAAGTCTGCGTTGCACAATATACAGGGTGTCCCACCTATCTCTGTCACCTCAAATACTTCCGAAGTGAAAGAAAATATGGAAATTCTAGTTGACCACGGCCTCCAAGTCACAACGGTGTATGAAAAAACATCAGAATAAGCGAAGAAATATCAGCAAACATAGATCCAAGTTTATTTCTAACACCTGCCATTTAAACCACATAAGGGAGAAAGTTTAACTTAGAGTTACGACTTGCGGCACATGGATTCCATCACAAGATCTGTGGACAACGTGGATACCGCGTATGATCCGTTGTGGACAATATCACATACTTACACAACAATCAAGGTCTGACAGTTTATACAAAAGATGAGCATACTTGACGATAAATATAGCATTCTATTAATCCATATGTAAATATATGTTCAATTCAGTCTTATAACTTTTAAATTGCATGTAGTTTTTACAAAGGGCTCTCTACTTATGTAATTGATTCTTTTGAAGTCATGGAAAGAATGAGAAATAAGAACGCCAGCATACAGCGCTTCCCTTTTAAAGATGGATTACCGATTCTGTTGAACTCAGCCTCGTGTACCTAAAGTGAAATGTTTAACTATTGTACGCGGGCTGTTCAATAAAGAATGGTAACAATTTTTTTACAACGTATCTTTACTCGTCCTAATAATTTTGATGGTCCTTCTCAAAAAAGCATCCCCTGAATGCGATGTATTAGTCCCAGCATTTCTACCAGTCTTCAAAGACATGCTGGAAATCATCTTTTGTGAAATCCTTTAAAATCGCCTCTGCAGTTTTCACCACTACTTCTGATGATGGATAATGCCTCTCAAGAAGGCGTTCCTTCAAGTTAGGGAATAGGAACGAGTCATATGGGGCTAAACCCGTAATATATGGAGGGCGAGGGATGCAATTCACGAAACAACATTGGCAATATGTGACCGCGCATTATCCTGGTGCAGCATCTAGCCTGCTTCACGAAAATGTGGACTTTTGCGCCTGATATGGACTGGCAATGTTTTCAGGACATCGCTGCAGTATTGTACAATTACTGATGGGTGTGAAGGTACAACATGCTGGTAAACCATTCCATGAATATCAAAGAATGAAATGGCCATAACTTTCCCAGCAGAAGCAACCACTTTTGCTTTTTGGGGGGTTGGTAATGAAGGAGATTTCCACACTGAGCTTTGCTGTTTGCTCCCAGGGTCAAAATGATATAGCCTAGTTTCATCAGCAGTGATTACGTTTGAAAGAGACTCCGGATCTTTCTCTAACATCAACGTTAAATGCATGCAGACCTACATGCGAATATACTTTTGTTCGGGAATCAACGGCCTTGGAGCCCATCAACAGTCTTGGAACCCATCGCGCACGAACACGTCTCATGTGTAATGTTTCTGTCACCAACGTGTGGGTGGCACCCAATGAAATGTTCCGTATTTCAGAAAGTGATATTAAGGTAATTCGTGGATCCTCTCTCACAATGGCAGCAGCAGTGTTGACGTTTTCTTCCGTAGGATTAGTACCTGGAGCACCGGGTCCAGCTTCGTTTGAAATTGTTTGTCTCCCTTCTTTAAACATTTTGAACAACTTTCGAACTGTGCTGTAGGGAAGAGCAGACTCTCCATAGGCCTCCTGTAACATTGTATATGCCTCAACTGAAGAGTTGTTGAGACGAAGGCAGAAATTCAAAGCCGCATATTGTTCACCGCGTGTTACCTCCATTGCAGCGGTAGGCGATACTCAACATGTCTGAACTTGCCTGGTTCTCACAGACGGGAAACAGGAGTACCAACAATGACACTACTACGGCATGTTAGTTTGACATTAAGCTAACAGAATACAATAAGATTGAACTTTAGTGCGAAATATTATGACCTTAAAAATTATGATCATCCTTTATGGAACAGCCCTCGTACTCTGATAGGGTTTACCTGTAATAAAATGAAGTATTGGATAAATAAGCTTTCTAGCAATTGTTTGCACGACGCAGGTGATATTGGGTGGAGAAATTCATATGAGAGTAACACCATACATTTTTGACACAGTAATTTATGCGTAAGAATGCTTTAAATATGCACAGGCACCATAAGCAGTAGATATGCGCTGTGAATTAAAATTACCAGTATGTATTTTCAAATGAATTGCCAATCACGTCGGATGAACCTTCTAAGCCGGTAGCAGAGGCTGTCAGCCGCATGTCATCAACATCATCATCCTCGCAGGGGATTACGCCTCTTGGTTTGTTTCGATCCCAGCGAAGTTAATGATCACGTTTCTCTCTCACAGGTTCTATAATTCATTAGGAGTTTCGAGATCGATTTTCAGGAACTCAACATGCTCTTTGCAGATACGTTTGGTTCTGGTAAGCTCAAGGACTTCATCTCTTCCTCTCCTTGGCTATCCTTCTCTCTCTCATAAACCTGGAAAATTGCTCACGAATTTTATGTTAACTGCTACCAAAATCTACCCTTCTGTATTTGTGTTCAAGTACCTAGTAGCCGTGAGTTAGAGAAAAAATAGCCATTTTGTAAACTAAAAGGTCTTTTGTAAACTAAACATATTAAAAGGTACTGTAAAAAGACAACATTCATGTCAGTTTTTAAAATTTGAGGTTTATCAATAGTTGGTAACGTGAAAAATTGACGCTTGACGCAACATTCGTCTGTGAGATTAAAACTATCAAATTTCACATTTTAGGTGCACCTTAATGAGTACAGAACATAAATAACTTTATGGAAATATTAGTACTGAAATTTTCATTCGGTTTAAAAGTATTTTGCTATAAAATAACAAAGAATACAATACTAAATATTGGTCTTTCACATGAAATAATTTTTCTGTAGTTGATTATACTTACGTAAAAGTAAATATATATATATATATATATATATATATATATATATATATATATATATATATATATATATATATATGAGCCTGGGTCAAAAGGTGATGCCTCCTATGTTTTTCTCTTTTAATTGCCAAGACAATTGAATCCAATATACATAGCTTGAAAACTACAACACTGACGATTAATTTTTCACTATTCAATATAATCTCCGTCCTTTTCCATAGTTTTTATCCACCTTTTAACTAGAAAATGTATTCCAGTTTGTTAAAACGCACGCTGTTGCTTCCTACGCCATTGACACACGAACGTTTTCACAGCCTCCTCATCTTCAAAATGAATCTCACGATGAGCTTCCTATACTGGCCCGAACAGATGGAAGTCTGATGGTGCCAGGTCAGGACTGTATTTGGTGTGAGGTAAGACTTGCCATCCCACGTTCTCAATTTCTGCAGTGGTGTAACGTCTGGTGTGTGGTCTTGCATTGCCATGCAAAAGAGGAACATGCGCCATAGTTTTTGTTGGGCGAACTCGGCGAAGACGTGCTTTCAGTTTTGTGAGAGATCTGACGCATTGGACAGAATTTATTGTGCATCTCTGCTGCAAAAAATCAAACATAAGCACACCCTCTGCATCCCAAAGTACTTTCGCCATAACGTTCCCTGCCCACCGTTGAATTTTGAATTTTTTTCTCTTCATTGATGTTGTGTGATACCGTTCCATTGACAGGTTCAAACAATGAGCCCACGTTTCTTCTCCAGTAAATATTTTTCCCAGAAACTCCTCTCCCTCTAAATTGCAGCGCTGCAAGTGTTCGGAGGCTATTGCTTTCCTTGTTTCTTTGTTTTGGGCGGTTAACATTCTTGGTACCCAACGGGAACAAACTTTTGAGTAACCCAATTGTTGAATAATCGTCATCACACTGTCTTTACTGAGGAAGGTAATGCGACACAATTCACCTGATGTTACTTGGCGATCATCACGAATGATGTCATCGACTCGCTGAATGTTGCATGGAGTCACTGCAGTCACAGGCCTGCCGCTTCGCTTTACATCTGCCAATGGTGTTTGCCCTTCAGTTTCGTTACAGCGAGGAACCCATCAACCAACAGTGCTGACATCCACCGTTGCAAAACCATACACATTTTTTAGCCTATCGTGAATGCGACTTGGCGTTTCACCTTCCGTTGTCAAAAATTAAATCACAGAACGCTGTCTAATACGAATTTCGACGTCAACCTTTTGCAAGAGGACGCAGTGCTGCCACCTGTTGACTTAGAAAGTTACTCCTGCAGGGGATTGGAGAACAATGTTGGAGGAATTGCGCCAAATTCATAGTTTTTACATAACTTACTTATTTAAGGAAGAAAAATAGGAGGCATTACTTTTTGACCCCCATCGTATAATAACCTCTAAAGCTGACATTTGTTTTGAGAGATAACTTAACCTCTATGCAAATAAGGTAAATCATTACATACTTTCTACACACATTTTACATATTTTTCATGGAATACTTTAAGAAATTGGGTTCATCATACTTCACGCACTTGTTTGCCGTCATTCTATCCGCGTGATGGGGCAGTAACGACGTTATTTCTCTTATCTAGCTTATCGTTTCTTATTCTTTTTGCTGGAGAATCATCTCTATGCTCTTCTCCAAGAATGTACGAAGTGATTTTCCCGAGATCTTCCGATAAGTTTGGAATACTGGAGCCTTCTGTGCATATGTCCTCTGATTAGAATCATTCCTAAGCTCTTTATGAACTCAAATGTTTACATCTTACCTTTGTGGAGATGTACAAGATAGGCATTGGTGCAGTTCAATGATATTATAAAGTAAAATATTGCGAGTGGCCATCTCCTTTTTCTTCGGGTAGCTGAGTAGTTGTTACATTTCATACCTGGAGCATTTACTCCAGTTTTGTGGCATTATATCAAACAGTTCATTTTGCCACGATAAATTCTCTCAATTTCCCTGTCATAAATAGAGTCAACACCCCCTATTTTTCACTGATATGCTGAAAATCTATTTCCGAATCACAACGGTCTGAATCTAATACTTGATCTTCTTCAGGAACATAAGAATCCTGTGAATGAGGGTCATCATTGCTCTTATTGAACTGATCTAAAGACAACTGCACTAATTTTCTGCTTCTTTGTGACACGTGTGGTATCCCTCCACTAGTAGTCATCTATAAATAATTAAATATTTGTTAAGTAAGAAGTATAACACAGGAAAACTTACTTGTTTAAAGTAATATCCGTCTACCAGACGGAGACAGGGCCACTACCTTCATAGTATCGGGTTGTCTCATAAATTCGTACGATTCTTGTTACGTGTTTACGACAGAGAACACCTGAGAACACTGCATGCCACCATTACTTTTACGTCAAAGAAGTTGCCTAACAATATGGGGTTTGTTTACAAATACAATAATTGAAAAGAATGCTATGAACACAAACCACAACGACCTCACGACCAAAGATAAATAGATCAACTTATGTAAGAATTGGTAACCAAACTTCAGTACGAGTTTGTGGATGCAACAGTGTCGAGTTGTAACTTGTGAATGTTAATATGGAAGGCAAGAAGGAACATTTTCGACATTTAATGCTTTGTTATCGTAAATGTAAAACAGCCTCACAAACTCAACGGAAAGTTTGTGCTGTTTATGGAGAAGATGCAGTGGCGAATCGGGCATGTCAAAAACGGTTTACTCGATTTCGAGCTGGGAACTTCTCTGTGAAAGACAAACCTCGTTCTGGACGACCTGTGGTTACGGATGAGGAAAGGATAAAGGACATGATTACGAACAACCCCAGTATAACAACTCGGGAGGTAGGTCAGGAGCTAAACTTATCTCATGCAACTGTAGCCAGGCACCTAAAGAAACTTGATTACGTAAATCTTCGGGATGTATGGGTTCTGCAGGAACAGAGTGAACAAAATTTAGTTCAGCGCGGTTCCATCTGTGACGTATTGATAAGACGCAATGAAACTGCCCCTTTTCTGGAACAGCTGGTTACAGGAGACGAAAAGTGGATTGTGTACAACAACATCTGAAAAAGGGTCATGGCGTAAGAAAGGGGAACCACAACTCTCAATTCCTAAACCAGGGCTTCATCCTGAGAAGATTATGCTGTGCATTTGGTGGGACTGGAAAGGAATTATTTATTACGAATTTCTTCCTCCTGGGGAGACCATCAATTCAGAGAAATACTGTTCTCAGTTGGATCGTCTGAAGGTTGCCCTAGAAGAGAAAAGGCCAGAGTTAGCATGTAATGATGGAGTGGTCTTTCATCAAGACAATGCCAAATCACACGCTTCTATGGTAACTCGCCAGAAATTACGGGATTTCGACTGCGATATGTTACCTCACCCGCCTTATTCTCTAGACATTGCCCCATCCGACTATCATTTATTCCGATCCCTGCAAAACTTCCTTAATGGCAAACGCCTTACTTCCTTGGAGATTTGCAGACTCGCTGTAGAAGAGTTTGTCAACCAGAAAACTGCAAGATTTTGGAAACATGGTATTGATGAGCTTCCTGAGAAATGGAGATATGTTATTGATAATAATGGTGCATACTGCACAAAATAAAGTTTGTTTTGAAAAGTTCATTGCCTTGTTTACTTTCAATGACCTTGCGTATGTAAACAGATTACCCCTAGATAATTAGGCAACTTCGTTGCCGTAGTTGTGATACGGACATACAGTGCAGGCGTTCTTTGTCATAAACACGTAACAAGAACCGAACGAACTTATGAGACAAACCAATAATATCCACCTGTGAGACGATGTGGGTGACGCGTGCGCGTGAATAGAACTTTCGTAGAAGTAAGACAATGATATTCGCGCAATATAAAGTTCAACTCACAAATGAAGCATAGCTGGAATATCAGATCAAATTATCCATACACCTGTGTTAACTATACGTTGAGAGGCCTCAGCGGCGGATGTTACGGAGGTGGCGGATGAGGCGGAGGTTAAATAAATGTATTTTTTTCAAACATATCTAGTGGGAGAACACATTGTATTTTATGGTTTCCTCTAAAAACTAAAAATTTACAGAAACATCAGAAACCAAGCATGATGGCTCCGATGGTTTGGAAGGAATAACATTGTATATACATCGTGTAATTTAATCAAGTAAAATCAAGAGAGATAAGTTAAGAATTTACCAAAGAAATGCAAGATTGTCTCACTATTAGCTACATATATACGAAAAAGAGAACCAAACAGCTTTTAGACATTAATAAATTAATCAGTATAGGAATGAACTGCTCTAAAATCACAAGAAAACTCATTGATGAGAAGGTGACAGCTATTATTCTGATACCATATTTATAACAAAATAACTTAAAGAAGATAAACTAGAACATAATAAACCTGCATATTACGTATCGAATGGTTACCTTGGCTTTACGTTTGTTAATAGAAACCTCTCAGATAACGCACTAATTACTCCACGTGGACATAACATCTGTCATTAATGACTCCTGCGCATTCCATTGGCTGAAGTAATGCATTCATTGGTGCTCAGGAGTTGTTTTCGAAGCGTGCCAGTACCCCGCCTCAAACTTCCGAGTAAAATCAGTGTCTTATCTGAGATGTTTGTATTAACAAAGATAAATCCATGGTAAAGTTCTGAGCAGCGCAAAAGAGACATTGATACAGAAAATGGTTAAGCTGCTGTTTGGTACAGTGAAGTTAATGGACATTTTCTTTTATTTCCATGTGTACGATAAACCCCTCCTTTAAGCACAGTAGTGTAAGTAGTTTTCTGATCACTGCTCTGTGCGAGATAATTTCGGAGAGAGAAAAGTATGCAAATATTTCGATTCTTATAAACGTAATAGCCTAACATTTTGTCTTTCTGCTTCACATACCACAAAGATGTGTTCTATATATTATACAGGGGCGGTTCTTCCATAAGGTTGCAGGTTTGCGCTACGCCCACTGATTCTGAATATACAAAAGGTGCATTTTGCACATTAAAGCTGTATTTGTTTGCATTGTTTTATATACAAACATGTTTCAATTACGCTTATCGTCTGTAGCTGCCCATGACCGCAGAAGTCTAAATAAACAGAGGTTAGCTGTAGGAGCCGCAGGTTTGCAGCGAAGAGTGAACCTAAGATTTCGCCCAAATGTAGGCTCTCTGAGGGGGTTGCGGGTAGGTGAAGAGATGGGAGTGCCTTCTTATACATTGCTTAAATGGAGGTTTATAAACCTAGCTCCTCCTACTCTTGGCAACGGCTATAGCGTGATCTTCAGGCGTAGCTTCTGTGTGCTCTGCTTTTCGAACACAGGGAGAATTTAATTAAATGCATGGAGGTTATTCAGAAGAGAGCTCTGTTAAACAACAACGCCACACTTGTCAGGCTTCTGGGTTTATGGCCACTTTGAAAGATTATAATTTTGTATTCTGGCTGTCTTTCTTCTACAAGATCATGCCACATGTGGACATTTTGTCCAATCAGCTGCAGAAACGAGACTGCAATGCAACATTTGCCATCGCCCAGCTAAACGCATTTAAAAGGGAAGTGCAAAAGGTAAGAAATAGCGTGGATATCGAGGAACACGAAGAAACTGCAATTAAGAGGAGAAGAATAGAAGATCATGATGTTAAAAGAAGAGAAGCTGTTGAAGTATGTGACATTCTTAGAGAAGCAAAGAACAGATTTAGCTTCACGGGGCATCTGGTAGTCTCGACTTTGTTTCATCAAGAAAATTTCTAAGACATTTCCAGAGGATTCCCTTAGAGAAGCAATAAGATTCTATCCTTTTATCATCGGAACAAAAATTCGTAGAGAACTGACTGTAATTTACAGTCGAGAGGAATTTCGAGGAATGTCCGGAGCTTTGTGCTTGACGGACTTCATTATGGAAAACAATTAATGTGCTACATTCAGCGAATATGTCAAACTCCTCCGAGTACTGTTAACTATGCCAATGTCTACCGCTGAAGCAGAATGTTGTTCCTCAACTTTAAAAAGAATAAAAACTTTCCTTAGGAGCACAATGTCACAGGACCTATTGTCAGCATTAGCAATGCTTTCAATTGAGAGAGATTTTGTTATGAAGATCAGCGACTTCAACACAAAAGTTATGGATAGTTTCGCAAGGGCTAAGGAGAGTAGAGCAGAGAATCTGTATAAATAGGTGAGTCATTACTACTCTGTATTTTATTTTTCATTTGTGCACCACCAATAATTTAACCCACCAGCCGCCACTGTTATTATGTACAGATTAGACAGAAGACAGGTGCAATTATACACACTATTAACTAATTGTGTTAAATTAAGCTGCATTTTATTTAACAATTACTAAGGGACACTGCTACTATATAATATTGTTGTATTCCTATACCAGGCGACTCTCTCGCAACGAGGTCTGTATCGAGCTGAATGCTGATTAAGATGTTATTGTTTATAGTGTGGAATTGTGTCTGATATTTAACACTGTATTTTCTGTACACCTCGTGTATTACAGCACTACTGAAACGCTCTCCTCGTATTTATCTGTGTTGATAGAAACCTCTCAGATAACCCACTGATTATTCTCCGAAAGGTGATATGGTTACTGACGCGTTTCTCGGACCACTGCTAAACACCAATGAACGCAGCATTTCAGCCAATGAATGCGCAGGAATCACAAATGACAGATACATGTTATGTCCACGTGGAGTAAAACACAAAGTTGCAATATCTTCCCTGTTTTCTCTCTAATTCATCATTCATTTCATTCTGTTAGCTTCCTTGTGAACTTCACTGGTGCAAATGGTGTTTCCTAGCTATTCTTAAATATTTGGAGACCTTGGGACGATCTAGCTTTGATGGTGGAAATAGTGTCAGTAATCCAGCCAGTTTATGTCGTAGTGATAATATTAGTGGTGCTAGTAATAATGTTGCTTCTACTTCTAGTGTCGCTGGTGGGACAGCAAATGAAGCAAGAGTGAAAGGAAGAAAGCTACCTTTAGTAACCCTCAGTAAACTATCCCAGCAATTAATATGTAATATTTTTATGTATATGGAAGTCAATAAAACAAATGGATCTATTACTGAAACTGCTAAAGCAGTAGGATTAAGCAGACATACAGTTAGTAAAGTTGCGAAGAGACTTCCTATTACGCCAAAAAGAAGGGCACCAGGCAACTAAAGTTAGTTAAGATTGATAATTTCACCTGCGACATAGTTCGTAGGGAGGTGTACAGTTTTTATAAAGAAGGGCAATCACCAACAGATTTGGAATTGCTGTATAAACTTCAAACCGTGTGCGATTTCCCTTACAAAAAGGATTCACTTAGGCAGTTGTTAGTGAAGTTAGGTTTCCGCTTTCGCACGTTAAATAAGGGGCGTGTGGTTATGGAATCAGCAAGGATTGTGGCATGGAGATACAAGTACTCGAGCAGGCTAAACTATTTAAGGCAGGAAGGGTATCGTATAATTTATGATTCTGCATGCAGGTGGTAGCCAGGGTTGGATTGAGGGCTGCTTATATTTGTCCTCCAAAAGTATTCGGGAATCCTCGGCCGATTCTCATCACGAGATGAATGCCGAAAATTTGAACCTTGGTTTAGGAACACACTTTCGGAAAACATTCCTTCTAAGTGTGAGATTGTCTTAGATAATGCTAGTTATCATTCACGGCTAAAGATACAAATTCCCATCATGTCTAGCAGAAAGGACAAAAATGATTAATTTCATGTTAGAACATGATTTATAAATACCCAGTCCAGTTCCTGTAAAAGCCGAGCTTTTGGAGAAAATTCGAGAAGCTAATATACAAAAAGTGTTTGTAATAGACGAAATAGCAAAAGATCGTGGTCATGAAGTTTTCAGGCTACCGCCATATCACTGTTGTCTCAGTACGATTAAGTTGATATGGGCACGCCTTAAACATGCCAGGCCGCGTCGTGGCTCAGTGGTTAGACCGCCTGGCTCTCACCAAGGCGGCCCGGGTTCGATCCCAGGCGACCGCAAAGTGAGATTTGTGATGGACAACACGGAGCTGGGGCAGGTTTTCTCCGGGATTTCCGGTTTCCCCCACCATCTCATTCCACCGGTGCTCCATCTTCATCTCATGTATCATCAGTGTCATCACCTGCGGTGCGTATGTAGTAAAAGCGGGCGTTAAACACTAAACATCTTAAATATGCCATAAGAAAGCGGAATGTAACACCTCCTATAAGTGACAGTGTGGGCAAAGCGTTGAGAGAATGTGTACCAAATATAGATTCGAGTGTATGGGAAAGATGTGTTCAGCACACCATGCAACAAAAACGAAAATTTCTGCTGCGGGATATTTCACACGACACTGCTTTGTTCGTTTCACACGTGAGTGAAAGTGGCAGTGACAGCGAGGTAGGCGAAGACAGATCGTAATGTGAGTAGAATATATACTTTGATATTATTAGCATAGTGCAGTTGCACTTAAGAAACTTGCTAATTTTATTGTTGCTTGTTAAATATTCTAAGAAATAAATGTCAATGTTTGCAATGCTGACAACCTGGAGAAAACGCGACAACGTTGTTTTCTCCACAGCGAGCGGGTCGACACATCTTATCTCTGCGTAACTGTATATCTAAATCTTATCACATCCTTTGACGCCGCCATGGTAACCGTTTGAGTAGTGTTCTTCAGCCGAAATTAAAACACAATCGAGGCAAACGTTTAAAAAGTGACGAGATGCGAATGATCGCGCATTGTTTCGGGGTGCTTAAAGAAAGAAACCTGGAATCGTCTATAACAAACTTTGAGAAAGAAACTGGTGAAATCTATGGTATTTCGGCAAGTAGTGTACATAGTGTTAGAATGGAACAGCAAGCATCCGGAACTCTAAGAACACCGGGAACATCACGTAAATACAAACAGCGCGTGGAGAAATACGACGATTTTACGAAAGGTGCTATATGCAGTAACGTTTTTTTTCTTTTTTTCAGAAATGAACCAACTCATAGTTCTGACAATTTAATGTGGAACCCCAATCTATTTATTTATCTCTTATTTATTAAAATGCATATTTACTTACTTATTTACTGATTCACTCATTTATTTATTGTCTAGAAGCTAGCTGCTAGTGTTGTAGAACTTTTGTGCATGCATATAGCGTCTAACACGTGGGAAGCTGAGCCAGTTCCGCCTAGGTTACAGCAGTATTAAAGCTGAGATACTATATGTCAAAGCAGAAGGCGTATTGGTAAAAATTCGCAACACAGAGATATTTATCTCACCTTATCGCACATACACGGTAAGTCCATCGTATGTACTGTCTGTTCAGATATAATCATGTCTTCTAGACAGCAATGTGTCAATACTCTACATAATAAGTATCATGTAAAATAATATCAATTGCTGAATTAGTTAAAATATATTTAAATAACTAAAATAATTAATAATTTTTGTAATCCAAATTAAATTCGTTTATTAAAAATAGATTTAAGTAATATTGGTTTTTTGCTGACCAAATTTAAGATAGATATATATTTGGATATGATTATTTCATAGGCGGACGCGATAAAACATGAGCATATAGGCACACGCAGCTTCCAATTGCTCTATTTGTGTTTCGTAACTTACTGTGCATCAAGTCACTAATATTGCAGTCTTATAATTGACCCGATAAGACGATCGCAGCGCTGGTCACCTGAAGGACAATAAGGCTCAACGCTTTTTCGAGTAACACAGTATTGTCCCCCGAACGTCGGGGCTTGTCCCTATACAACCGTCCGGCAGTAGGGCCAGACGGGAGGCATTCGCTCACGCCAACCCATTTGTCTTATAGCGCTAACGAAGGGATGGTTGGTTAAACATCACTGGCCGTCTCTTTCCCCTCCCTCTGCTGCCTGGAACCTTTGCGGTGGTTCACTGAAACGCAAGACTTCGAGAAACAGCGATATCCCTATAAAAATGGGGCTGCAGTTGGAGAGTAGCTCACAAAAGCGCCCTGGTTTGGTCTCTAGGTGATTACGACGCTACGAGACGCCGCTTCAGGCTTTACCGAGTACCCCGTATGGCATGCGGGCACCCGAGGTAACAAAGGAGTTAATACATACAGCAGCATAAGCTAAATTTCAAAATTTCCAAAAGAGCTGTTTGGCTACAAAATTTACCCCACTTTATAGTAAAATAAGAAACCAGGGTGTAAACAGAAAAGCGGTTTGGCATCCTGTACAAAATTAAAGAGGAGCAAAAAGCTACTTCTTAAATTTTCCTCAACAAAATAATCCCACATTTTCCTGTAACCATCTAAACTATCAACTTGTGGTCAGACCCAAAACCTGGGTGGGTACGCAGCAAAAACCTTCTGGCTGTTAACAGCCTGTCAGTATTCGACTAGGAGTTCAGTTCAGTTCTTGTCGAGCAGCCGTGAGGAGCGCCCAGTGAGAGAATGGACTGTGTACGTGCATCGGAGGAGCGTACGTAACTGCGTGCAGTGGACCTGTGACAGACGAACTGGTGAATTGTAAGTGTGTGCGCTACGTAATTTTATGTAATCGGCAAGTGTAATTCGGTGTAAATAAAGAACATTTTAAACTTGTGCAATTGGATTTTAAATTTCACGAACCAACAAGGTTACAGTATAGTAAACCACATGGCCAGCTTAAGCCACATGTCCACAGTTCAAACCATACACTACCACTGATCTTACAGGTCTGATTCAAACGTCATTATTTATTGCACACACACACACACACACACACACACACACACACACACACACACACACACATTCAGATAATTGTAAAGGGATAATTATGAAATAATCCATGATAGTTTGCCTATTAATTATATAATTGAAATAAACCATTGATAATGCACACCAGGTATGCAGTTTTGCAGCTATTTAACAGAACAGTAAAGTATTTCCTTACATATTTCGCACCACTTCTTTCAAACTTCCAGGCATAGCACACCAAATTGAGGCGAAGAAAACAAAAGAAAAGCAATTCAAAGTCTTTTTCCTAATACACAAATTGCTGAGGTAGTTTGAAAGCGCCATATTTCAGTAGGCAATAACATTAGCATCCAAATACAGCTCCACGGAGGTCCCAAGGGAAAAAGGATGGTTGTGCTGTTTTTATAGCCGATAAAGGAAAATAAAAGTTGGCTAGAAGTGGTTGCAATTACTAACCTTGGAGATAAATAAATGTTGGAAGGCTTTCGTACGTTGTAACTGTGCTTGAACATTGCTGTTTGTAAATATAGCATCAGGTTTTTTGATGTTAGATATGATAACGCCAATAAATAATTAATAAATGCAAATATACGAGGTGAAATCATGGTAGAACAGGAAGATAATGCAGCTCTTGTTAAGGTATTTAATGACCAGTTCCATTACTTAAAGCAACGAAGGTGGTGGTTTCATTGGTGATACTTGAAATGAAATGATTATTACAACGGCTGTGCAATAAAGACTGATCACAAAATTTTTTGACAACGTACATTTACTCATCTTCATAATTATGATGGCCCTTCTCAAAATAGTCTCCCCTGAATGCGACGCACTTGTCCCAGCGCTTTTGCCAGTCTTCAAAGACATGCGGGAAACCATTTTGAAAGATCCTTCAAAATCGCCTCCGCAGCCTTCACCACGGCTTCTGATGATGAATAATGCCTCCCACGAAGACATATCTTCAATTTAGGGAATAAAAAAGTCACATGGGGCTAAATCTGGACTATAGGGAGGGTGAGGGATGCATTTACCGTTGATTTTTGCAAGATATTTAGCAATAACATTGGCAATAAACAGCACCGCATTACCTTGGTGGAGCATCCAGCCTGCTTCATGAAAATGTGGTCTTTTGCGCCTGATATGGACTTGCAATGTTTTCAGGACATCCATGTAGTACTGTCCAGTTACTGATGTGTGTGCAGGTACAACATGCTGATTAACCATCCATGAATATCAAAGAATTAGATGACCACAACTTTCCCAGCAGAAGCAACTCTATTCATCATTGCTGGAAGAGACGGACATGGCTTTGAATGCCGCAACACTGCCGTTATGCTGTTGTTAGTGCAACAGATAGAGTGATATTCTGTATTCAGTTCCATAGCAACTTAAGTTGGACGAATTTGAGACTACTTCATGCGTATTTTGTTACCCCTCTGCGGCCTAAAACAGGTGAAGTGACAGGGAAAATTGAACTAACTCACATTTGTGAAGTGACAGTGTCAAAGTGAAGCTCAATAAGCACTTATCAAGATAAAGCAGTCACAGGGTTATGGGCACCAAAGTTTACAGGTCGAACAAAATAATTCTTCCACCAATTTTTAATGATTGAGGAAGTGGCAAATAACGTTTGTGTAGGTACAGATATGCACTTCGTGACGTATACCGTTAGTTAGGGATGATAATATTATGAAATGTATACTCTATGTATTGGCCGTAATTTTATAGCATCGGCTCAAATGCAGAAAACATATGAGTTCCAAAATCATAATGAGGTCTGCTATTGGCAAATTTACTTTGATTAATCAGTCTGAGCTGGTGGGTGATGTTGTGCGATCTGCGTATTTTGTTCCCTCTTTTTTTCGTCATTAGCGAGATAGCAGCATCAGTACATATAAAACAGCCGTCCCTTCACGCAGCATGGGTTTTAATGGCTTTGGGTTTTCTAGGGGCAAACAGTCCATTTAACTCAGGCGTTAGTAAGCAGCACTATATGTATGCGGCGTACACCAACGTACACGTAGCTTTAGCCAGTATTCACATATTAAACTCTAATAGATCTTTTAGTTTAGAATAGGTGCTTCTGTAAACGTATCTTACAGCCTTCCTCTTATGCCCGATTTCACCAACAGATGTTAAGAGTTAACACGAGTTTAGCAATAGTTAAAACAAAAATTGTATTTCACTAACAATTATTAGCTTAACATTCGTGTTATATCTCTTGTTAAACTAACAAGGCAAATTTCTGTTAAGTCCTAAACAATTGTAAATAGTATTCATATACATATTTATTGCAGCTTAATACAGTGTTTGAACACAAGCCATGTCAATTGTAATACATACTCTCTCTTAAAAGTAAACGCTTACAAATGTCAAAAGAATTGTCATTCATCTTCTCCCCCTCGCTGCCCCCTTTCTGTCTCACACGCCCATAATTATTCAAAATCATCGGAGTTCTCATCAAAATATTCATCTATACTGTAATAGGGTCTACTTAATAAAGGTTTAATTAGTTTAGATTTAAACTTAGCAGCTCACACAGTAGCTTTTAGGCTTTCCGAAAGCTTATTAAGCAGTTCTGGACCGAAGTATTGGGGCTTATGTTCAAAATTTTTTAGCCTGTGACCATTAACTATATAGTTATTCTTTTCCCTTGTTTCATATGTATGGAGGTTATATTCCTGTTATGTACAAAAAGTATTGTTCGCAGAATAAATATGCAGGGAAGAGTAAGTATGTTTAAATTTTTAAAATATGGCCTGCATGAACTCGCACGTGTTATTTTTGCCAGGTATCTGATATCTCTTTTCTGTAGGAGAAAAATTCCGTTGGAAGTGTGTCCCCACAGCTCGATGCCATAACAAATGTGTGAATATATTAATGCAAAATATGCTAACTTACTAGTATCTACTGAGAGAAAATTGGCTAAATGTCGCAACACAAAAAGCCCTGAGCTTAATTTACTTTCTAGTTTTGCAATGTGGTTGTTCCAAGTTAACTTTTCATTAAGGATTAAACCTAAAATATTTACACCTTTTACACACTGGACTAGACCAATGCCTATATTAAGCTGAGGTTCGAAAGGACGTCTCTTAAAATCAAATAGAATTAATTCGCTTTTTTATGCAATAGTACACAGCCTGATATCATTAAAATGCTGTGCTACGATACTTGAGGTCAAATATGCATCGATTTCTAGATTTAGTAAGTTGCTGTTGGTGAAACCCAGTGTGGCATTGTCTGCATACAAACTTAAAGCTACAATACCGTGTACCACAGCCTTTATGTCGTTAATATACAGAAGAAACAATAAAGGTCCCAAAATAGACCCTTGGAGCACGCCAGACTGTACCTCTACAGATTCTGAAATAAAGTCATTTTGTTTACATTTCAGTTGTACATATCGTGTTGTGTTAGTCATGTAGCATTGTATCAGGTTATTACTTAGACTATCAATTATGTACTCCAGAAATAAGTCAAGATGCCGGGCTTTGAAACAGCTGTTAAAGTCAATTTGCTATATTTAAGACCGTCTAAATAGCATTGGTAATGGAGAACGGCCTATGAGGAGAAATGATTTTGAGGAGCTATCAGAAGAAAATTTTCTACAGAGGTATAAATTGTCGAAACAAGTTGCTATGAAGGTTACTACGGAAGTACAAGAGAGGTTAGAACATGCATCGAAAGGAATATGCCAATCTCGCCATTGCTTCAAGTATTAATAACTTTACTATTTTATAATTCAATAAATTATGTGGATAATACATTGTCCACCTCCCGTCTTGAAACGTTCAAGTCACTTTTTCTTCTTCGCTCCTGTTTAAAATTTACGTAATAATAAGTTGGAACATACATCGAAAGGAATATGCCGATCTCGCCTTTGTTTCAAGTATTAATGCGATTTTATTATTATCTGAATTGTATGGATAATGCGCTCTGATCTTGTTTTAAATTTACCTAATACTACCGAAGTTGTTTGATGCTTGTAGTAGTGGCACATGCATTTGAAATAAATTCGTCTCCATTATTTTCCCACGGGACATTTTCTCTTTTACATTCACCGCATCCGTCCTCTTTATTTTCCACGATAACCTTCAACTTCGTCACCATTTCAATTAACAATTCCTTCTCCATCGATGAGAAATTTGTTTCACGGCATATGTTTACGATTTTGTTCACCCGCAATTTTTTCAGCTAACGAAAAACAAAACAAAAGCGCAGCGCAGTTCGTTGAGAAAATAATACGACTCATTCATAGCCTTCTATAACTGTAATATTTTCTTGGCATTAACAAGTGTTTGTTAACATTTTCAGAAAACAGCTTGGTGAAATGCAAGAAATTTAAGAGTAGTTAGCGTTGTGACAATTGTGATGTTACAGTTGTTAACGTCGATTTTAACATCTGTTAAAATATTTGACGAAAACCCAGTCAATAGAAATGCACATTTCGTAAAAGTGTACAATGTATGTCAACTTTAATTTGATATGACTTTAACCGTTTCCGATATATTCTTTGTCAATGTTTGAAATATACCAATATTTATAGTTTTTTTTTCCAAGTGATAACGCCATTAGATTAGATTTCGTACATAAAAGTACCCATTTTTAGCGCTATTTTCCTTTCTTAAGGTTGTGTATCTTTACATAGATGATGATATATATAAGGTCGCTCAACTACGGAGGTCATCAGAGCCCTTTAAAAAACTAGTCATGGCAAAAGCCAGATATGAAACTTTCTAAAAACTATACAAGTGTAACAAAACCTATTAAAAGTACACGTACATAAGAAACATCAATCAAAACCTACTAAAAATTCCGTTCACTAAATCCTAAACTCTAAACTAGACAAGAAATTAAAAACCTTCTCCACGGGTCTCCACGCACGGCCTACACGTGGGTGGGCCTGTTGACCGTCTCCCTCAACCACGAAGAGGAGCCCACACGAGGGAGACTATTGGCTCGGGACCCCGGGTGCGCCAAACCCGTAGCTACCGAAGTAGTCCCCTGGGGGGGGGGTCTTTACATAGCTAATATAATAAAGCCCACCTCAGCAGCGTGGTGGTAGCGTGTCTGCCTCACGTTCAAGAGGTTCCGAGTTCGAATCTCGGTCAGGGTGGGTTACCCGGATAAGGTTTTTCCCGGGTTTTTCCTTATCCTGAAAGACGAATGTCGGGTAGCTCTAAGATTTATGCACCCTCGTTCCATTCATAGTTAGATATGTCTTAACGTTAAAGGGCCGAAAACTAAAACAAAAAAAAAAAATAAAAAAAGATATAATAAATTTTAACTGTATTAAGAAGCATTTAGAGGAAGTAGTGTTTGTATGGCTGAATTTCATAAGATCAAGCATTATTTGCAGGAGAATAACTCGATCAGTAGCTGTGAATTTAACACGTGAGAACCTTTTAGCTATAAATTTCCGTTGAAATAAGCGGTATGCGTAATTACTTTGTCTGAAAACATCGGTGGCACTTTAGTAGAAGGTCAAGGACCGCTTATAAATGAAGCAAACGGAAGCCAATGCAGAGATCTATGACGCAAACTCAAATTGCCGTCAGCAATAAGAGAATTTCCCCAAACTAATTTGCCTCGGGGTTTATTTACACGTATAATAAAATTAGCGCTAATTCGCACATTGCATTCTCCAACGCCGTTCGTTTATATAAAGACACGTCTGTCTGTAGAGGAATAACTGGGCCTTCACGTTACGGCTGGCAGACATTCTGTCCTAGCAGATGATAAATTGACTGATTGACTGATGGGTAGGAAATGTTCTGGTACACGGATCGTCAGGTAAATGTAATATTTGCCACGCGGTCAAGGGACAGCCTGTGATATATACCCGGAATAGTTTGTTTATTACAGGGTAATGCGATCATGCGCGCTGGAGAATGCATGAGTCCCTACATATGGAGCTGTTCTGAAGTAACTGGTATGGCAGGTGACAGGCGCATTTCTCACGGGATGGCTTCCAAGCCTGTAATATCAAATGTCACTCCGATATTCATTTAAATCATCAGCACTAGTAGCTACATGACGTGGTCACTTTCTAAACATATCGGAATGCTACACACTTATTAGGCGCGTTCGCTGCTCAGGAAGTTACCGTATATTTGTGTAATATATCTTCTTAGGAAAATAAATATTCATTACATTAAATTTATTACATTAAATTTACACTTATAAATGATATGTCAAACGAAAAAGCAACTCAGTTTTGTTTCTTGGCACCAGTGCGCATGTGCGTGTAATATTTCTGCAGCAATCCGCTAGACAGCGGTAGTGGCAAAAAATGGCGACTAGTAAACAGAAAGCGTTTTGTGTTCTGCAGTTTGCAAAGACCGAATCTGCAGTTACTGTGCAATTGTGATTTTTAATCACATTGGTGATTAGCGTATTGCCTGTGTGTATGTATGTATGCTTTTATATGTTTCCTTATTTACATTAAAATGCCTTCAATTCAAAGCAAACATGGTGGAAAAACACTTCACAGCTAAACTGCGAAGTTATTAATACTGTCAATCTATTCTGAAAAGGGAAGCAGTTTCTGGTGGTATACTAATAAAATGCAATGGAGGTTGAGTGCAGTAACAAAACTTTCTGAGGGAAAATTTCGTAAAATAATTAAAGGGGAAATATGAGGTACAAGTGACCTCTTTTGAAACATCTGAAAAGTACATAGTGTACCAGAAACAGTCACTGTCATTGATGACTTTGATAGGGGTGTAATTCGTCAAACAAATTATAATTTGTACATTCAGGAGAAAGCTGTACCCTCTGTCAAAATTTGGGACGCCTGAAACATCAAGATTCCATTAACTTTAAAGGGGGAAGCACTACTTTAAAGACTGTCTTATGTTGCATAGTTTTCAAGTGGATGAAAACAAGGATCAACAGGCTCTTGTTATAGGAAACAAATAGGCGCGTCATATTTGCATGCCATAAAAAGACTTAGAGACGAAGGAAGTTCGGTTATCAATGAAGATGAATCATCTTCATACGAGTATCGGCTAACTCACTTCCATGCGCTACAAGCCACAAAGGCATGACTCCAGCTGCTTATTTTCCTGTAAATTAAAACATTGGTGAAAGCAAAGAAACAAAAGAGTAAAGAAGATCTGTTGTTGTTCAGTGGCTAAGACGAGGAAGTACTCATATATCTTAAAGGTATGCGTTTTGGTAAAGAAGAGTCTGTGAAATATGGCCTTGCTGCATTGTCTTCCATCTTCTAGTGCTAGCAGAAGTGACGCTTGGTCATAGACTCTCTCCAGTGCGCGAAGAAAGTAGGTCACCGGCACAGAACTATCGTCGCTAATGTACAGCTAAATACACACGAAGATCGTTTCCTAAAATACTTTTCTGTTGGATAGAGTCAACATGAAAAATCCAATGCCATGGCCGGGATTTGAACCACGGATCTACTGGTTTCCGTCCAGTCGCTCTTAACCTTTGAGCTACCATGGCCAACGTGCCTTCCTGACATTGAATTCTCCAGTTGACTCGTATATTTCCCCGGTAGACCACTAGGGGCTCTCGCATCCGAGATACACCGATCGTGGCGACTTACTATTGTAAGTACTTAAGTCCCAGGCTTCATCATTTAACTCAATGTCAGGAAGGCACGTTGGCCATGGTAGCTCAAAGGTTAAGAGCGACTGGACGGAAACCAGTAGATCCGTGGTTCAAATCCCGGCCATGGCATTGGATTTTTCATGTTGACTCTATCCATCAAATATCTTAGCCTATATACGGCTAGTGTGGAGAAATGATTAATTTCCATCAATTAACTAAAATACTTTTCTGTTGCTTACTGGTGCACTAGAAACGTAAATATCTGATTAAAATTGTTACATACTACCGCATCAATACAGAAATACTTCTAAAGGGCCCAAAGAATGTATTTCTGAAACAGTCCTTCAGTGGCCTGCTACGAAACCACAGAACAGGATGACTTAAGATGACGTACAGCAGGGTAATATGAAAGTCAGCAATGAGTACAGAAGCACAAAAGAACTCAAATAACCTTTTAATAAATTTTTTTCTAAACACACAAATTACAAAAATTTCAACTATTTTATTTGTCACACTGTTTAGCCGTCCCTAGTAATTTCTAGTGCAGCTGCACTGTTTTTTTAAAATGAAACACTTTTTTTAATCACATGTCACAATCTATAATAACGGCTTAGTTTGTATTCCCAAGAGTAAACTTAAATCGCATTCAACATGCACACTTTACAATATGTTTATTATGAAGCCAATTACTCCAGAGTCACATTTTTCTAATTTATAAAATTTATTTTCGGTCATCGTATTTCATTCAGCATCAACCGGAATCACTCATCAATTTTTAGTTTTCTTCAATTGTTGAGAAGGAGCTTTAAGAGGAGCGAAAAGTGTCAAAATTTGCCAAAATAAAATTTTCAGTGTTTTATACACTCTTAAATTTTGTAATTATCTGTGGAATTTGATAAATGTTTTATTGTTGTAAGCAAAACACTTATATTTAAAGCAACCTTTAAATTTTATTGCATGTGTCATTAATTTTTGTTGTGAATTCTCTACCACTTCAAAGAAAAATAACAACTCCTAAACACATTTGGTTGGGGGCCTTGTGATTAGCTAATTGATTTTTATTTTATATATGACAGTTTCTATGCACTCAAACCATGTTGTTTCTTTGCTTGCAAAAATATCTAAATTTTTGTTATAAATGTATTACTTTATTAGTTTTTTCTGTCTATTTCGGTTTTCTTTGACAGTTATTGAGGGAAGCTACAACAAAGTTTAGAGAGATGGAAAGCAACTCTTAATCGAGAGTTTTTCAGAAACGAAATAACATTTTCAGCGCTATAGGTATAGCTCCTTATAATAACTAATTTAAAGTATACTCTATCTCACGCTAGTTAAATCCTGCTGTAAACAAGGCGGAGCTGACTCGACTCGCTACGTGGTAGAGGCTAAACAAGTTCCCCAACAATATCAGTATATATAGCAGCGCTAACTTCTAGATAATCAATAGAGTTGGGTTACACATTAACTTATTAATTCTATGAGTGGTTCATTTCTGAAAAAGTAACCATTAACTTTACTGCGTATAGCACTTTTCGTAAAATCGTCGTAGTTTTCCATGTGCTGTTTCCATTTACGACATTTTCGGCCGCGCCGTGGCTCAATGGTTAGACCGCTTGGCTCTCACCAAGGCGGCCCGGGTTCGATCCCAGGTGACCGCAAAGTGAAATTTGTGGTGGACAACACGGCGCTGGGACCTCCGGTTTCCCCCGTCATCTCATTCCACCGGTGCTCCATCTTCATCTCATGTATCATCAGTGTCACCGCCTGTGGTGCCGTATGTAGTAAACGCGGGCATTAAACACTACACATTTCATTTTTTACGACATTTTCACGGTGTTCTTTTAACACTATTTACACTACTTGCGGAAACACCAAGGAGATCAAGAGCTTCTTTCTCAATGTCTTTAGAGACGTTTCCGGGGTTCTTTCTTTAAGCACCGCAAAACAATGCGAGATCATTCGCCTCTCGCCACTTTTTAAAGGTTTGCCTCGATTACGTTTTATTTCGGTACAAGAACCAACCTGCTCTATAATGAAGAGCTTACTGATTTTAAATTGCATATACATACAAGATGTATTTTTATATATTGACAAATGGAGGGCGATGCGCAGTGATATCTGGACGAGTCCACTTCAGAACGGTTGCAACTGGAGAGGAGAACGGGTCAGTTGCGTATCAGTTGCGAGCAAGTAAACAAGTGCAGAGCTACTCGGTAATTGTACAGCTTGTTTCAAAATGTGCGTGTCTCCTGGTCCCAAGAGAGAATTTAGAAATGGCGCCTCCAAGCAGAACTTTATGAAATAAAGTGCTTCATTTAAGAACTAGAGAAGTAATAATCAATGTCTACAGATCTATAGAAAAGGAACAATGGTCTGGGTCTGCTATGAAAATCTGGGAAAGGGCATCTGAGGAAACGGTTGTGTCTGAAAGCAGTTTAGGAGAGTTATTAAGGAAAGAAAAGCCATTGGTGCTAGTGCAACAACGTCCTTCTCTATGCCCAGTAAACAAAGATTAAGAAGACACGCAGAATGTAATTTGCATGTTTTAATTCAGAAGTAGTTAGGCGAACTGCGAATAATTTTTAAAACACAGATAAAATAAGACCAACTCTGAAGAAAGTGCTTATGAAGCTTCAAAATTCTACTGACTTCAAGGCAGTTTCTGGACACTAAAGAAGAAGTTTTTGAAGTTATGATTTATATGAAAAAAAAACTAAGCATGAGAGACATTTTAATCAAACATTTTACCATACGTGCAAAAAGGCTCAAGTATTTACGAAATATTCAAATATATCTCAGTGAAGTTTATACAGTTTATATGGATGAAACTTGTATGAGTTCAGCATATGCCTGGAGAAAAATTCGTTACAAGGACTCTGTAGCGAAGTCGAAAGGCCGACAGTTGGTTACCATGCATGCTGGAGGAAAACTGGGTTTTGTTCCAAATGCCTTTGTACTATTTAAGATCCAACAAAAGCGTGGAGATTAACATCATAGTAAGAATTACAACTTAGTTTATAAGAGCTGCAATACTGGCTTCGAGAGTGACATATGCTGTTAGCTGGTGCATCGCATTCTCCTGTCGTAGTTTTACGCGTGTGACGCATTGTGGCGATAGGTGCACTATCCCCACTACAGTTGATACTCATCCCTACCGCGCATGATTTCTGTCAAGATGAAATAATACATCTGTAAGTGTTCCTCGTTTTGTGAGCGTTAAATATCAGAAGCAACTCCACACTATAGACCATAACATCTTAAACAGCATTCAACTCGATACAGACCTTGTTGTGAGAGCTGCCTGCGATAGAACACAAAAGTATTATATAATAGCGGTGTCCTTCAGTAACTGATAAATAAAATGCAGCTTAATTTAACATAATCAGTTAATAGTGTGTATAATTTCACCTGTCTTCTGTCTAATCTGTATATAGTATACAGAACACATCTATGTGGTATGTGATGCAGAAAGATAAAATGTTGGGCTATTACGTTTATAAGAATCGAAACATTTGCATACTTTTCTCTCTCCGAAATTAGCTCACTCAGAGTAGTGATCAGAAAACTACTTACTGTACTTAAAGGAGGGGTGTATCCTATACATGCAAATTAAACAAAACGCCCATTAACCCACATATGCTTGAAATGAGTTTAACTTTAAATGTTCTTCAAATCCTACGTATAGTGCTGTTTTAAGTTAGTTTTACTTATTTTGAAGGTTTTACTGCCCAACATTCAGTTGTCTAAGTAATCATGTGTCCATATTGTCACCCAATTATCGGAAGGCACGACCAACTGGAGCTCGGTAGGGTACAGGAGGCACTCGGCCCACGCCCACACATTTATCTTGCAGTGCTAACATAGGGAATGGTTAGGAACGTGTCACTAGGCACTGTACCGTCTCTTTCCCCTCCCCCTGACGTCTCCAACAATCGGGATGATGTTCCAAGCCGCGAAGCTTCCAGAAACAGTGATCTTCCTCTATAAGGGCTGCTGTGGGCGAGCCATTCAGTTCATGGCTAGCAGCCGTGAAGAGTGCAGTGCTAGCGAACGGACTGGAAGACTGCGTACGTGTATCAGATAAGTTGTACTTAATTGCGAGTGTGGAGCGGACCTGTGACAGACGAACTGGTGTATTGTGATTGTGTACGCTAGGTAATTCTATGTAATCGGTAAGTGTTCCAACTGTAATTCGGTGGAAATAAAGAACATTTTGAGTTTGTGCAATTGGACCTTTAATTTCACGAATCCACAGAGTCACAATATATGGGAGGTTAGGAACAAGGGCAGGTAACAATAGTGACTAAGTTTCAAGGGAAGGCGCTGTGTACTGTATACTAGAATCAAGAATAACTTTGTAGTAGACAAGTAATATAGAATTACTGTTAGAAGAAATCAAATTGAACACAAATTAGAGCCATTTTTCATACACAAAGTAAAGGAAATTTTAAAAATATTTTCAATAATGGTATTATGTTTTGGTGTGGCATCCAAGGAAACATTTCTCATGCAGACCCAGTTCAAATTTATTGCATATGTTTGGAGTCTTCATGTGACACAGTCAACAACGTGTTCTGTTCTTCTGTGGTGCTACAAAATGATGAATGTGATCATATCTGGAGTCCACATTCTCATGCTTTAGTGTTTTACCAGCACCTTATTTTGGAACTCCATGTCTGCAGAGTATTGCTGTTGCAATTCTTCTACAAAACTCTATATGGTCCAGTTTTCCACCACATTTTTCTTGGATTTAGGATTCAGTTTCTACAGAGTGACTAGTCGTATGTATTTCTGCCTCAAACCGAAGCACAGGTTGTTGATGCTCGTGTTGTCTTCTTCACCAGAATCTTCATCGGTAACACCTCTACTAGCATTTTCAGGAGGTTGCAGCAGGATGTCAATTTCATTATGTGTATCCAAATCATCTTCTTTCTCAAAAATGGCAAGCATTTCAGCTATACTTAACCCCCAGCTATACTTAAATATTGAATGACTGACTTCTGAAATACTAACTTCCCTTTTCTTCGCTATACCTACCACATAAAGGTTTCCATATGTGCCTAGCGTCCCATATGTAGGACAACAAACTTATCATAACCCCATTGTCAGCATATTATATGGTTTCAGGTTTCAAGTTTTTATTTTAAGTTTCATGGCCTGGTGCCGGTACAAAGGGGTCCGGCTTACAGGCTAAAATTTTCATTGAGGTTATATTTTGGGAATTAAATGCTTATTGTCTACGTGGGTATATATAAAACCCATACGGTGATCTTTCTTAGCCCACCGAGAACAGTTTTATTAAGTTAGAGTCTTTCAGTGTTCTTATTATGTACAATATTTACACGCGCTTAATTTGCACTTTTATTTACACACACGCACGCACACACACACACTCACACGCGCGCGCTTCACTATTTACACTGCTCCGTGCGGCAGCGTGCTGCTGTCTCCTGGGCTGCTTTGACGGCGGCCTCTGCATATGGGGAAAGATCTGGGCCGGAAGGACTTGGGCGCACATTGTGGTGTAACGGTGGTATTAGAATATTTTTATGCGTGCATGCTTACGGTGTTTTGGTTCAACTTTCCCAATGTTGTTAATTTTTGGATTGCTATGTTGCCGTATGCGCGCCCAGATGGAAGAGGCTCGTTTTATTACGGCCTCGGGGATGTAGGGGATATGTGTTTCTTGATGAAGGCTGGCAGTAGTCGTGCGGATAGGGACAGATAGGATTTTACTTAAGGAGAGGTTTTGTAAGGTTTGGAGGTATTTTAGGGCGGTTTTGGAGGTGTTGGCCCAGACCACGCAGGCGTACAGGACCACGGATAAAATAAAAGATTTGTAGAGCACAATCTTAGAGCGCAGCTTTAGTTGTTTGCTCCTAAATATGGGGGCGCACATATTTAATCGCCGCCGCCCTTTGTTGGCGCTATCTTTTAGGTGGGTTGTCCACTGCATCGTGCGTGTCAAGGTTACGCCGAGGTACTTGACCTGCTGACGGCAGTGTAATACTTGACCATCGACCGATAGGTTCATTGCCAAAGGGCGCCGCTTTGTAAAATGTATAAGCTGGCATTTGTTCGCAATAATTTTGATTTTCCAGTCATGAAGCCATGAAAGGAAGCGGTCAATGTACCGCTTCATCTCTAAAAGTCCATAACGAGGATTTTTATGAGGGTTGTATACTGCAGTGTCGTCAGCATATGATAGGGAGTTCAGCGTTAGTCATAGTGATTTAGACAATATTTCTTTCCGGAACTAAGTATATACTAATACTATAATGTAATTCTGTGAAACCTTATCTTTGGTAACACATTGCAAAACTATGCAAAATATTTGGAGTTTGACTTTAGTTCCAGCTGCTTTATTGACTCTCACAAATACCAACACAAAATGGAGACCTGGAAACCACTTTCCTTAACATATTTCCACAGCTGCCATCTAGCTGAAGTGTTTAAAATTGCTTTAGCTGTGGAAAATATATCTGGGATATATATATATAGGCATATCTGGGTTAACTTCCCTAAACCAATCAACTGCTTAACCGCTTTTTGTCCCAATATTTCTGCCTCTGTCTCTCTTCCCACCCAGATGTTTACAACAGGATCAAACTAGGTCGAGATAGATTATAGGATTTCATTTTTAGTTTGAATTTGTGCAGACCTGAAATTTATAAAATAAGAATACAGTAATTCCATATTTATATCAGGTTGCAGCCGTCAGCTCCAGCAGGACACGCGACTACAATGCTACCTTATATCAAAAAAGCAGTAGTTACAGTGCGGAAACCAGAAAGATCTAGAATGAAATGAATATGACGCTGGCATTCAAAATTGGGAAAAATGCCGCCGGTAGCTGCTAATGATACTGGGCAATTACACAGGCCATCTGCTCTATGGTTTACTAGCCTGTGGCTTATTATTTTAGTACCTGTGATGTAGGGTTGTCCAAACATTTACGATGCCAACACATTTATGAACATTTATTTTGCAGGTTAGGAACTGGGAATAGTTCTGTGAAATATGGTTTCTGTTTACATTATATGTAAATTATATCTACATCAAACAAAATATTATTGATTTGTCTGTATGGAAATATCATTAGTAACATAATTGCCATGGTGTCAGGCACAAGAAGAAATCTTGCAGTAGGGAATGTTTCTGTCGTAAATACACTACATAACCTACTTAACTAAAACATTATAATTCTCCGTCACTAATTTTCTCGGGTTCAAATCTAATTACACTAAAGCAAACAAAAGGAAAAGTGCAGCGTTAAGCTTCTAACTTCACTAGTTAATTACTGTACATTACAGCACTTCACATGTTGGTTGTCAGCGTATATATTTTGTATATATAAATTTGTGAAATGTGTGAACAGTGACTGATAATTTTGAGTGAACTGAATTAGTGAATGCTGCAACAGTAACAGTTATAGGAGGATGGGTGAAAAAGTAATACCTCCTAATTTTTTTAATTGCCAAGAAAATTGAATCCAACTTACATAGCCTGAAAACTACAACATTGATGATTAATTTGTCACTATTCAAGATAATCTCCGTCCTTTTCCACAGTTTTGGTCCAACTTTTAACTAGGACATGCATTCCAGTGTGGTAAAACACGCGGTCTTGCTTCCGAGGCCATTGACGCACGGACGTTTTCACAGCCTACTCATCTTC
The DNA here is from genome assembly GCA_030765055.1 of Mantis religiosa. Taxonomy (NCBI): domain Eukaryota; kingdom Metazoa; phylum Arthropoda; class Insecta; order Mantodea; family Mantidae; genus Mantis; species Mantis religiosa. Next base: position 37,834,567 of record CM060959.1, read on the forward strand.
AAAATGAATCAATCACAGAGCGCTGTCTAATACGAATGTCGATGTCAGTCATTTTGCAAGAGGATGTAGTGCTGCAACCTGTTGACTTCGGAGGTTACTACTGCAGGCGATTGGAGAAGAAGGTTTAAGGAATTGCGCCAAATTCAAAGCTTTCAGATAACTTACTTATTTAAGGGAAAAAAATAGGAGGAAGTGCTTTTTGACCCACCCTCGTTCTTCATGCAAGTACTAATATGTTTAATATTTATAAACTATATTATTCGTAATTTAAGACCTAACTGCAGTTTTGAAATAATACTGTAATTTAAGTATCATTTCTTCCACACTAGCAATATGTAGGCTAAGGTTTGAATGAGTAGAGCCAGACTGGTAAATGCAATGCCATAGCCGGGATTTGAACCACGGATCTCCCGCTCTCCGTGCTGTTGCTCTAGCCAACTGAGCTACTATAGCCAACATGGCGACGTGGCAACGACAGACAGAGCTGGGGATTCATGGTTGAAATCCCCGCTATGGCACTGAATTTTTCAGTCTGGCTCCACTCATTCAAATAAAATTAAAAAATAAAATATGCATATCTTATAGCCCGATTTCTAATCTACTTTCTACCTTAAGGTACTAACTACTGGATTCCAGTCTTTTTTCTACTTAAATTGTACTCCAACATTATAAATCAAATCTACATTTCTACTACAGCTTTAGTTCTTATAACAAGCTGCGAAAGACTATTTCCTACAATTTTAAAATTTCCTCTTCTGCAACTGGTATCCAAAGCTTCCTCCTACTGGTATTCATCTCCTAAAGGGACTGGCATCAATAGATGGAGCTGGTTCGTCAGTTCCAGACATCCAGGTAGTCATCTCTCCGCTTCTGCATAGTCAGTGGCATCTGTCCGCTCCGATACTCTCTATATATATATTCTCTCTCCTGGGATACTCTTTCTGTCCTCTTTCTGATGTCCATAATTGGCGTCTTCTATTTATCGGCTAGGCGTCTTATTTATCAGGTCTTCAAGTCTGGCAATCTGTAGCTTCAGTTTCTCTTGGTCCTATTTCCCTTCCACGATCTCTTAAGCTATATTCCTTTCACTTTGACTGAAATGTTCTTACATTTCCTTCTTGAAATATTTTATCGCGGGTCATATATTCCTCCAATACCTTAACGGATATTATCTGAGACATATTTTCTAAATGTACATAAACTTCTGAATCTCTTAGTATGTTCCATATACATTTTCCTTGAAATTTCCTTCAAATGTCTTCTACTAGTTCACTATACTTATTGCGACTAGATTAAGCGACGTTTTCATTGCAAGAACTGCGTTTAATCATTCGTCTTCGTGTGACACTTATTGAAATTCATCGCCAGTTGAGTGAGGCATGTGGTGCTGGTACCATGGATGTTTCTAATGTGCGTTGCTGGGTGCAACAGTTAGGTGAAGGCAGAACATCTTGTAACAACAAACCAAAACAGTCACGGTCTCGCACCAGCAGATCTGATGACAGATTCAGCGAGTGGAGTACGTTGATTTGGAGGATCGACGATTGAGCATTTTCTGATCTTAATGCAGGATTGTGTGCACAAATCCCTCCCTTAGGGGGGGGATCCGTCACCTTCAGCGGCTGTGGTGCGAGCCCTGTTGATCCCTAGCACTCGTGGTACCTCTGACGTTACTAGAGGAACCTCGGACCAAGCTGCCGAGCCTTCTCATAGGGGAGTTGTTCGAATTGGGTTGGACACGAGGGGGGCAGTGTATCCAGATACCATGGGAGATCGGGTACGGCTTCGGACGGGGTTGAGAGAAGACATTATTTCCCGTGTACTAGCCTGCATAGCTAGTAGAAGGTGTGCTAGATCACTAGGCGGCCCTACCGAGGTTGATCGGTAGCCTTTCCCTTTGGTGTTGGCGCGCGTAAGTGGCGTATACACTTCCATCCCGTCTTGGGATGATCTCTAGGTCTTGCTCCCGGGAAAGCCCCACGGAGGCACCGGGCGCCCTTCGGGGACAGCTGGGTAACTCACTTGTCACTAGAGGGGGGGGGGGGCGGGGCTTGGTCTTCACTTCGTGTGAACTGCCCTGATAGATACCCTCGAAAATGCCAAGGAAATGCTAATTATGGAGGCTGTGTCTGCAAATTTCTTGGTTTTTTGTCACACGATGTTCTGCTTTCATTTAACTGTTGGCCCAGGAACACACATTAGACACATCCATCGTACCATCACCACATACCTCACTCAATTAGCAATAAATTTCAATAGGTTTCGCACCACGAAAATGGAGAAAACAAATGATAATTCTCTGTTCTTGCAATAAAAACATCGCCATTTTATGTATCAAAGGCAGTCCTACCTCTCGTCGCTGCCACTAGAGTTCCATGCACTGTACAGCGCTGCCATCTCTGTCACACATTCACAAAGAGTGCACGTGTATATTAAAAAACTAGAAGTTGCTATCTGATCCCAGTCCTGAAAACAGTTGTGATAATTTGAATGCACCTTGTGTATTTTGTGTTCAAATTTCTAGGTTTAGAGTCAGATATTTAAAATATAATTTTAAATGCATTTAAAACCTATTATATGCCCCATAAAGCAAATATGATGAAGCGTTATCCTTTAAAAAGCTAACGCCTTTGGAGTTTTATCCACTCAAATGCGGGAGGAGAAGCTGAGAGTTGGCGGCACATCAATCGTCAGCATCCGCTGTACTCTTAGGCCATCGACAGAGATCAAGTGTCTTATTTCCTTCCCTAATTTTGTAAGCCAGGCTTTCAAGTGAAGCAATTCATCTACTCAAGTTTCCTTGACGTTCTTGGGATATTGCTCACCAACTTTACTTTTCCCTTGATATTTATCCTTTGATACGGTCTACACAAGTGGAGAAAAGAAGAAAAAACTGAAAAACGTCAACTGAGAACACCATTTAGCCTGCTGCCAAGCTCAGAAGCAGAACAGTGTAGTTCACTAGGCTAGAAGTACTTCAATGATTAGGTATTTAATTTTAGTCTGTTTCGTTACAGTAAGATTTTTCATTTAAAAACCGTTATCAGACATCTGTGTAAATTTTATTTATATTATTATATTGTCTGGAATTACTGAAATGGCAGTTATATTCTGCAAGTTTTATGCTTCTTCTTCTTTCTCTAACAACTTTGTGCTGTTAAGCGTGGAGTACAAGCCTCTTCTACCCACTTCCTCCACTTTTCTGGGTCCATCATCATTCTCTTCATTTCTGTCATGGTTTCACCTCTATCCTTCCCCAACTTCTCAATGTATTCCTGATACAACATGCGTGGCCTTCCCCTAATTCTTTTACCCTCTGTTCTTGCTTCTAAATATTGTTTGGGTTTTCTTTCTTCTGACATACGGAGTACATGTCCATACCATTTAAACTGTCCTTTTTCCAATATTTCTTTAACGGAGTGTGTACCCAACTCTTCCCTTATTGTTACATTTCTAATCATATCTCTTCTTGTCTTCCCCACAGCTCGTCTTAAATATCTCATTTCCATAGCTGTTATTTTGCTTTCTTGTTTCTGTAGGAGAGTCCAGCTCTCTGCTCCATATAATAGAATTGGTAGTATTATTGTTTTAACTACTATAATGTTTGTATCTTTTGTTATATCCTTTTTCCCACAATAGTATTATTAATCTGATAGTACACCGAATTGGGCTTTCCTATTCTGTATAAAATTTCCTGCTCTATTTTTCCATCCTTATTTATAATTTTACCCAGGTATTCATAACTGTCTACCTGTTCTAAGATTTCATCATCACATTTAATTTTAACTTTTTCTTATTTCCTTCCTATATACATGGTTTTACTTTTGAGTATATTTAATTCTAAACCTTTTCTAGTTAATTCTTCTTTCCTTTATTTAGCGCTAATGCAAGTTTTATGCACACCTTAAAATTAAATTCATTTAGCTTATAGTTATGACAGTTATGACGCATATATTACTATATATACGAAGGTGGGACAAAAAGTAATGCCTCCTATTTTGTTTCTTTCCATTGCCAAGAAAATTGGATCCAATTTACATAGCTTGAAAACTACAACATTGACGATTAATGTGTCACTATTCAATATAATCTCCGTCCTTTTGCACAGTTTTGGTCCACCATTTAACTAGGGCATGTATTCCAGTGTGGTAAAACACACCATCTTGCTGCATAAGCCACTGACGCACGGACGTTTTCAGAGCCTCCTCATCTTCAAAATGAATCCCACTTTAGTGGCCCGAACAGATGGAAGTCTCATGGTGCCAGCTCAGGGCTGTATATGGAGGTTGAGGTACGCCTTGCCATCCCAATTTCTCAATTTCTGCAGTGGTGTAACGGCGTGTGTGTGGTCTTGCATTGTCACTCAAAAGAACATCTGTCATAGTTTTTGTTGGGCGAACTCGACGAAGACGTGCTTTCAGCTTTTTCAGAGTTCTGATGGATTGCACCGAATTTATTGTGCATCCCTGCCCCTAAAAATCAATCATAAGCACACCCTCTGCATCCCAAAACACTGTCGCCATAACTTTCCCTGCCGACCGCTGAGTTTTGAATTTTTTGTTTCTTCAGTGACGTTGTGTGATGCCATTCCATTGACTGCCTCTTTGATTCGGGTTCAGAAAAATGAACCCATGTTTCCTCTCCATTAATTTTTTTTTTTTCCATAAACTCCCCTCCCTCCAAATTGAAGCGCTGCAAGTGTTCTGATGCTGTTGTTTTTCTTGTTTCTTTGTTTTGGGCGGTTAAAATTTCTCTTATATAATGTAAATAGAGATCTCACCAAAATGGCCATTAATCGACAAGTCAGCGTTTCTCACAATCGTGCTGTAATTCTGGAGGTTCCCGTGCCAAATTCATACTTCCTGCTTGGTCCTTCCTGCTTCTGGCTTCCTAGTATTGCACCATCTTGTGCAATTACTGTTTACATGAGTTGTCTCAAGTTTCCTTTGTTTTGTTGACAAAGCAGCAAGTATCAAACAGTACAATGATTATCTGTTTATCTCGCGATGTGAACCAACTGATTCACACAGACGTATTCAAACTTGCAATACAGGAAACGAAACGTTAAATTACAATAATTAGAATTATTTCCAAAATTAGTTATACGCAACAATATCCTTAAGACTAAAATAGTTTAACCAACGAATTATAATGCAATTGCATAATTCTGTATAGCTATAAAAATTAAAGTATATGCCAAACGCTATTTCAATTATAAAAATCTGGAGCGGTTAACCTCCTTGTGGTTTGGATTTATATCACACGATGCGGTGATGGCTTATCTGAAGAAGGATTCGCCCCGTCGTGAGGTCTACGCCCCCACACGCGCATAAGTTTCGCGCTCCCTCGGTGTGGCGACGCATGTAGAAGCCAAACTTTACCTTGATGTAGAAGCGATGAACCTTTCGTGTAAAAGCCGTGTTGATGATGTTCTCGAAGATTTCTATAAATCCTCTCTCCGGCAGCTGCGGCGAGCGATGAGATGTGAAACTTCTCAGGCGTGGTATCGACACAAAAGGGATTTCACTTTTGGGCAACTATGGAATAAAATAATTAATACTGTTTTACTTTACTTGGAATTATATTTCTCGACATCATTTTCTTCATTACATGCGACTTTTTCCACTGATGTATATAGCCCTTTACTATATATTAATTTTCTCTTTTTATTTATAAATGATGAAACGGCTTTTTACTTAAATTACTTATCGTAGCGTCGTGTCTTCGATGTATATTTTAAACGTTTACTAAACGTTCATAAATGATGAACATCAATAACTTCTCGTAGTTACAAGAAGTCTTTTACCGAAAACACGTCTTCCCTCTTCGAGAGTTCAAATCAGAAGAAAAAATTTAAGAATGAAATCATTGGTTCTTTTATCTGTTTTGGTCCTACGTCACAATTTGGGATTTCAATAAACCTTAGCATTTGTTGCATCATCTATATGGCCTGCTTGGTTATTAACTTAAGTAGAATTACAGATGGCCATGTTTACCTAATGTGTCCATGTATGCAATATCAGCTTCAAAGTTTAATTCTGCGGTTTTCGAAATGTCAAAACATTGTTTCTAAATGTGTGTATTAAAAAGATGTAGCCTCGTATAATTCGTTTTGCACTATTTAAACTTTATGAGCTTTAGCTAACAAAATAATGTAAACACTTATGCCCGATTTCGCCAACAAATGTTAAGACTTAACACGAGTTTAGCAATAGTTAAAACAAAAATTGCATTTCACCAACAAGTGTTAGCGTAACACAAGTGTTAAATCTCATGTTAAACTAACACGCCGAATTTCTAAGGTTAATTCCTTAACAATTGTAACTAGTCAAGATGGTGAGCATGAACTCAGCTGTTGATGTCGATTTGCTATATTTAAGACAGTCTAAATGGCATTCATAATAGCGTACGGCCTATGAGGCGAAATGATTTTGAGGAACTATCCGAAGAAAACTGTTTTACGGAGCTATAGACTGTCGAAACATGTTGTTATGAAGGTTACTGCGGAAGTACAAGAGAGGTTAGAACATGCATCGAAAGGAATATGCCGATCTCGCCTTTGCTTCAAGTATCAATAACTTTGCGACTTTATAATTCACTGAATTATGTGGATAATACATCGTTCATCTCCCGTCTTGAAACGTTCAAGTCACTTGTTCTTCGCACCTCGTTTTAAATTTACGTAATACTGACAACTTGTTTGGTGCTTGTAGTAGTGACACATGCATTTGAATTAAATTCGTTTCCAATATTATCCCCGCGACATCTTTCTCTTTTACATTCACTGCACCCGTCCTCTTATTTTCCACGATATCCTTACACTTCCTCACCATTTCAATTAACAATTCTTTACCCGTCGATGAGAAATTTGTCTCACGGCTTTATTTATGATTTTGTTCATCCGCCATTTGTGCAGACGAAAATGAAAAAAAAAAAAAAAAAAACTCATCGGAGTACGTTCAGAAGAGCATCCATAGCCTTCTATAGCTGTGATATTTACAAGTTTCTTGGCGTTAACACAGGTTTGTCAACATTTTAAAGAACAGGTTGGTGAAATGCAAGAAATTTAACATTAGCTTTAGCGCTGTGACAATTGTTACGTTACATTTGTTGACGTCGAATTTAACATCTGTTGGTGAAATCAGGCATTAGTGTTATACAAAACCAGCACAATAGCACAGAGAAGACAAAAATATGCATCTACGTTTTATACCTAATTCAGTAATCCAAAACACTCTGCGTACATATAAATAGAGTGCCTTGCCGTTTGATGTATATCACCAGAACCAGAACTTTTTCTACAATGTTAAAAGCTTTAATGAAAGCAACTGTTTCGCACGTTCCTGCTGACCATATGTAATTACCATACTGCAGTGTGACAACCCCAACTTAATGAATTTCCCCCGTTATTAACGCTTTGTTTCACTTAGTCATGTTTTACACGCATCGCCAAATTTTGCGTTATGAGTTTGCCATTAATCATTAATAGGTAAACCGTAACGATTAAATAGGACATTATAACTTTCTGGCGTCATCTGTTTTGGATCACCGTTGCATATATTTCCATGTATGCCATCTGCCGTGCTTCGCTGGAAACGTTTTATTCTGCCTTTAATTATAACCGGAATAATTATGTAAGCAGAACTGTTCTAAATAAGGTCATATTTCTAAAAGAGGTAAAAATATGAACTACCCACTCAGACTGATTGAAACCTGCATGTTTGTTGGAGTGGTAAATATGTGATATGAAAATCATAACTCTGCCATGCAAATGAAGTGCTTCAAAGAGTAATAAACAAAGGAATAACAAACTGGGGGCTGCAAAGGTCACTGCACGAATATCCATGTTGATGGTGTTGTTAAATTTTAGGAGCTAATTATTTAATGGTTCAAGTATCTAGTAAAAATACATCAAAATTAATTACTGGAAAGGTTAAAGTATAATATTTAGGACTAGTGAAATACATATGTTCATATGATATGAAGAAACCTATATCATTGCAATAAATAATTTTCATAAGTTAAAAGCAACACACACCCACACCAACCCCACACCCCCCCCCCACACACACACACATACACACACACACACACACACACACACACACACACACACACACACACACAAAAGAGTAAGCCTAATCAAATCACTAAACTTCAAGTTGAACCAAAATTACTCTAATAATCAAGCCGAACAGATAACCATCCTAAAGACTATGACAGAAATCAATAAACTTAATGTAGGAGAACTAGAGAAGACAATTACAGTCCATAATGACAGTCAAGTAACTCTGTCACTTCTCGAGAACAAGAAACATAATTCCATAACAACATATATACACAGAATTATAGCAGCACTTAGTCAACAAAACTGGAAAATATACTTTAAGTGTGTCAAAGCATTCCTGGAAAAGAACTACCAGACAAGTGAGCAAAGCAAGCAGGAAGAAACAGGAATAGAAACTGTTTACAACAGGATACCAAAATCTACAATGGGCCTCACGGGTTTTTTTACCGTAGGACAGTATCTATTTTATAAACTACCTTTCTCCGCCGCTGCACACGGCAGACAGGACGGAAATGGATACGCCACTTTTCTGCCGATCTAAAAGGGACCGGCTACCAAATAACTTTGGTAGGGCCACCGGTGATCTAGCACACCAGATACTAGCTCTGCAGGCTAGTACCCGGGACTTATTACGCAACCCTCTAGCCCCTCTGGGCGGCCGTAGCCAGGCCGGAGGTACCAAATATCCCGTGGGTGTCGGGAACACGCTGCCCCCTCGAGATCAAACCAATCCGAACAACTCCCAGAGGGAGGGGCTCGAATGTTCGGACCGAGGTTCCTCTAGTAACGTTAGAGCTACCACGAGTGCTAAGGGTCCGCAGCGCGCGCTCTATGGCAGCTGAAGGGGACAGATCCCTCCCCAGTGGGAGGATTGGCAGAATAGATGGAACAACTCAAATAAAGGAGCAATAACAAGGAGTTTCTTCCCCTCCTTTAGAAAGAGACTCAAGGTAAATCTGTCACTCACGCCGTGTTTTACAGCTCTAACTACAGGACATGGAAAACGCAGATTCCACATCGCAGATAACCCTACATGTTCATGCAACACAGGACATCAAACAGTACATCACATAATATATGAATGCCAAGAAGTACCACAACAAATAAACAAATTAAGAGAAGACATTAGAAAAAAGGCGGAATTTGGCCGGTGACTATACAACAGCTTGTATTCGTATATCTGAGAGACTTCCAACAATTGTGCAACTCAATAGGACTGTGAAGTGAAGTGAAGTGCAGTCCAGTGTAAAAATAAACAGTTAAAGTTCTGACAGTGAGAGTGATAACATTGATTACAAGAATAATAATAGGAACTATAAGGACAAGAAACAAATTTAATACCAAAGAATACAAAACATGTAATATTACCTGTAATGGGACATGCTGTTAATAAATCTTAAAACAAACAGACAGACAGACAGACAGACAGACAGACAGACAGACAGACAGACAGACAGACAGACAGACAGACAGACAGACAGACAGACAGACAGACAGACAGACAGACAGACAGACACACACACACACACACACACACACACACACATATGAAATAGTGGATCAACTTGAAAAGGAAGCAGCACAAGATAATGTGTTAGAAGTAATCTACAACAAAATAACGAAAAGTGAAGTAATCAGCAGGCTAAAATGCTCCAGTATGGAAAAGTGGCATCAAGAATGGCAACAAACATCAAAAGGAGAAATTACAAAATCCTATTTTCCCAACATAAGTGAAAGCACAAAAACTAAAATAAAACTAACATCAACTCTAACGTCATTGTTAACAGGTCACGGGAAAACTAAAGTGTACTACCACCGATTTAAAATAAGTGGCAATCCAATGTGTAATAGCAAAGAAAACGAACAAGCTGAGAACCATTTAAGCTTTGAGTGTCATCTGTTAGACAAGGAAACCGAAAATTTAAAGAAAGCAATAACAATGGCTGCTGACGCTGGACACTAGAAAAAAAGGAACTTATACAAAAACACACCAAAAGTTTCAGTATATTTGTAAACAGTATCTACTTCGATAATCTGTAAATAGTCAAGTACGATGCAAATATTTATATTAGTTTATAGAATTGTAAGTCTCGAGGAAATCTGATAATGTGTAAATCAACAGTGAAAGCAAAACTTAATATAACTGCGCACGAAAGCATATAGTATTACTCAGAATGTAACGGAATATTTTGTATAATAAATAAATAGATAAATAAAAGCACACACATGCATGCACGCGCACACACACCCCTTGAATCTTCTGGGGATGCTCTTAGAAACACTCTTAAATCTTGATAACACTTACAATTATTGTAAATCGGTAGCTATATGGTAGAATGTCTGCCTCACGTTAAAGAGGTCCTGAGTTCCAATCTCTGTCAGGGTGAGTTACCTGGATCAGTTTTTTCCGGGGTTCTCCCTTATCCTGGTAGACGAATATCATAACTCTAAGCTCCATGGACGCCGGACTCATTTGAGCTTCATTTCACCCATTTCATTCATCGTCCGTATGACTTAACATTGGAGGATATAACCTACAGAAGAAAAAAAAAATAGATTCCATTCAAACGAAGCGGGACGTTGGAAACAGTAGAAAATGTAATTTTTCATTTTCATTACAGATATATTCTCTGATATTTTCTGTACAAGAATGTATTTCGTTTTATGGTATTATAAAAATGCTTATTTATTTAAGTGTGCTTCAAAGATATGGCTGCATTCCATTTAAATGGAAACTTGGCATTTTTCAAGATCCTTTCCTCGAAAACAATTTTCTCTATTTATTGGCCATTTTTCGTAGCAGCTATTAGAGCTACGTTGTACGCTTCTTCTTGGTATAGAATTGCATATATGACTCTAAAATCATAATGAAATAATTCACCAATTGTCTATGGCAACAATATTATTTTTGAAAAAATGTGAAAATATTATATTTTATTTTTTTCGTATTAAAGAAGTATTCTAGCAAAATCATTAGATGTACTTGCTAAATTATAGGTCAATATTATAGAATTATTACGCTACAGTGTAAAATATCTAAGGGCCTTGTTATTCATAGTTACCCACATTTTGGGGCAGCAATATACCCTGTCCTTGCAAGGCAAGGGAGAGAAGGGTTAGCTTGAATGAGAACAGGAACAATAGGGATAAGGGAATATGTGAATTGTGTGGGATGAAGGAAAGCATAGAACACTATGTAACAGAATGCGAGGAGGTTGCGATGTGAAGAAAAAAGGTTTGGAAGGAAAAATGGGGAAAATAGAGAAGAGGATAGTAGCTATAAAATGATAACAGGAAAGGAGCAAAAGAAGTTAAGAAGCATTCGTGAGTTCTTGCAGAAAGTAAAAGAAAAATGGGCAAGAAATGTAAACAATATAATAAAGGAAGATGAGGGGGAAGAAGGCGGCTAATTAAATAACAAGGAGACATGGAGGTTAACAGCTACCTGGCAGAAAAGAAGACCAGGTTGTCATGAAAGTCAAGGTAGCAACAAGGTAAAGATAAATGTAGCCAAAAGTTGTAAATTTTAAAATTTTGGAATATGCACAATGTTAAAATGTTTGACCAGAAAGTAAAAACCATTGGGATGATGAAATTTGTCATATATATTCCCTCATAGCCAGATATATGTATGGGAGTTTTTTTTCTCAAAAGAATTCACTTAGTATTAGTCGATAAACAGAGGATTACTTTGTCCAATGTTTACTTGACAATTCCCAATTCCCTTAAAGAATGCAAATATTACCAATTTCCTTTTGGTATGCAGAAAACCATATTGGATATTCTTTGTAATTGACTTGTATTTTGAAATAGCTATATTTTCTCAAATAGGAAGCCTTTATTATTTTTGTGTCCTGACCTTGAAAAGAAAAGTATAGGTATACTAAAGCCATCACATTTCAACCAATACTTAAAAAATTTGGCCATCACTTATGCCTGTTTTACCTACAAGGAAGTATATACTATAACCATTTCTGATTTCCTTTAAAATGTAAAGATGGAATATCAATATTGAAAAAGAGACAGAGAAGCTTTTTGAAGATAAAGTATGACTTTTCTTTTAATTAAGGAAGTTTCAGGATTGTAATAACAAGGGATTCATTGCGCTAAAATACATCACCAACTCTACTAATATATTTATATTACTTGTACAAGAGTTAGACCAATTAATGTTTGCCAGGAAGTTTATGAAATATAACACTTTCTATAAGCTCCAAGAGAATGCCGCACAGAATATTTATCAGCTTAGTAAAATATAGTGAATTACAATATGTGAAAACCGCTTTAATTTGTTTAAACCCTGAGTTTATGTATCCGAACCGAGTACTAGAATTCTAAGAGAAGATAAGAGTTACAGAACAACTAAAACAAGGTTAAATAGTGCAGCAAATGTCGAGAAAAACACACTTTGGGCTAAATTTGCTTGTAACCTGAGGCCGCAACTGTACTACCGTACATTCTTACACCGTTGGTCATTTGCTCCCTAGTTTATATTTTAAGTAACCATTTATTCGGTTCATGCCAGAGAAATATATGTGGAAGAAAGAAACGAAGCAAAAATAATAGAGAAGCGCACCAGCAATCGTGAAATAAGTTTATAAGTGATATAGAGAATGATGTCCATGATGATGATGATGATGATGATGATGATGATGATGATGATGATGATGATGATGATGATGATTCGTATGAGGGCGCTCAACTGCAGAGGTTATCAGCGCCCTTTTTAAAACTAACTGGTCATGGCAAAAGCCAGATATAAATTTCTCTAAAAAACTATAAAAATATAAATATACTTACAAAATAATACATACACGTAAACAAAGAAACTATAAAAACGAAGGAAATATAAATCTAAAAATTCATAAACTCTATTCGTCAAATTCTAAACTCTAAAACAGAAAAGAATCTGAGAACCTTTTCCACTACTGCGTTATCGTCCGCTAGCATTTCTGCAAAGCTGACCGGCAGCTGCAGAGACGTCCTAAGGTCTGCTAGGTGAAAACACTAGCAGCACGTGTCGTACAGATAACGCTTCTTTGCAAAACGGACACAGTGGAGAAGGCTCTCTTTTTAAATAGAAAACTATGAGTACAAAAGCAGTGCCCAATACTCAACCGAGCCAAATTCACCTCCTCGCGACGAGATGACCGACAAGAGGTAACCCAGGGAATCGGAAGTTCTTTCACAGATCTAAGTTTATTATTGCGGAGAGCGGACCACTCTTCCAGCCAGCAGGTTTGCACAGCTCTCCGTAATACGGCCCTAAAATCTTCCGATGTCACAGATGGTACTCGAACCCTGGGCTTCATGGTAGCCGTCTTGGCTGCCGAATCCGCCATTTCATTCCCCCGCAAGCCTACGTGACCAGGGATCCATGCACACACCACGCTAACGCCAGAGAATGATGTCCATGGTACACATCAGTTCTCATATAAAGTGATACGACTATTAAACAAAGCTGAAAAAGGAACAGTAAGAATTAACGCTATAGAAACAAAAAGATGGATTGAACATTAAACATCATTGTGGTGCCAACAAAATGAAGAGAATGAGATAACGAAGAAGAAATGAACAAACAGGCTGACATGATCTCAATGGAAGAATTACTAGAAGCACTTAAAGAATGTAAAAATAGAAAAGCAACTGGACCAGACGGAATAAATATGGAACTGCTAAAATATGGGGGTATAATACTGCATTTAAGTTTATTGCACTTAATAAATGAATGTTGGAAGGGGTGTAAAATTCCAGACATGTGGAATAATGCAGAAGTTATACCCATCTTTAAAAAAAGGAGACAAGAGAGAATGCCAAAATTACTGAGGTATAAGTCTTCTCAACACAGCCTATAAAGTGTATGCAAGGATTATAAATAAAAGATTGAAAAGAATAGCCGAGGTATTAATAGAAGAAGAACAAAGCAGCTTTAGAACAGGACGATCGACATTTGTTTTGCAGCAAATAAGTGAGAAAAGACGAGAGTATAATTTACAAACACATCTAGCATTCCTAGACTTCAAGAAGGCATTTGACATTGTCAATAGGGAAAAACTATGGACAATTATGGAACATAGTGGATATCCACAAAAATTAATTAAATTAATCAAAAATATGTATAGCAACTCTAAAATAATAATAAACAAGAATTATGAACACGGTTCATAAAACCGAATCAATTTTAATAAATAGAGGCGTAAGACAAGGGTGCAGTGTATCACCTATTCTTTTAATATATATGTAAATGACATCATCCAAAATTGGAAAAGTATTATTAAATCAGGAATTAAAATAAATAAGAACAAAGTTTTAAATATTTTACTATATGCAGATGACGTGATTTTAATACAAGAAACGGAGGATAAATTACAATACGCACTACACCGCTTGAACAAAGTATGCCAACAGTATGATCTTAAAATATCGACAGAAAAATCTAAGAATATTGCCTTTTGGGGAAAACAACGTAATCAAAAATAATTTTAGACAACAAACCACTAGAACAACTAAAAGAATTCAGCTATTAAGATGTAATCTTAATTATATTATGAAAACAGACAGATGTGAGAAAAAGCTTGCAACATTCCAAATGATTTGTGGAACAATGCATAGAACTTTGAGAAATAAAACAAGAAGAGATACAAGATTACAGTTGCACAAAACAGCGGCAGTCCCTGCACTACTTTATGGAAGTGAGGCATGGGTACTCACGAAGAAAATGAAAAGCGAAATTCGAAGTGCAGAGATGAACTTTTTAAGGAAAACAAAGGGATGCACAAGGTTGGATAGAATAAGGAATGAAGACATAAGAAAGGAACTCAACGTAGACTCGATAAGTAACAAAATTGAAAAATATCAAAAGGAATGGATGCAGTATATACAAAGAATGTCCGAAACAAGACTGCCTAAGACTGCATTTCAACATCAGCCACAAGGAAAGAGAGATGTTGGTAGACCTAAAAAGAGATGGAAGGAGCAATTTTTGTGAGACGGAACGGGCACCCTGCCCATGCCGTGAAGTGAAGAACAAGAAGAAGAAGTAACCATTTATTTAAATGAGAAACAGTTGATATTCTGAACAGCCAGAATGTGAATACATTTTTATACACATTAGTTACCTGCATGATAAATAAAGCAGGCTCATAATTGGCGTATAACAGTCTGACAAAGTAGTTGGAAAATATTGATAGAAACTGTAAGATTTAGAAATTTCTCTTATGGGTAACTTTAAAGTGAGGGAGGCATAGCTACGAAAATAAACTTGTTAGGTATTTTTCGTAGTGGATAGAGAGGGTCATGTAAATGTAACACTTTTTGTACGATATTGTATTATGCAGTGGTAAACTGAAATAACCGAATCCTATTTGTGAACACGTATGGAAAATAGCTTCAGAACCGTAATGCTCCATGTGCACAGAGTGTAACAAAAATGATATGCATCTTGTGAAATGCAATGTAAACCGTAGCATGTTCTCCCTCTCCAGCCAATAATATAAGCTAAGCACGGCTACTGCAGTAGATCACCCTTGCATAGCGCTGAATCAGACCATTAGCATGCAGTGGAGCCCGTAGCCACGTATCATGGAACATAATTAATGAAGCGTGGTTTCCGTCACGTGGTGTATACATATCATTTTAGTCTAGCTGTTGGTGGATGTTTTTCTTAGCCGTTCCTTCCTCCCCGTTCTCTGTATCGTGGGTCAGAAATGGGCCTCCTGAAACAACATTCCTGATAAGGAAGGCCATTCCAACTCCCTCAGAGCAAATTGGATGCAAGTTTGTCCTGCCTGTTGCTGGTAACGCACGTTTCAGTACGTGTCAAGTGTGGGAAAAAATTGTTTGGGGTTTTGGCAGCTGTGCAACGTTTTAAATTAACATCATTGGTACCGTTAAATATCATAGGTAGGAGACGTGTCCGTAAAACTAAGTCTCCAACTATTTTTCATTACTATTTATTACAATTTTTCAACGTAATCACCATTGCGATCGATGAGCTTTTGTATGCGCTGTGGCAGTTTTTGTACACCCTTGTCATAGCACTCTCCCGCCAAGTTGCGCAGGTAGCGCTCAACCTCGTTTTTAAAATCATCGTCGGTCTGGAAATGTGTTCCACCCAGGTGTGACATCAACTCAGGAAACAGATGATAATCACTAGGTGCTGAGCCTTGACTGTAGGGGGGATCGGTGAGGATATCCCATCCGAACGCTGTTCGTCATGGACGTACTCGGTCTGCACAGAACACGACCTCCACTGCCGCCACCGCTACTGTTCCTCCTGTGGAGGGCACAGCAACTTCACCGGTACTATGGCCACTACATCCCTGAAGGAAAGCATCACCTGTCCCTCCAGCGCCGCCATCCCCTCAGCAGGAGCTCACAGCTCGATATTATCAACATCAACAGCCAGCAACACCAGATCAGACCAAACCACCAGCCAGGAGCAGCTCAGGAAGCAAGTCCGGGGCCGATGAGAGACCGTTCATGACTTTCATTCGGAATTCCTTGTCATAGTGGCCAAGCTGACCACCCTGGAGTACCTGCTAAGAGAGCTCCAGACTACGCAGACGACACACATCACAACTGAGCACCAACGCATACACCGGAAGCTGGAAGAGCTCACTACGAGCGTCAGGGGTCTCCTCAGGAACTCTGTGAGCTCAACATTCCTTCCTCGTGTACCACCGGCAGAGAACCAGCACAACATCACAGAACAGCGCAAGACTGCAGTCAATTGTACTTGGAGGACATCAAGTCTCTGGTGAGTGTCTGATATGTCCAATAGGGCGCTAGTCAGTCTGGATAGTAGGAGTTCCATGCTGCTGTGGAGTTGAGTGAAGTCCTGGTGGAATGTTTGTGTGTCGAAGGAGGAGTTTGCGATTGCAAACTGTAGTTCTACTTGTTTCCGATGTATTAGGTCCAGTAATTCTAGTTCATCCTTCTGTGCGTTTGAGGTATATCCGATGTTGAACTCAATCTTAATCAGAAGTTGCGGGTGCTGTGATGAGTTCTTGATGACCTCGGTGACTTGTTCCTGAAGTACTGTGAATTGCTGTGTAACTGTAGAAATTTGGTTCTGTGCTGCTTAGTTGTGGCTGGCAAGAAGTTCCGTGGAAGATTGATGATGAATGTTCAGAGCTGTCTACATTGTCATGCAGTTGTTGTTTAGTAGCTCCTCCAAGTTCCCAAGGCGAGGACCCAGGTTAAGCACCTCCGAGAGAAGATCCTATAGGTCCTCACGCATGGGGTTGGAGTTGCTGGCTGCGGCGGCGAGTTTGTCTTCCATGGAGTCAAGGTGATGGTGGAGGCTCCGTACCTCGTCACGAAGTGTCTGCACCATGTCCTGCATGGTGTGCAGGAGGGAGCGGTGAGGTGTGTTTGTGCAGTGACATTTGTTGGTGGTACTGTCTGGATCTCCCGGGCAGTAATGGTGACGCTACGTGTGTAGCTAGGGCACTGTGCTTGCCCAGTGTAGTGCCAGAAGACACCGCAGGTGGCACAGTACCGGCGACGTCGGCGCAGGTCGTACTGGTTACACTGCCCGGTAAGTTTTGTTGCGCCACAGTAGTGACATCTTGGCCGGGCAGTGCAGCGCTCAGCGGAGTGCCCTAGCAGCAGCAACGCCGACACGGTAAATGACGAACCAATAACCCGGTACCTGTCCTAATTATTATCACCTTTTAAACCCTAGGCTGCAGTTAGATTCCATGTCTTCCACGCGCTCGCACCCATTGGGTGCCAGTATCACATCTTTCACATACTAACGCGGGTGCAATGCGGGACCACACTAAGGCACACCATTCATAGATCACTATCCTTTTATTATCCAGTGGAGGATTTTTAGTGGGTATTGCCAAGTACAGGCAAGCCCCACAATCCCCATTGTGCCCTACAACGCACTGGGGCTCCGTAAATGGATTTTTGCTACACTCGAAAGAAAAAAAAGGTCCTCCAGGGCTCTTCTAGAGAAAGGATAACTGATTAAACTGCTCCTCGAATTAAGGTTACTGCATGCAAAAGACGTGATGACACCATCAACCAAAACAGTATAACTTAAACTGCACAGCAGTTTTCAGTAAGCCAATAATTCAAGTTCTAAGTAACAACTTACAATCCTGACTTCCGCCTGCAAGCAAACACCTGCAAGAGCACTTCTAGTGGTAGTATTTTATTGTAAGCAGAAGCTTTTGTGCTACGTTTGTTACAAGCAAAAGCAGCCAATCAGAGGAGTGGTCTCAAAGCAATGCACCGCTAAGTGAAGTGCGTTCATTGGACAGCATTCCCGCAAACACAGTTCTTCGGTATAGCACTAATAGTGGTCACGTGTTACTTTAAAGTATCTGACAGCTATCCTTGCTTCTTGCTAGTGCGTAAAAATCTGCCAGAAGCAAAGAAAGTGTTAAGACATTCGTTTCAGCAAACTATTGTACTGTAGCACTATAGCACATAAACACGAACCGCGCCTGCTTAAAATCAACAACTTTTCTATGCACGCTAAATCACATGCAGCCAAGTGATGTCAACTTAACAATTAGTGAACTCTATGACATACCAAACCTATCCACAGAAGCTAAGTAGCCACAATACACTCAAGATTGTACTGGTATACTTATGACTCAGATAAAAACTGAGCATTAGTTTGGATGGCTTCCTTGAGTAGGTGTTTCATAAGCTCGAGAGTGAACATTACTCTGCGGAGTGACATATACGAGGCGTGTATGAGGGCGCTGGAGACTTAAGGAACGGTATTACGCGAAATCCGACAACACTGGCGTGCAGCTTGGTCTCACCCCTTCAAATCCCCATCTCAACGAACCCATTGCAACCACTAGTCTTGGCTGGGCAGCCGTTTGCGATGGAGCGTCCTATCACTTCCGGCGACAAGTGCGAGTTCCATGCAGAGATCCGATTTCTGAGTGCTAAGGGCAATATCCCCACTGAAATTCTTCGTCAGTCATGGGAAGTCTATGGGTCACAGTGTATGGACGTCAAAAACGTGCGAAAGTGTGTCAGAGTTCAAAGCTGGACGTATAGACGACCATGACGTACAGCGTTCAGGTCGGTCTTCGGTTTTAGCCGAAACAATTGCAAAAGCGGAGCAGCAAATGCTTAAAGATCGGCGTGTGATAGATAGACTACGATTGACAAGATTTTGCCCGCACATTTGCATTATTGGAAGCTGGGTCCCAAAATGCTCTCCTGGTCCAGTTCGGATGGGACATCCTCACGCATCTCCCCTACAGTCCATACTTAGCACCTAGTGATTATCATCTGTTTCCTGAGTTGAAGTCACACCTGGGTGGAACACGTTTCCAGACCGACGATGATTTGAAAAACGAGGTTGAGCGCTTCCTGCGCAACTGGGCGGGAGAGTGCTATGAGAAAGGTATACAGCAATTGTCACAGCGTATGCAAAAGAGTATCGATGATGATTACGTTGAAAAATAGTTGTAAGTCCTGCCTTTCCGTCAATGTAACATTCATTGACAAGAAACATGTTTTCTACAGTAAATAAAATTAGAGACCTTATTTTACGGACAGTTGTCGTAGCTTTCTAACGGGGTATGCTAGAACTTGGCAACAATGCTACCCGTGCCACATTATTAATCAGTTCTTCATTCGTGCTTATAATAGAACGGTCACCATATAGAAGGAATGAATTATTTAATGTGCTACTAGGTTCGAAGTGTATGGCGGACAAGCACAAATATTTTATGGTCAAACGACTGCATGATCGACTGCATAGTTCAAATTGGTCACTATACGTGCGACAGAAAGGTCCTGTGATAGTAATTGCCATAATAAAAGCTGATGTCGCATATTGCCACCATCTGCACATGGTTAGACCGGCAACTGTTTAGCTTTGAACACTTTCTTTTCTTCAGTGCATTGCAACAGAAGGCTATCTGCGATCAGGAAGTATGCCACCCAATTTACTATAAGAGGCAGCTACTGATTTTTCTTTTAAGCTCTTCGTATACTACAAACATTGTATTGAGACAGAAGTATATGACAACAAAACAAATTGATGCTTCGCTGAGTCGAAACACTTAATGAACTGTTGAATAAAAATTCACTATTGAACTTGGCGCTGTTCAGGATCGGACACTGCCAGTGCTAATGGAAACACTAACTCTTTAAAGATTCTCTCTCAACTCGACAGACATCGAGTATCATATAACTCAACTAACACATACAGTCCGGAACTAGATGTTCAGTTACGCCTGAAAATTCGCTCTGAAGACTCAGAACACGCCACTACTGATGATGTTTACCACAGACGTGAACGAAAGGTCTGGATCTTCTAAATCCAGCAGATCACGGCTCCTGAGCCCGGAAAGTTCGTCTATCTACAAAGTGACCATTGCATTGTTCGTTTTTTACTGGTAGAATTTTAAAGTTTCAATATAATTATTATATCATGGTTCCTTACTAAACATATTTCTCTTATATTTTCGGCTAGTAGGTATTTTATTACGTAGTAGTTTTGGTACTATATTGCTACATATTCGAATTGATAGATCACCCCATTTCTTTTGTCTACAACTGTCCTTTTTAACTCGATATATTTCCTAGATCTTTGTTTCTATTTTAAGTCTTCCTTTATTTCCTCCTTTTACGGTTCACACATTGTCAACTGTGAAGAGCAAGAGAGTGCTGTGGAGAGTTATTTTTGTTTCCCTACTTATTTTATATTTTAAACTTCTGCTGTATAGTTAATGTGATCGATCCTCTTGTTTACTTAGTAGATCTAGTTAGTTAAGTGCAGAGGTTCTATCCAATTAGTCCAAGACCCTGGCCTCCTTCAACCCGGGAGCGAAGGATACTCTGGGGAGCCTTTCCATAGGGCAATACCTGATTACTTTAAAGCACCCCTCCCCGTTGACAACAACGTCAAGACGTGATGGAAGTTGATACGCCACTTATGCGCGTCAACCCCGCAGGGAAGGCTACCGAGAAATCTCGGTGGGGCCGCCTGGTGATCTAACACACCTTCTACTAGCTCTGCAGGAACTTATTAGGCAACCCTCTATCCCCTCCGTGTGACCGTGGCCTGGCCGGAGGTACCCAATTCCCCGTGGGTGTCGGGAACACACTGCCCCCTCTAGTCCAACCCAATCCGAACAACTCTCCAACGGGAGGGGCTCGGCAGTTCGGCCCGAGGTTCCTCTAATAACGTCAGAGGTACCACGAATGCTAAGGGTCCGCAGCACTCGCACCATATCATCTGAAGGGGACGGATACAAATCATAATAAAGAAAAATGGCTTATCACATTATTAGGAGAGAGAGAGAGATAGAGAGAGAGAAAGAGCATTTTGGCAGCCTGTGGAACAGCCCGAAGCGGGGTCAAATTGTGTACCTGCTCTGCAAGGAGCTTAATCACGTACTTCCGGGATGTGGATGTTGCAGGATGGCGGGTGAAAATTATGTGGATAGAAAGAAAGGAGGTTTCATGTTGCTTCTCGATGATTGTAGATTCGGGTGCTACGGCCATCGTGCACCGCTGGTGGATAAGTTAATCAACTGGAAAGAGGATAAGCAGAAATTAAGTATCCAGACAAGAAATTTGGGTGATTGAATTTTTGGTTTAGTCAGGAATGGGGTCTTATGGTTACCGGTAGTGTACGCAAGCCATGCGGGGTAGATGGTATCGTTTTAAGCGACGCTCACGTGGTATATAGTCCCCAAGAGATCTGATTAGGGCGCTCTGATGTTGAGGTACACTCTCGTAAAATTTGGAGGTCCGGTGCCTAATTTCATTGTCCACATAACGGAGGGATGAGGCCTCGTGAAGTAATCTCACGGGGAACCTTGTGCAATAAAATAAATAATCCGAAGACAATCCGCGTAGAGCATGACGGGGAGGACCAGAGCCAAAAACAGACGCAACTTAAAAAAACAGACATTGCGGACCGCCACACAGGGTATAGCGATGCCGAGGCACCGCACGACCGTTGTGCTAGCTCCCGGATGTGCTCTAGAATAGTTAAGCCCTTATCCAGCTTGACTCCTAAGTGTTTGATTGAATTATCCCACAGAATCCTTTGCCCAAATTAGGTGAATGTGGGGAAGTTGGCGGGAAAGCGGCGCTTGGTGAACAGAGTCGCTTGGCTTTTCTCCGTGTTGATGGACAATCGCCAAAGCGTGCACCATTCTTGGAGAAGATTAAGGTGTCGTTGTATGGGGTTGAAGGTTCTGTGTGGATTTCTGTCTGTAGTGTATAACAGCACGTCGTCAACATATAGCGCTATATTGACGCGCTGTTCAGTGGGATGAGAAGCCACATAGACGTCGGGGATACCACAGTATCTTCGGGGACTCCGCCACGGATAGACCTTCGTGTAGATGTTTTTCCCGTCACGGAGACTGTTTGAGGAATGAGTGAAGATGTGTTATGTGAGAGGTTAGCTTCAAATGGATGAGCTTGTAGTGGACACCCGCATGCCAGGTCATTGAGAAGGCCTTTTCCACGTTTAGAGAGACCGTGGTAATGTATGCCTTGTCCTGGAAACACAGGGCTGCAGCCTTCAACACACGCAGCAACTGCTGTGACGTAGAATGCCCAGGACGAAAACCAAACTGGTGAGTTGGGATGGCTTGAATGTCTCCCAGTAGGGGGGACAAGCGGCCCAAGACTAGTCTCTCGAAAACTTTCGAGAGAACGGAAAGCAGGCTGTCACATTATTATTAACCAGGCAGAGAAGTGCATTATGGTATACGCTGTCTGTAAATATCAATAAATGGTACGTGTATTGAGCCCGTTTTGTGAACTGCGACGTCACTGCGTAAACTATTATAAAATTTCAAATTCATTTGTTTTTTTGTTATCTTTAATGCCTATAAATTCCCATGTGCGGTAAAAATTCCTTTTGCGGAATTTCCTCAAACGGAATAACCTTCATTTTTTATTGCGGTACTCGCATACAACTTTTGAAATATTTTCCGAATCATATTTTTCTTTTTGCAATGTAATTTATTTTCCAGCAATAGAAACCAGTAGCATTTTAAAACCATGTATTTCGTAAAACTTTAATTTTAAATTTCCAATCTCACTGACAACCGACTGCAATCTTGTCTAATCACTTTGATGACAGAACACAAGCTCTTTCAATCAAT
Source organism: Mantis religiosa (assembly GCA_030765055.1). Taxonomy (NCBI): domain Eukaryota; kingdom Metazoa; phylum Arthropoda; class Insecta; order Mantodea; family Mantidae; genus Mantis; species Mantis religiosa. The sequence goes on from CM060959.1 coordinate 37,857,751, forward strand.
TCCATTTTTATGTTAGTGCTTTTGATATGCTTTAAATTATTTTAATGAAATCTAAGGGATTTGCTTAGGCTGTCAATGTTATTTTGAATTGGTTATCAAAGGTCCTAATGTAAAATGCATAAGATTTAGAACCACATGTATTTTTTATTAAATTCTCTAGAGTATAAGTTATTATTTTATAGCTTATGTTTCTTTTTCTAGTAACATATGTGATAAATATTTAAAGCAGAAGCATTATTAACAGTGAAGTATTCATTTTTTTAGTTTGATTTATGAGTCACTATGTTTACACTCAAACTTCACATACTTGTTGTGTAATTGTTGTATAATTGAAAGTGGGGAGCCCACTTTCGCCTATCTTGGCAGGCCTATACATAAGCAATTTTGAAACACAATAGTAAAGGCCTTCCCACAGCTTTACAAACTTTGGCCGAGATATGTTGATGATGTTTTTGCTATATTCCGGAAAAACTTAAAGAAGATTCTCTGAAATTACAAAACCTGCAAGATAATCATATTCAGTTTACACTGTAAGTAGAAAGAGACAACATCATACCCTTTTTGGACCTCAAGATAACAAGAAATCGTCATGGTGTAGATTTTGGAATATACAGGAAGCCCACACACATAGATAATTAAATAAAGAAAAATGAATACAACCCAGTTTCACATCAACTAGCTGCCTTTAGAAGTCTAATTCATCGGCTATACAACATCCCACTGAGTAAGCAGGAGTTTTTGAAAGAACAACAACACATAAAAGAGATAGCAGTATTAAATGGATTCAACACAGCCATCATAAGGAACATGATGAAAAGAAAGGAAAAACTGAAGATAATATCAAAAACTACCACTCTCACACCTCTTAAAATTACGAACTGGCAATATAGAAAATACACCTACCATCCATGGGATTTTAGAAAATTTGAATGAATCTTCAAAAGACTAAACTTAAAGCTAGCACTCCAAAACAAATTCAGTCTGATGAACCTGCTAAATAAACCACTAAAACATTCAATCCCCAACACTTTGAAATCGGGAATTTATTAGATAAACTGTGATACCTGTGATAAAAGCTACACAGGAAGAACTTAGAGAAACTTGTTAACCAGGCAAAAAGAACACCAGAGGAACATAAAGTTGAAACAAACAGAAAAATCTGCAGTGACACACCATTTTAGGCAGAAAACCACAACATTGGTTATAACATAGAACTGTTAAAATCTTTAAGTACAGCCATAGAATTGGATATTTTGGAAAAAATATTCATAACCAGAAACCGTGATAAAGTTAAAAATTTTGAAATCCCGGCATTAAATGAAGTATTTAAACTTAGTGCCCCTAACACCAGATGGCAGAAGGATCGGAGCACCGTAATAGTGGAGGAAGAAGAATGTTCAGTTAGTCACCAAACAGCTGAGGATGAGATCGAATGATCTCGAAAACATTTCAGTTATACAAGTAAGTGAAGTTTGAGTGTAAACATAGTGACTCATAAATCAAACCCAAAAGCACATGTGATGCCGGTTTATATAATACTTTAACTGTAATTTTGTGTAGGTTTTATATGCAAGGCGTTTAGAGCATTTTCTGTTTAATAAGAAACTGCCCCTGTTTAAACACAATAATGTTCTAAATCTTTAACCAAGATGAAACAATCGATTATATTGTAACGGGAGCGCTGAAACACCCTGCGAAAGCAGCTGGCAGCGGGAGGTAGGGGAGGTTCGGTTAGCCACACCTCCTCCTCGTTTGTCTTGTGGTGGTGACAGACTGTGGTCAGGGAAAAAACATGACTGTGTCGCCGGTTTTCTCTACACCTGTTTCTCGATCTTTCTGTTACTAGAACAATCCTGTAAACACGAGAAACCGGCGATATTCCTATATAAAGAGAGTTACAGACAGACAGAGAGAGTTAGTTAGTGAGTTGAGTTGGTTTTGGTTTAGTCAGTCAGTGAGTCGGTTTTGTCAGTGAGTGAGGAGACAGTAGCAGTTCTTGGTGTAAGGGTTAGTCAGTGACGTGTTAATGAACGAAAGGGTTGTGCAACGGAAGACTGTACGTAACTTTGAATGTGTACCGGAGCTTACGTAACCGCGAGTACAAGGAAATTGTAACGGACGGACTGGTGAATTGTAACTGTGTGCAGCAAGTAATTCTGTGTAATTGGCAAGTGTTAAACTGTAAGTCGGTGGAAATAAAGAACATTGTTGAGTTTGTGTAATTGGACTTTTTATTCCACGAACCCACAAAGTCACAATATTAATGGCATGATTGACGGACACTCGGCCTCCCAGCGGCAGCCAGTAAAAGCTGGAATGGAAGTGGCGTCAAGGTAGATGCTCCACTGTTGCTGTAACACGCAAATCCGGAAACAAAATGTTCATGTGTGGGAACACGGTCCCTCGCTTGGCACCGCAAAGCTTCATGGGTATTGCTACAACCGGACTTCCTTTATCCTTTGGGTTATGACATGCGCACTTAATCTTCAGTCATCCGTCAACAATGATTGTGGCGCAATCATAACACTAACAGTAACAGTCCGTCTCGCGTGCCATAACCGTAACTATGGGAGCTAACCTTCTGTCTGCCCAATTCTTGCAGAATGCATGTGCTTTTGGACGAGCATAAAGCCATCTTGTTCATAACATAGAGGTCATCTCATTTCATGGTATTTCCTTAGTAACGCATTGTATGAACATATCTCCGGAATCCTAAAATATATACTCAAATATCGGCGATTAAAAGTCATAGCCCCGTTGATATTTTAACTTCACGTAATATTAAATGTAAGGTACAGGACAAATGATCTGATTAGAGAGTGAATGTTTAAGATTACAGGAGGCATTCACCTTGCACCAAATTTTATTCTTAAGACGATGCTATTTCCGGATAACCAAATAATTATAAGTAAAACTGAAGACGAGCTGCAAAGATCAGTTTATATTTTAAAGAAGCTATGTAAGAATTATAATTTCAAAATTTCCACAAATAAAACAAAAACAATGGCGTTTCGAGGTAAAGACACTGTTAGAACCAAAATAGTAATTGATTATATTATCTTAGAGCAAGTTACGGGTTTCAAATATTTGGGAACATATGTCAGTTATAAATATCAAAATGATTTTAAAAATAAATTAGCAATGTTTCAACAAATACGCGGCATAATAAATAGAAGCCTAAAAACTAAAACCAGAAAAGAAACACGGATGAAATTTTATAATGTAATGGCTGTGCCTGCTTTTCTTTTTGGTTCTGAAACATGGACATTAAAAAAAGCAGACAAAAACAAGATACAGGTTGCCGAAATGAGATTTTTAAGAGCAGTAAAGGGATGCAGTCGTTTAGATAAAATTCCAAATGAAAAAATAAGAGAAGATTTAGAAATAAGTTCTTTTGAAGAAAAAATAATAAGCTATAGAAATGAATGGAGAGAGCATATTGAGAGAATGCCGAGAGATAGGATCCCAAGAAGAGTTATAAACTATAAACCTAGAGGAAAGAGACATCCGGGAAGACCACGAAAACTATGGTCAGACATGTTTTAAGCCGGAACAGGCAGCATAGCCTAGCCCTTGGAGTGAAGAAGAAGGTACAGGACATAGTTTAATAATCTAATTCTGGGATGCTCAAATAAATCAGGAAAGGGGAGGTTGAATTCACCTCCTTGAACCCGCTGCGATAGAATCGCGCGTTTACCTGTGGTTACTGAGTTCCAGTGGCAGAACATCGCTATCATTCTGACGTATACGAAATCGTAAGAGTTCGCACTCATAGATTACTCCTTAATAACTAATGTTTCTTACGATTACTTTTTTGGCACAAGTTATGTTTTACAAGTTCTGCATTATGTGTTGCAAAAGACGAAGTCTCAAAAGTTCAGCCACGTAATCATCTCTGATCTTGCTGTGATACTCACTTTTAATATAGTTCATCCTTGGAAAGGTTTGTACGCAGATATAGGTAGAGTCAAGGCTACCATTTAATTAGAAGTAAACAAACGTAATCTCAGATAACACTGGGCGACAAAAGATTTTTTTGAATTTTTCGAGCTCTTCCTGAGGCAATTCTTACTAATTTTGGGTTGAGAAAAACAAATATGACAATGATAATTTTCTATTAGCTCTAATTTCTATGATATACACAAGGTGGGAGTATCAAATATCAACGGATTGAGAGAAAATTTTACATGTCAATTACATATATGCTAACAACAATGAAAGTGTATTTGATTTTTTAAAATGCTAATTACATGCTAAGAGTTCTAAAGTCATGGAAAAATACTTCGCAGATGGTCATGTCTGAATGAATCATGTGGTGGCCTATTGACTTCGTCGTCTTTTAGCCTGCCTCTGGTGATGGAGTTCCGCAGAATCCCTATACAAAGACCAGCAAGCATTACTTCATTCCAACGGCCCTGATATCTTTGTTCCATAACAGAAATGTCCTGATGGAATCTCTCCCCATGTTCATCACTAACAGCTCCACAACTATGAGGGAAAAAGTCTAGGTGGGAGTGAAGAAAATGGATCTTAAGAGACATGTTGCATCCAAGGTTACGGTATATTTGCAGGAGCACTGTTACCAAATGCTTGTAGCTGTCATCTCTTTTGTTGCATAAAATTCCCTTGAAGGCTTCCCAAGCTTCCTTTTCTTTCCCCTCCAAAATTTGGTCAAATGCAGGATCGTTCACAAGTTCTCTTATTTGTAGACACACAAAATTGCCTTCCTTAACTTTGGCATCACTTAATTTCCAAAATTTCTCTGATTGTGTTTTGTTATTTGACAGGTGTGCCAACTCGTCAAAAAACTCCCTCAAATTAAAAATCTTCACCCTAAAATATGAACTGTCACTTTATCTTCAAAACAAGAGATGATCTATCGTTCTTATGGTAATTTTTTAATTCAGCAGATGGAAATACATGTAAACTCACTATTTTTTAAGCCCGAAACATTTTCACTGTCGCCCAGAGTAATCGGCCTGCGTGGTCTAGCACAACACCTCCAAAGCCGCCCTAAAATACCTCCAAACCTTACAAAACTCTCCTTAGGTAAAGTCCTATCTGCCCATATCCTTACGACTACTTCCAGCCTTCATCAAGAACGCCATATCCCCTACATCCCCGAGGCAGTTATAAAACGAGCCTCTTCCATCTGGGCGCGCATACGGCAACATAGCAATCCAAAAATTAACAACATTTTGAAAGGTGAACCAAAACACGGTAAGCAGGCACGCATAAAAATATTCTAATACCACCGTTCCACCACAATGTGTGCCGATGTGCTTCCGGCCTAGACCTTTCCCCATATGCAGAGGCCGCCGTCACACCAGCCCAGAAGACAGCAGCACGCTGCCCCACGGAGCAGTATAATAGTGTAAATAGTGAAGTGTGTGTGTGCGTGACTGACTGTGGCGTACCTGGTACGCCCAGGTGTGTGTGTGTGTGTGTGTGTGTGTGTGTGTGTGTGTGTGTGTGTGTGTGTGTGTGTGTGTGTGTGTAAATAAAAGCGCAAAATAAGCGCTTGTAAATATTGCACATAAACAAAAAGGACACTGAAAGACACCAACTTAATAAACCTGTTCTCAGTGGGCTAAGAAAGGTCACCGTAAGGGTTATATATATATATATATATATATATATATATATATATATATATATACACTCACGTGGACAATAAGTTTTCAATCCCTAACTATAACCTCAATGAAAATTTTGGCCTGTAAGCCGAGCACCTTTGTACCGGCACCAGGCCATGAAACTCAAAATAAGAACCTGAAAAAACTATGCGCTTGTTAGTCAATTTTATGGTCAGTGTGTATTTAAGAAGATCACAGCATAACAAAATACAATATCAAGATGACAAACTGAAATAGTGTAAGTGGCTTTGAAATAGTGTTGTCAATTTTTGGGTTCCCAGAATTAAAAGTCTTGCTTGCAGAAGTTTAAAACGCTCTTTATTGCAGTAACAGCCGGAGGATGGTCAATTCGTGAACCTGCGGTGGATAGGGCTTAGCCACGAAGTGCCGGGGATGTTAGTGTTGCCGGATGGCAGGTAAAATTTAGATGGTAGGTGAGAAAGGAGATAGCTGAGTAGCTCCTCAATGGTTGTGAAATCAGGTGCAACGGAATGTGTTTTATGTTTGAAAAGGAAGACTGTAATTTTGAAAGTTCAGGCAAGGAACTTGGGTGCATAAATTTTTGTTACGACTGTTGTGGTGGCCTTAGTGTTACCGGTATGGCCCACAAGACATGCGGGGGAGCCGGTACAGCTTGAAGCGGCGTTCTCTAGACTTATAGTTTCTAGGCCACTCTGATGTACTGGTGATTTCTCTAAGAATTTGGTGCCCCGGCGCCTAATTTCAAAATCCACATAGTGGAGAGATGAGGCCTCGTGGAGATACCTCATGGGAAATCCTCTGTATAGAGAATAGACAACCCGAAGGCACCTATTCCGTACACGCTGAAGTAACAGCAGGTCAGAGCCTGCGGCCATGACCCAGAACTCGCACGCATAAAGCATAACAGATAGGACCAGAACCCGGAAGAGTCAACCTTAGAGGAACCGGCAACACAGACCGCAGCCAGGAGTATAACGAGGCCGAGGCTCTTCACGCCTGATACGACAGCTCACGGATGTGCTCCCGAAAATTTAAGCCCCTATCCAATTTCACTCCCGGTTATTTGATAGAATTCTCCCACCTTATTCTTCGCCCAGAATAGATGAATCCTTGTACATTATATGCAAGTAGGAGAATTCAGTAGGCTTCAGGGATAAAATAAATAAATAAAATCTGAAAATCTAATCCCGGTACGCCCGCCTCGGTAGCGTGGTGGTAGCATGTCTGCCTCACGTTCAAGAGGTCCCGAGTTCGAATCTCGGTAAGGGTGAGTTATCTGGATAAGGTTTTTTCCGGGGTTTTCCCTTATCCTTCAAGACGAATGTCGGGTAACTCTAAGCTCCATGGACCCTGGACTCATTTGAGCATCATTTCACCCAATGCATTCACCGTCCGATATGACTTAACGTTGGAGGACGTAAATTACAAAACAACATAATCCCGGTACCTAATTTCTTACACCGGGACATGATTTCCAAATTCTAATTTATTAACTACCACATAAATACAAAAATACAATATAAAAATCATTTTTCAGATAATAAAATAAAAAAAATTAAAAATAAAAAATTAAAACAAATACAAAAGCTACCAATTTAAAAATTTACGATTTAACTAATAAAAATTTACTGGAATCCAGTATACAAATAACTGGCAACCAGCTACAATTATAAAATAAAACTACAATACCGGAAACCGATACTTAATGTACTGGTAACCAGTACATTTAAAACAAGTACATTTAAAACTTATCAATTTACCTTTTCAACTGATAAAAACCTTCTTAAAAGCTTACAAAACAATTAACCAAAAACTTATTATGAGCAATTCATAAAATTTACATTAGAAAAGTCACAAAATTTACAAATTATTTACTCCAAATTCTTTAAACAAATTAAAGTGCATTATATCAATTTATATAAACAAACAAATTCAAATATTATTTTTTAAATCTACACCGATCAATTTTTTTTCAAATCTACTTTATACCAAATAAAAATATATGTTTCAAATCTTAACAATTTAAAAAAAGATTAATCTATAATAATAACCTTCAAAAATTAAAATACAATTCAAAAATATTAAACAAACATTAATTATACATTCAATAACCTTCATATTTTTCAACATTAAACCATTACAATAACCTTCAACAACAAAACCAAACAATTTAATTTAATTTATTAATAATTTAATTTATTTACCTTATTAACACAAAAATATCAAATTAACACTATACTAAAACACATTTCAACTATTAAACCTCCTAAACCTTCAACATAATTATCTGTATATAAATATATATATATATATATTCCTATTCTACAATTTCTCAAAACACAATTTCTCAAAATTTAACTGTCCTCAATTTACACCAAATTTAAATTAAATAACAACTCAATAATTTATCAAATCAACTCCTTAAATCCATTTTTTCAAATATACACTTCTTAAAATAATTCATTCAAATCCTCCTTCATCTTTCACTCAAATTATCTATAATAATAACCCATAACTCAATTTACCAATATCCTTCACTACAAAACAACCATCCAAAAAAATTTACTCAAGGCTTCAGGGATAGTCAAATCTTTCCCTTGCTCATCGCTAAGTCACGTATGATATTCCGTTCTCTTTGCATTTTCAGGACATATAAAATGCAGTATCGGCTTCTGCATTCATTAAAACATACGTCCGGTATTTCAAACCTCATGCCAATAACTGAAATTATATCATAAATACCGAAATGATGTAAGCCAAAATGCTAAAAAGTTGAATGAGCTGGTGCTTTAAAGAATACACATGCTTTATATCATAAGATCTTTCGTACTCTTACGGTCTTTCCTTCAGAATGAAAGGGAAATTTAAGGTGAGAGGGTACTTCACTTGGGGTTTAAAAAAAAAAAAAAAAAAAAAAAAAAAAAAACTTTCTACATTGTATTATGCCATCCTTCTATATTCCAAATATATAGTTAAAAAGTTCAACGGAACCTTATTTTAAACCCAATTTTCTGATTATATTAGTGGATGTTAAGTTGTTGTCACGCTCCTTTTCGCAAGCTTCCAGAAAATTGATTGTAGCTTCTGCAATACTGATCAGACATTTCTGGACTAAGTCTTGTTTTGTAAGGGATCTTTCAAGCTTTCTGCTGGTACCACTGTAACTCCAATAATGCTAGTTTTTCTTTGTCTTTGGCTGTGTATGTGAACAGTTATTTCTTCTGTACAATATCTTCTACTAGTTATTGGTGAATATATGATATGGGTAGGCCAATAACATTTCCAAACAGAACGTTTATAGGCAATTGTTTAACTAAAAACAGAACAGTAAATGTGGAACATGTAAATAGAAAATACATGAAACCACATGTAATAGTGAGGTTAATAGGCCCAGTACACACAATACATGTGCTAATCATGATAGTAGTCATATACAGAAATTGATGACCTGCGAGCTTGAAAGCAGATAAAATGGTTGAAGAAATGGCCACGAAGGCAAGAAAAGTGAAGAGGAACTTGAAAAGAACAAGTGAGAGTACAGAAGGTCAAGCCTATGTAGCAGGAATATTCTGACTCATGTAAGAAGTCAGTACTAAGTATATAAACGTCAAAGCTGTTCTCAGTTTCACTAATCAAGGAAATCATAGATGTTTTGTATCAAGCAGACTCATAAGAATATTAATAAAAAGCTATTTTTCCCTGAGTTTCAGAAAGTTTGTTTAAAAAAGCAAAATTATCTTAATTTTCAGTGGTTTTTATACAAAATTTTCAAATTACAATAATAGGTATTATTAAAGATAAAGGCTTTAGGAACATGCCTGAAAATTTTCAGTACATATCCATAATAATTTATTAGTTATGTGCACCAAAAATTATGGAAATAGTGTTGAGGAGATATGCAGAAACTTCCTACAAGAATTTCCCAGAATAATATTCCATTTGACACAAAAATAACTTAGAATTATGACAATTTGATTAAAATCACTACAACCGTTTACGACAAAGCCAAAGCCATGTATAGCGTATTTGATTGTGAGAGTAGCCTTCAAATCTTCCGTGTCGGCGCTAAACTCGAATTTGTCCAAGGGGTCACAAGCTCTCTAAAAGGTACTTTAATGTATCACCCGCACACTAGCTTCTGACTGCATGCTTGCAATCAAAATAGCAACCCACGGCTTGCTATTCATAGATGGCACTGTATGGAGCTTGTAATCGCCAGGAAGAGTATTTCAAATTATTTAAAATTATTGAAAGATAATAGGAGGTACCGTTGGCATAATGAGATGTTATCTTTCGAAGCATTAAATGTGTTTGCGAAAATAAGCCTTCTAAACTAAATATATATTTGAACTCCCTTTCCTTCATATTGTTAAATGGTTATAAGCGAGTAATACGAAAATTCCCATACCTCCAGTATATTATAATGAACATTATATCTCTTGAGTTTTCAAAAAACAATAAGCGCATAAATTTAATACAAGGGCCGTTCAATAAAGAAGGGTGACAATAATTATATATATATATATATATTGTTTGTCAACGTACCTTTACTCATCCTCATAAATTTGATGGTCCTCCTCAAAATAGTCTCCCCTGAATGCGATGCACTTGTCGCAGGTTTTCTGCCAGTCTTCAAAGACGTGCTGGAAACCAGTTTTGGGAGATCCTTCAAAATTGCCTCCGCAGCCTTCACCACTGTTTCTGATGATGGATAATTCCTCACACGAAGGCGTTTCTTCAAGTTAGGGAACAGAAAACTGTCAAATGGGGCTAAATCCGGTCTATAGAGAGGGTGAGGAGTGCAGTTCACGTTGATTTTTGCAAGATATTCAGCAACAACATTAGCAATATACGGCCGCGCACTATCTTGGTGCAGCATCCATCCTGCTTCACGGAAACTTGGTCGTTTACAGCTGATATGGACTTTCAATGTTTCCTGCGCATCCCTGCAGCATTGTCCAGTTGCTGATGTGTGTGCAGGTACAGTATGCTGATAAATCATTGCATGAATATCTAAGAATGAGATGGCCATAACTTTCCCAGCAGAAGCAATCAATTTTGTTTTGGGGGCAGGGTGTTGCTGATGAAGGAGATTTCCACACTTAGCTTTGCAGTTTGCTCTCAGGATCAAAATGATATATCAAGATTCATCAGCAGTGAAAACGTTTGAAAGAAACTTCGGATCTTCCTCTAACATCAACTTTAACTACATGCAGACTGGCGTGCGAATTTCCCTTTGTTTGGGAATCAACAGTCTTGGAAGTCATCACGCACAAACACGTCTCATGTGTAATGTTTCTGTCACCAACGTGTTGGTGGCACCAAATGAAATGTTCAGTATTTCAGAAAGAGATCTTAAGGTAATTTGTCTATCCTCTCTCACAATGGCAGCAGCAGCAATTTTGAAATGTTTTTCTGTAAGAGCAGTAACAGGAGCACGGTGTCCTCCTTCCTATGAAATTGATTGTATCACATCTTTAAACATTTTAAACCACCTTCAAGCTGTGCTGCCATAGGCCTTCTGTAACATTGTATGGGCGTTAACTGGAAATTTGTTGAGACGAAGGCAGAAATTCAAAGCCGCATATTGTTCCTCACTTGTTACATCCATTGCAGTGGTAGGCGATACTGAACATCTCTGAACTTGCCTGGTTTTCACAGGCGGGAACCAGGAGTACCAACAATGAAACAACTACGGTTTGTTTCATATTAAGCTAACAGAATATAATAAGATTGTATTTTAGTGCGAAAAATTATGACACAACAAATGTTATACCTAAAAACACCAGGCTGTAACAAATAGGTATTGCATCCTGTAAGAAATTTAGAGGAGTGTCTAGCTTGCACTTAGCCTTATGTCTTCCGAAGTCACTTTCATCCTGCTACTTCGCAAGGTAAACCCCCATCTGTGGTAAGACACAAAACTGGTGGCACGCAGCAAACCCTTCGGACTGTGTACAGCCTGTCAGCGGACATTGAAGTTTCTTCAGTCTCCGTTATGTCTCTTATGCATACAACGAGATATATAATTGAATTATCTCTTATTGAGAAAGCGGTATTAGCATAATACATTAACGCAAACATGTAAACATGTATGTGATATTTACATGTTCCTTTGTTTATCTTGACTGTATGCATCTAGTTAATGTTTTTAACGAACCGCGATTTAGCATTCACAGATGGCGCCATATATAACTTGTTATCGATGGGAACAAATTTTGAAATTATTTACATAGTTTCAAAGTAAAATGTCATTGAGCTGTTCGGATATAATTTACATTTAATTGGCGGTTGTTTAACGAGAAGGTGTAGTAGCTGGTTTTATTGCGGGTAATTGTCGTGCGAATATAAATAATTGTGTTCGGGAAAGGAAGGCCTCTAAACAGGATATATATCCGTTAGCTTATGGCTTGTTTCATTCGTCTGTGATGCTTAGATAATAATAATATAGGGAATTATGAATTATGATTTGTGGAATAATTAAAATGTTTTAAGTATTCAGCCAAAAATGCAAAACCACCAAGGTAATTATAATTATAAGTTTTAAAAGTTTCAACGCCATAACAAATGATACTCTGTTTTATATTGAGTTTATATTTCACCTCCAATATCACAAAAAACGCATCCCTCTTTCTGGACATTTCCTGGGCCTTTGATTTCGTTTGGCACAAAGGTATTTTATTCCCTCCATATTCAATTTATTTACCTCAAAAATTCGCTGTTGTTAGGGACGACATCGCCTCCCCAATTCATCAATGCAGG